>OZ010581.1:100748612-100803612 GCA_963932145.1 Acanthosepion lycidas
TAGATGACGATGAAGAGACTTAAAGCAACAGAAATATGGTTCTACAAAAAGATACTGAGGATACCGAACATGTGAGCAACGGTTCCCACACATTAAATAATGTATTCAGTTTGAAATTCCATGACGGTTACCCGGATCAAGAAACACCTGATGAACACCGGGGGCACAACGGCCGAAACGTTGTGATAGTAGCAACAAAGATGAGGACAATATTCCATATGTAAATAATGTGAATAATAGATTGAGGCTATTTACTTAACAGTAATTCCTTCCAAAAGCTAAGCAAAGTATTAAGAAACAGAAAAGTTTCGGTAGAAACAAAGAAAAGACGACTGAACTGTTACGCAATATCAGTATAGCAGTGAATATTGGACAATCACCTCTTCTTGAGACTTGAAGCAACAGAAATGTGGATCTACAGAAGGATACTGAGAATACAATGGATCCAACGTGTGAGCATTGACGAGGTTTTAGAGAAAATGGAAACAAAAAGGACAGTTATACTTAACATCAGGAAGAAACAGTTTTTAGGGCTAATATTGAGGAAAGAGGGGTTAGAAAATCGGATACTCGGAGACAGATTAAAGGCAAGAAGGACATAGGGGGACAACACATAACCTAACGAGCTTGTGTAATTGGATGAAATAACATGGTTGAGGAGAAATAACGAAAACAGAAAATAGTGGAGAGCCACGATCGCACACGTCCCGAGGGAACACGAAGAAGAAGAAGAAGAAGAAGAAGAAGAAGAAGAAGAAGAAGAATGCCATTATGCCATTACAGGTGAAGTAATTCCGTTCATCCCTGGGCGATCTACGCTTGTTGTCAGATCTACGCAAAGCTTAGTAAGTATCAATCTTAGTTGAAGTTTAATCATCAACTAAATAATCTTCTTGATACTTACTTCTATACATACTTATATGTAATCTTCTTGATCCTTACTAAGCAAAGCTTAGTAAATATCAAGATATAGCAGCAATACTTCATTGGTCTGATCTGGATTTTTTGAAGTTAGAGTATAGCAAGGGGAGTCAGATACTTACTGGGATGGTACAATGGACCGGCTTTTTCTCAGTAATGGTTTGTATATATGAATTCCTCTTGGGGTCTGGGGTGAGCTCGTTCATGGTAGAATGTCACTAGTTTGGTTTAGGACGTATTGAGTTTTACTGTCCAGTCATTCTCCACTGAACCGACTGCGCTAGGTCAGAGAAGAGATCACCTGCTTAGTTCTAGTCATCCAAATTTTTGAAGCTGAATCTGTAAACTGTTTTGTCATCCGCAAAGATATTCACTAAAGATCGGTGTATGTTCTTAGGCAGATTATAAATATGCAGTAGAAAGAAGGTAGGACTGAGGAGAGAACCCTGTGGACCACCAGCATTGATCTCATTGACTGGCCATTAACAACGACCTTCATAAGACCAACCCATTAGAAACGAGTTGAGAAATCCCTTCAAGAATTCCTTATCTGGAGATTTTATGTAGTAGACCCCGATGCCACACTGTGTCAAAGGCCTTTGATATATCTAGGGTGAGAGTCCTCATGAGGAATTTATTGCCTAGGGCTCCGCTGTTTCTGTGAGGAATGACAGTTAAGCCTGCAGTTGTAGATTTAGTACCGCGGAATTCATACTGATTATCACATAGGAGGTTGTTCCTGTTGAGATTTTCAACAATCTTGATGATTATAGATTCGAAGTGCTTGCTGATGACACTAAAGAGGCAAATGGATTGATATTACGATGGGCATGAGCGCTCCCCGGCATTCTTAAAAACAGAGCACACGGATGACAATTTACATAAACTTTGGTATTGCTCGGTTATAGCTCGCCCTTTTTTCACAGTGTCATCGTCACCGTCTTCGCCGTCGGCGGCGGCTTTATCTCGTATTCAAGAATTTAATTTCTTCTTTGCTGATCGGTTTCTTTAAAGTGATGGCGTTGATGAATAAATTCGCTGCCAATGTGCAGGTTCAAGTCGAGAAGCTTCCAGTTTCACCAGAACCGGCTCTTGTCATCCATTCCGTATCGCCGTTTGGCTTTGCAAGTCTCGGTTGAAAGTGAATGAAAATCAAAGTAGAAGAAAGCGCCGATAGTGTGAATTTGTTTATGGTGGACCACAACGTCCCAGGAAGTGATCAACAAAACTTATTTCATAACCTTCCCTCTGTGGCACATGCAGAATCCAATTATAAAACTCAAACGGATTGCCACTGACTCAGTTATAATTTTGATTTGATTTGACTTGTTTTAACGACATATCAACTCCTACCAAAATTTAGTTTTCTAGGGAGCTTTGAATTAATAAATATATGATATATGTTATTCTGCTTTTGCAGTTGAATACATGGTAGATAATACTCAGCTTTTGTGCATATACATGTTTGTGGGGACATGATTACTAGAGGCGGTGATAGGTGTATTTTATGTGGTAGCTTTGTTGAAGTTATATTTTGGAATATAGTTTGATAACTTTAAGGAATTGTAGATTATTATATGGATTAATGTCAGTAGAGCGTTTCTTTGTGTTAGTTAATTGAGTGCTTGGTTGATTGTCTAGCACCATATCTAAGCGTTAATTAATGCTGAAATTTAAATATTTTGAACACAATTTTATGGCTTCAACTAAATATAATTTGAACGCTAATATATGCCTTCAACTACAGATAAAATCTATTATTGATATCTGTTTTGATATGTGTGCGAAAAATCTATATAGATACAAAGAGAGAGAGAGATTGAGAGAGAGATAGTGGTAATGAGAGTGAGAGATTGAAATCTGTTTTGATATATGAATATATATATATATATATATATATATATATATATATATATATATATATATATATATATAAAATCATTTATTCGAAAATTATAATATAGAAATGTTATAAAATCACTGCAAAATAGCCATTTTGTTTCAACACTTCTGGTGTCTTATCAAGTGATGGTGTTGAATGTAGAATAAAGGGTTTTAAAAGGTTCAGATCAATCAAACATCCCTCGTTAGCGGAAACGCTGTTACATAAGCTGGAATGACCAATAAAAATACAAGTATACGAAAATTCAAAAAACTTGACAACGAACTTTGTTTATAATAATTATTATAATAATAAATAATAATGAATGCTTTAATGTTAGGGTTAGGCTAAAATAGAATTCATTCTAACTAATAAATATTAAATTATACTATAAAATTCAAAATTCAAAATTACCAATTTAAAATTTAATCTATTTTAAGTTTAAAATTATAAAATTTTTGAAAGAAGAAATTGAGGAAAAATACATATTTTTTTTTATTTATTTTGTTTTTATTGAAATTAAGTTGTAATATAATCGTTAATATCTAATGCTGTTCTGAACTCCGTTTACAACTTACACACGTTTGAATGAAAGATATGCGTTAGGGACGGTGAAATCTTGTAAAAGACAATACATACACAATCAGATTATAATACACAAACACACAGACATATTTAGATATATAAACATGTAAATTCTATTTTAGTCTAACCCTAACATTAAAGCATTAAATAATTATAATAAACAAAGTTCGTTGTCAAGTTTTTTGAATTCTCGTATTCTTGTATTTTGATTGGTCATTCCATTTAAAGCTTAGACAAATGAAAAACGTCCTTTTCTCCATTCCTCATTTTGGCCTTCTGCCACATTTTGTAAATATTTACAAATAAATATCGCACTTCGTTATGGTTTTTTATTTATATTCTTCTAAATATTCTTGTTCCTATTTATATATACATATTGAAGTTTCGCTTTTAAATTCTTGTTTTATTCCCCTCCCCACACAGATAAGAATTGTACATATGAGGACTAGTTAGGATTTAATAGATATTCAGAGGTATTATGGTGGATGCAGTAAGAATGGTAAGTATTAGGTTGGTGAAAAATTAATGTCGTTTTCTCACATAGTAACATATGTGAGAAAACGACATTATTTTTGCAACAAGCTAATAAGTATACGTTGTTTTTGGTGTAAGGAATATTGTGGTACGTTTGAATGAGTGATTGTGGCCAGCTAAGTTTAATTATAAGACAGAAGAAGACCATCCTTTCCCCTCCCCCATTCTGCCTTTTGGCATTGTGCCACACTTTTGTAATATCATTACAAAATATATATCGCTCTTCGTTCTGATACCTAGACTTTATGAATTTAAGTACTAGATTGGCGGCATGGTCTCATCAATTCACGGTTGGATTGGATATATGTAACCGTAAGTTTTATGCTAACAGTTTCTTCTCTCGCACTTTTCGATTGTAGAACCTTCTTCAGGCTTCCACTATTTAAATGCAAGGTCAATCGTTTTCTACTGTCCTTTTGATTACTCTTCTATTGTTTTCGGTCGTTATTAATGTTTCTCTTTTTTCTTATTCTTTCAAAGTAAGTGACCCCTGTGTTTTAGGCTTTATTGCATTGCGTGTAGAGATATGATTAAATTGCTTTTTTTTTAAACAAATTTCAATCGAAAGCAATACATGTTGCTCGGTCAAATGTTGCGAAATGTTTCCTTATAGGGAAACGGCAATGGTTGCCATAGCTATTACCATTGGGCATCATATGTAGAGTAGAATATAGTTCGAAATCACCTATAATATTTACAAGTCAGCATTTGAGAGCCAAGCCCCTTCAACCCCCACCCCAGTATCGAGAACCAGTTTTAGAATTATTCATGCGATCCGAGAACCAAAGGTAAGGTTTATCAATAAATCGAAAATAATATAAAAGAGCCTATATATTTGACAAGAACCATGCTATAATACTGCATGTTCTTCGTCAGTTAGTTAGCGCGTATGTTACGTCATGTTAATATGTCATAGATGATAGACGATTCCATTTTGATTACGACGAAAGACGGAAAAGACATATCAGAGACGCTGTTTGATTTCATTGAGAAAAGAAAGAAAATAGACGTGTCGATAACATCTTCACGTGTTTAACGTCTGCTTCACTGTAAAGAAGTACTTCAACAACCCATCCTCTCATGACTACTCGACCAAGTAGCAATAACTTTTACTATTTGTAACACCCATTGTCAACCTTGACAAGACAAGCATTGATATATTTCAGAAGGTCTGAGTTTACTTCCATATATGATCTTTTGAATACGCGTAAACTTTTTTTTTTAATTTATCCCTTTGTACTTCGTGTTTGTATTTCGCAGAAATTGTCCCGTCTATAATAAATTCTTTCTTTTTGACAAACATTTCCCGATGCTTGTAAGGACCACACACAGTGACTCCATATTATGATAGTTGATAAAGAAATCGTGAAAACATTAAAGTTATTCTTGAAGGGAATATATATATATATATATATATATATATATATATATATATATATATATATATATATATATATATATATAAGGTAAATATTATTAAAAACAGATATTTTGTGTCGATAAATTTTAATGATCCGCTTTTCAAATCCTTGTCAGACAAGGCGGAAATTAAGTCAGAAATTATGATCCTTGAAGCAATACTCACACAGCAAAAAACAACCATCACTAAATAAAAGACAATTATAACTGAAGAGAGCTCATCCTCAAAAGTATATATAAAAAACGCACATACGTCACAAAGCGCCTACATCATATCACTCTTGGCCTACATCACAACACACTTTGCCTACATCACAACACTATTTACCTACATCACAACACTGCCTACTTCAAAACACTATTTGCCTACATAACAACATTATTTGCCTGCATCACAACACTCTTTACCTACTTCAAAACACTCTTTACCTACTCCGGAACACACTTTGCCTACATCACAACACTCACTAGTTCTACAAACATCAGCAGTTACCTCTACCTACCCTGAAGGTAACTTAAAAAAGACCATATATATATATATATATATATATATATATATATATATATATATATTAATTAAAGAACATAAAACATTTAAAATCCCATAAAAAATATTACCTATAGGATTAATTAATTATAATTTTGCTCTGTCTTCTGGCATAGAGCTCTCCCTGGATCTATATCCTCCTAAAAATTTTATACGGATGACCATATTGTATCATTACTATATATATATATATATATATATATATATATATATATATATATATATATATATATATATATATATATATAAATTCATGAATCATTCATACAAAAAACAAATATAGAGGTTAATGATTTAAATTTTGAATGATTCATGAATTTATAAATTATAATTGCACCTTTAATTGAAAATATATATATATATATATATATATATATATATATATATATATATATATATATATATATATGGTGTTATGATGTTCGGAAAATATTTACGCTTTACCAGAAAAGATATAGAACAATATTACCAATATAAGATGTAAGAGTGAGAACCTCGAGGTGGTGTAATGGTTGACAAGCTTGTGTCGCTAGAACTTCTTGTCTTAATGATCCTATTATTTAGAGAAGGGGATTGTTTTGTGGAGTATGCCTATGCATTGTCATACTTGCAGAATAATACCTTTTCTGATCCTCAAAGCAGAACACTTCCGACGTAAAGCTTCATTTATCCGATCAAGTTGCTGCAATAAACGTCTGCAATGATGGTCCTTCCATATTTCAATAGCTCACAATGGACAACACTTTTTATATTTCGCTCGACACAAAGTAAGGGCTTCTGTGAATGGAATCCTGTATTTTGGTCAGTGTAACCCGGATATAAGAGACCCGGATATAAGAGACATTTTCTCTGGTCCCAAATTAGAGCCTGTGTTAATGTATATAAATTAGACCAAACCGGGATAGAAGAGAAACCCTCGGATATAAGAGACTTCTTCTCCGGTCCCGACAACTCTCTTATATCCGGGTTACACTGTACTGACATTATATTTTTGTGAAAAACGCTGTATTTTTCGTTTTCCATTGACGTGCGAAACCCATTTTTCATCACTTGTGAAAATGCAATGGAAAAATGAAATTTTGGTATCCCTGGTTAAAAAAAACAAAACACTGTTGCAGATGACGGAACATTAGTTGAGACTTTCAAGCGAAAGCTGATAATAATACTTAATGTCTTATTTTGCAATTTTTTCCAATTAGATTAAGATGTAAGTAAACATAACGCATAACGTTTTTGCAACAAATCTCTTAAGCTTTGATGTGGTTCCACTTCAGTAGTTTGTTTTAGATGTTCTTCACTCAGTGTGGGTCATCTTTCTTGGTGAGGTTTGTCTCATATAATACAATCACCCTTTGTAAACCTTTTAAACCATAGCTGTACGAGCACTAACGGTTCCCATATACACTGTGCACATGTTTCAAATCTACCTTTAGCAATATTACCCTCTCAGAATTCATACAGTAAAGGATGATGAATATGATAATTTGGAAATTATAATCTTCCATGACGTTAAACTTTGAAATGTTCTATAATAATCATTGTTGGAAATAAGAGAGGATAAAGTAATTCTAAACGCAGTTTCGTATCATCCTTGGTTAATATTGTTTAACAGCATATAAACTTCTATGGTTTATTTAATGCCAAAATCAAATATTTTGTGCGTAATTTCATGCTATCAATTACAGATATTTTATACATAATTCTATAGTTTCAGAGTAGAGATACTTTTTTTAATATCTAGTTTGTAGATCATAAAATTTATTGTTGGTAATTTACTATAAAAATGTATTCTTATTTTTTTAGTGCTGCACTGATTGTAGTTTTGCTATAAAAATTTATTGATAGATATGTAAAAATGTACAATGTTTGAGTATAGCTGGAACTCTAACAGTTGCTACCACCCTCGGTCAGGGTAGACATGGGGACAGCAGCAGTTAAGAGATGATTCCGCGTTCCTTAAAACCTCCAGTCTCACGATCAGGGGCCTTGCTGCCAAATGTAGTTTATCGTCATACTCCCTTATATATATATATATATATATATATATATATATATATATATATATATATATATATATATATATATATATATATATATACTATTTATATATTATATATGCGTGGTACGTATTGGAAAGCGCTTAATATCAGTGATAGAGCTAACATATTTAGTTGGATTGATGTGGGTTTGTGACCCTGGGTTTCACGCTATTTCCAATCGTCAGACAAAGTGATTATTTTTAAATTTTGAATTTATATATGGCTGCGTCTATCGGTGTTTTTGTAGTAGTGGAAGGAAAAATTGTCGTCGGAATCCTAACGTATACGTACGCAGACATACATACACGCACATACGTATGAGTGGATGCGTGGCTTTCCGACGACGATAACTTTTAAGTGATAAAATCTGTCAGATTAATAAAACACACACACACACACACACACACACATATATATATATATCTATATATATATATATACGTTTGCATGTATTAGCTCTATCACGGTTATTGACCACTTTCCACTAAATACCGCACACAGACACATACACACATATATGTGTGCGAGAAAATGATATATAAATTTTTATCTACCAGAATAACGTTATGAACATGACAGTGATAGAGCTAACATATGTAAACGCATATATATATATATATATATATATATATATATATATATATATATATATGTATATATATGTATATACATATATATGTGTATATATATATATATATATACGTATATTTATATATATACGTATATATACGTATATATATGTGTACGTATATATATATATATATATATATATATATATATATATATATATATATATATATATATATATATATATATACGTAAATATATATATATATACGTATATATACATATATATATATATATATGAATTATTCATACATAAAACAAATACAAAGGTGAATGATTCACGTTCCAAAACAATAACACACATTTCTCATAGCATTTTTCGGATTACAACCTTGTTTTCGTTTGTCCACTTATTACTGAGAGTAAAAACAAGAACACAATCTATTTCATACCAGATGATGTCTGTAGGAACAGACGAAAGCTTGTAAAATAAAAAGATCTAATGCAACGGAAATTTATAAAACAGGATCTTTTCATTCATAAACAGATTCGTTTTTTTTGTATATTATTGAATTGTTCGCGAAGATGGATTTCTCGCCATTTAATCATTAACCTTTGTATTTGTTTTATGTATGAATAATTCATGAATTTGTAAATTAATTGCACCTTTATTGAAATTAAATATATATATATATATATATATATATATATATATATATATATATATATATATATATATATGTCAAGGACATGGTCTAAACTCAGCATTTATGATTGACACATTCGTGGAGAGCTATGCAGACAATGTGTGAGAATTTAGTTCTTGAAATCCCCGCTGTTTGTCACTGGAGAAAATGAGTCAAGCAAATATTTGTACCGGAGCAGGTGTGATAATATTCCAACTTATGTTTTCTCAAGACGCAGGCCCGATCAACCATTCCTTGTAGAATAGTAGATGAGGTTGTACGTTTTAATGCCAGTCTGGCGGTGGGAAAGAAATCTAGAGTGCGGATCAAAATCAAGTTTTTCCATTACGTTTGCTAAAATTAGCAGCGAAACGTTAGCCTTATGAAATATGTCTGATGAAATCTAGGGTTTCTGGATGAAACAGTTGGTTAAAAAGAAGGCGAGAAGAAAAATGGACAGGCTAAAAGAAAGCGAACAGGTACACGTGTGGACAGAGTACGAAGTTCAGTCCGCTCAAATCGAGGATTAAGTCTGCGAGTGGGACCTGAATAACTGAAGAGGGATAGGGGAACAGTGCGGCAGATTCTAACATAATTTTGGGGTATGAGAAAGATAAAGAAAGATGAGGAGTTCTTAGTTGACCAATCCATTACAAGCCCACCCATCTTATTGGTTGAACATTCTTTTTTAAGGTTAATCAGAAGCCGATCCAGTACAGTAAGTGTTGCGAAACACTGCCTAGTCTCGCGACCCAAATTTCAGTCAAGGATTAATTAATAATGAGAGAAGCAGAGAGACCACGGAACGACTCTGTTCTCATAAAGTCCCTTTCACAAAGAAGAAAAAAGAAAAAGAAAAAAAGGAGATGAGAAAGAAGGGAAGGCAGGCCTTAAGTAACAATGTGGCAGACCTGTGCATCCCAGACCTTCCGGTAAAAAGAATACAAAATGAGGACTCGAAGCTATCTCTATTACAAATTGAAACGAAACCTTAATTAAATTAATTATGAATATTCCCCAAATGTTTTAAAATGTGTACAATAGTTTGAAATGCCAAGGTTTGCACTAATAGATTTTTTACTACTTATTTCGTAAAAAATACTCTTCGCAACCATACTTAGTTACCTCCCCTTAAACGGTGTAAGCGATCAAGCACTGGCTCAGCGTTCCTCACTCCATACGTAAGAAATTTAAGTTTCATATAAACACAAAAATTTTGACTTCGACAATAATGAACACTACAATATTTGCCTTGTAATAAACAATACCCTGATGATGACATTGTACTATGTCGAAAGTACTCGGAATAAAAGAAATATGTATCAGCACGGTGATTTTCCCTCGCCCTTCAATAACGACACCAAAAAGCTTATCCGTGAAAATGAGAGGATCCAGTTGAAAATAAGTCGGGAGAACATGTCTAAATTATTTAGTGAAACCCGTCTCAATATATATATATATATATATATATATATATATATATATATATATATATATATACAGCAAAATTTTCCAAATCTTGTAACTGCGTGGGATAATTGTCCATCCCATACAATGCTTAATATCTAAAACCCACTAAATTAATTGAGTTTCGTTTTTCGAAAATTTCAGATAAAACGTTTAGCCATCTTGACAACATTTGTTGTAAGAATCACCGAAAAAACATTTGAGCTAGAAAAAGAACACGTTAAAATCGTTTTACGTCAGCTCCACCGTCTTCCCAACTGAGTAATAGTGAGAGGAAAAAGATCATTCAGGACTTCAGTAGTGGTACCGAAATTCATACTCTGGCTTCCATTTTCAAAGACCATTCAAGAACCAAGAATAGAACGGTTTAAAAAAGAGGGAACAGTCGGGAGGAAAACTGGATCAGGAGGTCACAACAGGAAGAATGATCATTATATCAACTTAGAGCTAAAGCGATCAATTAGAAAAGATCCAACTCAATCCATAAAACGTTTGGTTCGTGAGAAAAGATTTTCATCTATGACAGTCCAAAGAGCAGTAAAAAAGACTTGAAATTGAAATCATAGGTGAAATATGTGGAGCATATTGTTACTCCATGACAAAGAGTTAGAAGGTTAGAGATGGCGAGGATCATCTTGAATAATCTAGAAATGATGATATATATATATATATATATATATATATATATATATATATATATATATATATCTGATATGAACTTTATCTTTACTTCTGATCCATAGCTATGATTAATTAATGATGAACATGTCATTTTCGTTTATGATCGATTTCATCACGATTCTTCTGTTAAGCTTAGAGAGTAATTATACATTCTTATTGTTCAAAGGAAAGCCCAATAGTGTTATAAAAACATCGGAAAATTGCAGTAAGATAGCTTTAATCATTTCTAAGATACAACGATTCGAAGCAAATGGAAAATTTTTCTTTTACATGCTTTGGAAAATTTTTCTGTAACACTCGGTATATATATATAATATTTATATATATATATATATATACACACACACACACACACACACACACATATATATATATATATATATATATATATATATATATATATATATATATATCACTTAAACGTTTTTAGTGAATACTCCTATTTGAGTAGGTGCTCCTCTTATTTTTTAAACACTCTTTTATTTTCGTCTACCGTCTTATTAAACTGGAAGGACATGTAAAAAAAAACAAAAACAAAAAAAAAACAAAAACGGCGGAGTAATGGATTGCGGCTCGGACTGAGGAATCAGAGAGTTGAGTTCGAATTCCTGTCGAGTTCATTACATTCATTTACTCTAATATGCTTGCAAAATATGTGAATCCAAAACTTCTCTCCACTGCCACGGATAAATAGTAGTACAGATTGGGTTCTAGAGCCTTGGCTAGCAACCAGTCTAGCAGGAAGAAAACTCTGAATTCATAATCGTATGTAGCCCGGTCGAAGCACATCCTAAGCCGCTAAGAAAAGTATCGTACGCATTGACTCGTTTTTTTTTGTTTTTTTTTTAAATACTGCGAGTGTCAAATTCTCGATGCCCTTTTTCCTCGTTATATGACCTCGGGATTTCAAATGTCTCTTTCTGATTTTAAGTAATCGTTACTTTTTGTTTCTATTTTCCTTAGAACTTCCTCATTGCTGACATGTTCAGTTCATGGTATTCTCAGCAATCTTCTATAGAAACACATTTCGACTGCCTCAAATCTCTTCTTCATTTATGAGGAGATTGTCCATCTTTCACGACTATATAGGAAGATTGATATTACATAAGAACCTAGTAATCTTTTCATTTGACTTAACGAGATTTTCTTGTTTTTAAATACATTGTCCAGCTTTTGGCATCTTTCGCTATCCCAGTGCCTGTTCAAATAGTTCTCCATGAAAGTGTCACTCACCAATAATCTAGTGAAATATGCTGCGTAACAAACAATTGACAATGGATTCACATATTTTGCAAGCATATTAGAGTTATTTGAATGTTTTCAACTGATTGACAAACAAATTAAGAAATGAGTCATTGTGATTAATACAAGAAGAACAAGATAACGATAAAGACTAAGTCAGGTGCCATACCATGATAGGATTCTAGGACATTTGCGTCCCGGACAATTGCGTAGCAGACAGTTGTATTCCTGGGTATATGCGCCCCTAGACAAATGCGCCTCTGGATAATTGCATACCTTTGATAATTTTTGTAGCTTTTAAAGGTAACTGCCATGAATTTTGAAAAATAATAGTAATCATAAATTTAAAAAAAATTAAATTAAATTAAAAAAATTAAGTTTTTTTGTTTGTTTAAATGCAATGACAGATTGACGGCGTTGAAAGATCGCTATACATATCGCAACTAGGTCTTAGTTTCATCGGCGTTTTTCTTATGTTAGTGATAGCAGTAATTTTCCTCGTCCACAAATATTTTTCCATTTTAGAATTTAGCTATGGCTTCCAAATAAAAATATAATCTATAAAACCCAGAATCTATTAAATGTTTTTGGTACACACTGCTGGAGTGAACTGAAACTGTTAGCTTAATTTTCTCTCGATTTAAAAAAGTTATTTTTCTCTTTTTTATTTATGGTAACTGCCTTTCTACTTGTGTAATAAAAGGCATCGGTTTTCAAATTTCTATATTAAACAACTAAAAAAATCAAATAGTAACTTCAAAAAATTATCAGAGGTAAGCAATCATCCAAGGTACGCATTTGTCTAGGGACGCAAATGACCAGGGACGCAATTGTCTGGTATGCAATTGTCCGAGACGCAAATGTCCATCCACCAAGCGATATACGCTTGGTCGATCATGTCTCTTTCGATTCATGATTGACTAGAAAGACGATTTTCCCGCTGCCGTTTGTTTCTCCGTTAGATTGGTTGCCAACAAAGGCTACAGGGCCCACATCTGTCCGACAATTCAAACCATAGCAGAGGATGGGGAGAAGAGATGGATTCATATTTTCTCAAGGTCGTAAGTGAATGTAAGGAACTCGACTGGAATTCGAACTCAGCTCTCCGGGCCGTTATCCATTACACCACCACGCACATCCAATTTAAAGATAATCAGTCAGTTATGTGCCATACGTGATGCATACTTAAGTGATCATGTATCTTTCGATACATTACTGACGAGGTAGATTTTTTCCTGCAGTAGGTTTCCATTTCTTTCTGTGGTAGACCATCCAAGGCTATAGAACCCGGTCTGTTCTGCTGGGGGAAGAAAAAAGGATTCATACTTTTCCCAAGGGTATGTAATGGATTCGATTGGAGTGTTAATTACTGAATTCTTCTTCTTCTTCTTCTTCTTCTTCTTCTTCTTCTTCTTCTTCTTCTTCTTCTTCTTCTTTCTCAGATCAATGATTAAAAATGGTTTCAAGCTAATGAATCCCAAGGTAATAAAGAAAACAATCCTTCATTAGACTCTTAGTGAGTTATGTGCCATGCGTGATACACGATGTCTTTCGATACATGACTGACGAGGCAGATGTTTTCCCACAGTAGGTTGTCATTTCCTTCTGCGGTAGACTAGTTGCCATCCAAGGCTATAGAACCCGGTCTGTCCTGCTGGGTGGAAAAGAAGAGGATTCATACCTTTCCGAAGGTTATTAGCACCTAAGTGAAAATAATGGATTGGACTGCAGTGTTAAATACTGAATTCTTCTTCTTCTTATTATTTCTCAGATCAATGATTAAAAATGGTTTCAAGCTAATGAATCCCAAGGTAATAAAGAAAACAATCCTTCATTAGACTCTCAGTGAGTTATGTGCCATACGCGATACACGGTTAGGCGATCATGTATCTTTCGATACATGACTGACGAGGAAGATTTTTTCTCGTAGTAGGTTGCCATTTCTTTCTGCGGTAGACCAGTTGCCATTCAAGGCTATAGTCAGTCCTGCTATTTACCCATAGCTGGAAGCAGAAGAAGAGGATACATACCTTTCCTAAGGTTATTAGCACGTAAGTAAATGTACTCAGTCTAAAAAACTGGGCATACCAGTCGAAATACAGGAACGAAATAATACAAATGGAGATACTCGTCCTAATAACTCGTGGAATAATAATGGTTTATTTTAGAAAAATGTGCACATCATGTTGAATGTTGGAGACAACGACGTAAAAAAATCTCTCGACACAGACAGAGGGAGAGAGAGTGGGAGTGAGAAAGAGAACTAGGGCGCGGGTGGAAGTGAGAGAGTGAGTGAGAGATAGGGGATAGAGGGGGGGTTAAGAGAGAGACAGTGAGATAGAAAGCGAGAGAGTGAGAGAGAAAAAGTTAGTGAAAGCGATAGAACGAGAGAGAGGGTCAGAGAGAGAGAGGGAGATGCTTACAGGGGTGAGTGGAAGTGTTTATTTTTGCATCACGACAGCATCATGTTGCCGGAAACGTGGTTGCCAGGCAACAAGGCGGGGCGGGTAAGGAGATGCCTTGGGGTGGTTGTCGCTGGAGGAGGGACAAATGACAAGCTCTAGTCACAGGGTTTCGGATTTGACTTTTGTTCACGTCACAACCAGAAAGTAAACACCATCCTGAGCAGCCGAACCATGCAAGCACACACCCATTATGACGTCACACGAAATGCAGCAGTCTTCCAATCAAATCTGTTTGCACAAGATGTCCTTGATGAAGCTGCATACATTCTCAAAGCCCATACAAGTGTGTGTGTGTGTGTGCGTATGTTTGTGTGAGTGAATGTTACTTTTTATGTATATTAATTTGGACAGCGGGGGTGTATTAAAATTGTATACTTTAAACAAAATGACATTTTCATGAAAATATGTATTATTTAGGACAATTGACACTTACCAAAGCCATTCTAAAATTAATAAACAAACTTGAAGTATAAATTCTTTAAATGCTTCAGCTATAGCTTTCTTATGTCTAAGGAAATCTTTGAATTAAAATCCGGGTCATTATATCATTGGGCAACATGTCATTAAGAACATTAACATGCATTTTAATTGGTTAAAAAACCCCTCAAATATATACATTAATAACTTAGGACAGTTTTCCCGTGTGTGTGTGTGTGTGTGTATCTATCTATCTATCTATCTATCTATCTATCTATCTATCTATCTATCTATCTATCTATCTATCTATCTATCTATCTATACTCTGTTCATACATCTGTCTATCTACACTCTGTTCATCTATCTATCTATCTATCTATCTATCTATCTATCTATCTATCTATACATTCGCGGCCTGATGATTGCGCCTAGCATGAAACAGCCTGTCGCCTCTAAGTGTTGACTTGAATGTTCAATTTTATATATATATATATATATATATATATATATATATATATATAGCACCTCGATGCGGTGTAATGGTTTTCCCGTGTGTATTTGTGTGTGTGTGTATATATATATATATATATATATATATATATATATATATATATATATATATATATATATATAATAAAAAGGCTTCAACACTAATATTCCATGGTCACAATTTATTCCATTGGAATCGTAGATACGATCCAATTTATTTATATATTTTGCATATGTATGTGTATATTTACCACTAATATTATCAATATATATATATATATATATATATATATATATATATATATATATATATATATATATATATATTCGTATTTTTTAAAGTAAAATATAAAATTTCAGCTTTTATTATTCAGTCTTTCTGCAGGTCACATTTACAACCAAAAAAGTTCATATTTTAATTCATCTCTCCATAATACATTATTGGTATATTATAAATATTTTCTATGGCAAACATTATATTTTGTTTTTCACTATTAACTCCCTCAGTAAATTTTTCAACTAAGTTAAATGTTACTTCAAGTTCTAAATGTTAACCCAGCGCTCACTAATGTTGTTAACAAAACGTAACTGTTTCTATTTGAAGAAGAAACAAAAGATTTTTGCCATTCCGAAAGTGTTTTTATAGTTTTATTTATTTATTTTAATTTGGAAGTAATTTGCACAAAATGGCAGAATCAAAGTCGGTATGTTTTGAGGTGAGGGCATAAATTGAAATTTTATTCCAAGGTGGCTACTCTCAAAGACAAATTGGAAAGAAATTAAAGATTTCTGGACATAAGGTTACAAAGGCAATTAGAAAAAGGGGCAAATGCTGGCAGAAAATGAACTGGAGCGTCAAGTGACAACTACTGATTTTTGAGAGCAAAAGAAATAGAAGAAAATTTACTTCAGAGTTCAGAGCTGAATTCAGTTCCTCTCGAGAGCAACCAGTGTCGCTTTCAACCGGGAAAAATTGACTTAGATCAGCGGAGATCAGGGCGTGTGTGGTCACCAAGAAACTTCTATTATAGAAGGTGAATAAGCAGAAAAGAGTGTTATGGACAAGAAAGCTTAAAGACTGAACGTTCAAGGAGTGGCAAAAATCTTGTGGACAGATGAGGAGAGTGTCTATGAGAAGAAAGCTAGGAGAAAGATTGAATAATGAATGTAAGGTCCCAACAGTTAAGCATGGTGATGGGTCTGTCATGGCGTGAGGGCGTTTTGTGGGGTAGAGGAAGAACGAGCTAAGGATTTAATCCAGGTCAAGGGATACATGAAAAAAGAACAATATCATTCGATTTTGCGAAGACGTGCTATACGATCTGGTTTACGCATAACTGCAAACAAGGCTATGATCCAAAACACTTATAAATTTTGTCAAAATTACCTTGAGTGAAAAAAATGGAACAACATTTTGGAAATCATAACTTGGCCGCCTTCATCTCCTGACCTCTTACACATTATGGAATGAATTAGAAGAGTTCAAAGAGAATACCCAATGCGCGAGAGCGAGCTTTTTCAGTGCTTAAAGAATACTTAGGAAGGTGTACCTTTTTTTTTTCAAAATCTGTTGGAAAGAATGCCAAGCTTGTGTAAAGCAGTAATTAAGGCAGGTGGTGGTTTTATTGATGAAAACCAAATATGATGCTGTTGTAGCATAATTTGAAGATAACCACCGGAAGATAACATATTCAGTGCAAGTATTTCTTGCAAATACAGAAACAAATTTTCAAATTTCGAAATGTGTGCTATCATACAAATAAAGCTTGTCTCATTATATATTCATATTTACTTATATTTACATACTCACAATTCTTTTAACATGTTTTCTGTTATTTTTATAGATACAAATATTTAAGTAAATGCTCTGTTTATAATAAGCAGTATTAACAACCATACGCTTCCTCTGTGGCTAAATGGTATAGCACGTCAAGCTAAATGATGGTTCCATGTGGATTATAGGTTCGAATTCTTTCTATAAATTTTCTCGGACCTTCAGGCCAGTAAATGGTGTTAATACTGTTTATTATAAACAGATCATTTACTTAAATATTTGTATCGATAAAAATAACGTAGAAACAGAATATATATATATATATATATATATATATATATATATATATATATAGTGTGTGTGTGCATAAAAATATAGCTACATCTGGAAGCAAGACCTCTAATAGGAAGAGTGTAGCTTTTTTGAGGATTTTAATTGCTGTTGTTCCTAGGTACACCTTGACCCAGGGTGGTAGCATCTGTTAGGACCCCAGCTATGAGTAAATAGTGAGGCCCCCCCAAAAAATTATGAAAGGATGAAAAATACCAGTAATATATTTTATATAGTCAAATTAGCAACAATAGCTATTTATAATAAAATTAGGGACAATAGCTATTTACAATAAAATGAATACCAATACATTTTATAGAACGATTAACAACAATAGATTTTATTTGTAATTAAAGGCATACAATTGCGTTCAAAATATATTTAGTTAAAGCTATAAAACTGTGTTCAAAATATTTAGATTTTGGCATTAAATAACCCATAGAGATGTTGATATGCCGCTAAACAAAATCAACATCAAAAACGTAAAAATATAAAGAGTTGAGATAGGCTCAACCAATATAATGTAAAGCGTGCGGCTAAAATGAGGGTTTGTATTGACTCAGCTGTGACTCATTGGGTTTGTGAAGAATGTGGCCGTGTCTGCTCATAACATGCTGAGCTGAAAAGTGACATTAGGACACTGGATTGATGATAAATGTTGCTGTCAACAGGAGGACTTGATTAGTACCTTCTGTTATAAGCAATGTAAGAACTAGTCTGGTTTCTCTAGACACGGGAAGGTGCTTAATATCAAGTATGAACACACGATAAAAACAAACATCCAAAATAAACATTTGTCATCAGTCTGTCAGAGGGAGATTCTATTGAGCGAGCTTGTGTATTGTGCGACCATCACCGTTCACAACGAATATACTTCGTTTTGCTTCTTTAAACACATACACCTGCATTATTATGTTCATTGCCTCGAGACAACCCTCTAAAATAAAAATTGGAGATATTATTGCCAAGGTAGGCACATTTATCCCTTAACAACTCAGGTGTCTCAACTGTCAAATGAATGAAAAATAGGTAAAGCTAGATTTACTAGGGCCTCGGTGTGTGCAAGATGGGAAAATACTGTCCTAGAAGAAATTGATTGCCGACGTCCATTCCAATGTGCGATCTGTGAGGAAAATCATCCTGCATACTCACGAATATGGAATGCCTGGCAAAGAAAAAAAAAAAAATTAGTAGAAATTAAATATCAGAAAAAAATATCTCTTTCCCAGAAGCTAGAAAAATCGTAGACAGTTACTCTAAACCCACCCCTCAATAACTTACGCGAGTTTAACTTAAACACAACACCACCAAAATTAGAATTTCGAGCTCAGCACGATAAAAAGATAAAAAAAGAATTAACAATAATCAATCGATATATAAAATTCTGTGACTTCTGTTAGTCTGTTAGTCCAATCTCTAAAATAACCAGGAATTGACCGACCAAAACCAAATTTTGGGGAGAAGTACAAACACGTAATGGGGTACAAAGTACAGTTGGTTTTACTAGGGTACGTAGCTTAGTACAGATAAATTTTCATTAATCTTTTTGGAAAAATGAAAAGTCAGATAAACAGACATCAAATAAACCGCAGTTGCGAATCGTCAGACAGATCCCTCCACCATACACACCTTTTCAACAAATAGAGATTGGCATTTATTTAAGGCATTTATTAAGTGACTTTTATTTTACTAAACTGGTTGCAGTTTCAGCAATATAAGTAACAAAGCCAAAAGCTTCAAAAAGTTGGAATTTGTCTCCAGAAAGTAATATTTACGCATAGCCAGTTGTATGAAGCATGCTCAAGAGTAAGAAATCCTAAGAATTTATTCTTCGTTGCTAAAAAGGAAAAAAGTAAATTTTCTTTAAAAAAATGTTGTTTACCGTGAAGTTCTATAAAATTAAATTAAATTAAAGAAATTATTAAACTACGAAGTAGGGGTTTTTATCAAAGTATTTTCTAAACAAATCAGTTTATTCAATTTTCCCCGATTGGCTTGCGAAATTGAACGAAACGTAGAGTTTGTAAATCTTGAAAAAAAAATGTTCGCTATAACTTCAACAATATTAAATACTGACAGGATTTTAATACGAGTCACCGTGTTGTCAAAATATTCTAGTTTATAAAAAAGTCCCTAAAGATATGTGGGTGGTGTAATATTTATCGTGCTGAAAATGGTATCAGCGAGTTACGTTCCAGCGCCGGCTTAGATTGTTGCGTTCACTTCCAACAGATGTTTTTGGGAAAGGCATGAATCTCATATAGGAGGAGTGATATTACGTAACAGTTCAGTACTCTTTTCTTTGTTTCTAATGACATTTTCCTGTTCCTTGATACTTTGCTTAACATTTGGAAGACATTATGCTTCGTAAATAACCCCAGTGTATTTTTACATTATTTAAATGCGAAATATGACGTTGGCGTAGTTTGTTCGCTTTTCGCTATCTTACAAAGCCACTCAAGGTCGTGGGTTACTGTGCCGTAAGAAAAGGCAAGAATCGTTGTTTATGAGGATATGCAGGAAAGATAACGGCTATCCTCCGACAAAAATATTAGCGATAACTTCGACAATGGAATACTGTCAGGATTTCAACACGCGTCGGAGTGTTGCAAAAAAAAAAAAAAATTCTAGTGAAGTTAAAATTTCATAGAAACATTCATATCAAACACAAATTAAAAGCCATCAAAATACACCTTGTCGCCCTCAACTAAAATCGAAATACACATTCAAAAACACCAAGATTCCAACTCAAGCAAATATAAAACTAGAAAGACAAAGATCAACATATCAACCCCCATCGCAATCCAGAAGCTCTTTACTAACAACCCTAAGAACGTCACCCAGCAAGAAAACCATAGAAAACAAGCTAAGAAGACATATAACGATCTCCTCTAAAATAAAAATCGGAACTTTTCTGTTAATTCACCCCAAAATATAATGAATTTATATTTACTGAAATTCATACCAAATTCTCCCAGAGTGAGGCCCTTACATTGTACCCAGGTTGGATTGGCCTTTGCAGTCACATCAAATATGGGCGACTCAGGTGAGCTAATTCTAATTGTGGAGTCTACATTAGCTCACATCTCGATAAACAAGCCAAGATCATTTTTTTTCTTTTCTTTTTTAAATTGTAAAAAATCCTTTGTAAGTACCTCGAGTAGTATCCACACTTACGAAATTGGAATGGGAAATGTGAAATAACTCCCTGATTTTTGCTAATTTTGCATTCTGAGGGTTCGAATTGTTGCGAGACAAGCGAAACACATTTTGATTTAAAATTTATAATTTCAAAACATTGCCAAAAATTTAATAAAAAACAGATAAACTTTGATTTAAAATTTATAATATAAATATAATAAGCGAATTAATATTTACGATGAGTAACTTTACTTTATTTGGGGGGAATTAACAGAAAAATTTCAAACAAAGAAAAACCTCCCGAACAAATAACCTAAAAAAAAAAAAAATGCTTTTTTCACTGCAAATTATTCCTTATATCAGGTCATCCCATAAGTTCTGTCCGAATTTTAACTTTTTGTTAAAATGAAGAGTATTTTATAATGTCTAATGGAGCTGAACATTATTTTTATGTTTAGATGCATTTAAACTGATCAAATTTTATTTCAGAGAACAATAAAATTAAATTTTGTTTGATTAAAACCCTGCTAACATGGAAGTACCCAAGAATCATTTGAGGCACATAATGCTTTATGAGTTCAAGAAAGGTAACTCAGCAACCGAAGCGACTAGAAACATTCACTCAGTTTATGGAGAGGAATGTGTGAATGAAAGAACTTGCAGAAGATGGTTTGCAAAATTCAGAGGTGGAGATTTCACCCTTGAAGATGAAGATCGAACCGGACGTCCAGTTGAGTTTGATGAAAAGCTTCTTGGAGCAGCCCTTGAAGAAAATTCTGCTTTATCAGTTGAGGAATTGGCAGTGGTTCTCAGTTCCAACCATACAACTGTTCATCGTCATCTTCAACAACTTGGAAAAGTTCCTAAACTTGGAAAATGGGTGCCTCATGAATTGTCTGAAAACAACCTCAAATCACGAGTTGACATCTGCTCTTCTCTCCATTCTTGCCAACTTGTTTCACCTTTTTTGGATAGACTTTTGACTGGCGACGAAAAATGGATCTTTTATCGAAATGTTAAGCGTCGTAGACAGTGGCTTGATAAAGGGGAAGGATCCCAGCCACAGCCGAGAAGGAACTTCATGGGCAAAAGGTTCTTCGTTCAATCTGGTGGGATCGCCAAGGAATAATCCACTTTGAATTCTTACCACCTAATGCAACAATTAATACTCAAATATACTGTCAGCAGTTAGAGCGTTTGAATCAAGCTTTGAGGGAAAAAAGACCTGCTCTAGTGAATCGAAAAGGGGTGATGTTTCATCAGGACAATGTGCGACCCCACACAGCAAGAATCACGTCACGAAAGATCGAAGAACTTGGATGGGAGAAAATTCCTCATCCACCTTATTCTCCCGATCTTGCTCCTTCAGACTACCATTTGTTTCGTAGCTTACAAATCATTTGGAAGAAACAGCTTTTGTAACGCAGGAAGTGACATTTGTGAGTTCTTCGAATCAAAGCCAAAAGAATTTTACAGTAATGGAATTAGTAAGCTTGTTAATAGATGGAAGGAAGTCATAGATAATCAGGGAAAATACATTGTTGATTGAATCTGTAATTAAATGTAACATTTGGTCACTTGTTTTCTTTATTCAAAATTCGGATAGAACTTATGGGATGACCTGATATCTTATCCAAATATTTTACAAAAAATTAGAGCCGATTACACAATATTTCAAGGTCAATTTAGGTTTATATTTCTTAACAATGCAATGAGATGACGTAACATAAACCGCAGATTTGTTTGCTGAATATCATTACATTATTGTTACATAATTAGAGTGAAATCATTAAGGTTTTTTGTCAAAAGCGTTTTTATCTTTGGTCATATATTAATTTAAAATATTCCTGCTTTATTTTTGAAATGGAATAAGATCATTCTATAATTTCAGAATTTCGCTATTGCCCATCAAAATGACTGGAAGAAAGCGATTTAAAAACCATAATGGAAAAGGGAGGTAAGAAAGCATCAACGAAATAGCTCCAGTTTGTTCAACTGAAGAACCTTAGCATTGCAGCCAAAATATTCGAAAATGCTGTCAATAACAAAGGAGAAAATGAAAAATGCATAACAACAAATCAAATATAGCATCAAAATTTATATTATTTTTTATTTATTTGTTATGTAACTAAATACATAATTGTCAATAATGTTTCCGTTAAACTTGATATTTTCTGTAATAAATTCTTAATAAATAATATTATTGTTATTATTTTACTTAAGTGTAAGGTTGTCCTACATTTAAAATTCCTTACGGCTAACCATAAAAAAGAAATGTTGATGAAAAATGCCTAAAATCGCGTATTGCCGCAATATTATCAAATGTTGAATACGCCACTCCTTCGCCGAATGCGTCATATAGTCTACTAGTATAATGGTAACTGATAACAAACAGACCACAACTAGAAATAGTGACTTAAATGTAATTGTAAAAAATAAGCATATACAATTCTTCTTTTATGTGCCATGTCCCTTAAAGACGTAGTCGATCATGGCCCTCCACTCTCTTCTCACCCCTGTAGCTCTTAATAAGTTTTGTCTTTTTGTTATTTCTCTCAAACCCTGTTCCACCATCCATTTGCTGAAGCCCATCAAGTATGTTACGCACTGCTTTCCTGTGACACTCTTTCCCTTCTATCTGTCCTGTGAGTATCAGATTTTCTAAGCCCTCCTTCCTCATTACGTGTCCCAGAATTTTCAACTGCCTCTTCCTGATGTTAAGTATAGGTTTCCTTTTTGTTTCCATTCTCTCCAAAATCTTGCCGTTGTTCACATGTTCGGTCCATGGTATCCTCAGCAACTTTCTGTAGAATTACATTTCTGTTGTTTCAAGTCTCTTCTTCACCACTGAGGAAATTGTCTAGCATTCGCTGTCATAAAGGAGGACAGATATCACATAACAGTTCAATACTCTTTTCTTTGTCTCTAACGAAATGTTTCTATGTCTTAATACTCTGCTTAGCTTTTGCAATGCATCTTTGGTCATCCCAATACTTCTTCGGGTCTCAATATTGTACTTTATGTCCTCTGTTAGAACACTTCCTAGATATTTAAATTTCAGTACCTGCTTGCTTTTAGTCTCCCCGACCTGTAATTTGCATTTTGGACTCACTCTTTTGTTGATAACCATGCATACTGTATTCTTGTAGTTTATGCTTAGTCCTTTCTTCTCGCCCTCTTTCGCTACCTTCTGTAGGGGGTTTTATAGTTTCTTTTCTGTGTTTCCTATCAACACTACCTTAAAATACTATCAAAATATAATAAATTTATATTTACTAAAATTCATACCAAGTTCTCCTAGAACTAGGCCCTTACATTGTACCCTGGTTGGATTGGCCTTTGCGATCACATCAAATATGGACGTATATAATTCGCCCAATAAATTATAAATTTTAAATCAAAGTTTATCTGTTTTTTATTAAATTTTTGGCATTGTTTTGAAATTATAAAGAGTTCTCCTATATACTGGTTCCATCAAGAAACGCACCTCAAACATAACCAAGAAATCAATTTAAAATGGCTCGGAATATAATGGCTTGGAATTATTAATGGCGGTTTACTCTTCGTAGAGCACTTTTGCGTCGTTGGAGAGCCCCTGGATGCGAGAATATTATTCTCAGAAGAAACACAGAGCCACTCGATGAAGACTTAGTAGTTGTTGAGGGTAGCAGGTAGGCCAGTAATGGATGATTCCAGGGATATGTGAAGTTTTTCCAGTCAGCCTTCTTCAGGTCGAAGCGCCGCCTGAAGGTAGTGACGCCAGGTAAGATGGCAGCATTCATCTTAAGATGAATAGGTCGATATTGGGTATGAGTATTTTTTTTTTTTTTTTTTTACTTATAGTTAAGTTTAGGAATTTTATTATTATTAATATTCTATTTTTTTAATATTTTATATTAATTAATTTGTTAAGATTGTGGCCACCAATGATGAATCCTGATAGGAGTTCTAATTCTCTCGGAATTCTATAGTTATATAAGTTGAATAAATCCTGTGAGAAGATACATCCTTGCCTTACATCCGTTTTTATTTTTGTATATCTGCTGAAGTCATTTTCTGTTTGTATGCAGGCAGTTTCTTGATTATTTTAATGTCTTTCTTGAATATGTCAAGGTGGCTGAGCAGCCGTAACAGACCTTTGTCGAAGGCCATTGCGTAGTCTATAAAACACATGTATACGCCCTTCTGCATTTGGATTGATCTTTCGGATACCATTCTGAGCATAAATATTGCGTTCCTTGTTTCGGTGTCTTTAACAAACCCATACTGTTCTTGTCCTATTCCTGGCCTTATTCTGCTTCGCGCTCTATTCATCAGAATTTGGATGGTGAGTTTTGTTATGTGGCTCATTAGGTTGATTGTTCAGTGATTGTGCACCTGGTTTCTTAGGCAGTGCTATGTAAATAGATCTGCTTAGGTATATCACCACTTGTTGATTTCATTTATTCTTTCTGTAATCTTGTCTATGCCGAAGTCGTCTAACGCTGCCAGGATCTCTATTACAATTCCGTCTGGCCCTGTCGCTTTGTTTCTGTTCAATTCGGCCGGTGCAGCTCCCACTTCCGCTTTTAATATTTCCGGTCCGTCGGTATTTCTGTGTATTGCTGGTTTTTGACTTTCGCTGTGGAAGATTTCTCCTATATATTCTTTCCATCAAGAAACCCACCTCAAACATAACCAAGAAATCAATATAACCCCCCCCCCCAAAAAAAAACAAGTGATTTTCATATAACCTCATTTACAACCATAACCAGAATATCTCAGGTGGTTGAAACACCGGTTCTCGCACAATCACCGAAGTTAAGCACCATTGAGCCTGGTCAGTATTTAAAACAGTAGTTCTTTTTTTTTTTACCCAGGGACCACTTTTACTAGTAAGTTTTTTTTTGTGTATATACCATAAGCATTCGATGAAAAAAAATCTTATTTTATTTTTTACTACTAGTTAAGTTTAGAAATTGCATTATTATTAATATTTTATTTTTTAATATTTTATATTAATTAATTGATATTGGTATATTAATATTTTATTTTATTAGTAT
Organism: Acanthosepion lycidas; assembly: GCA_963932145.1. NCBI lineage: Eukaryota > Metazoa > Mollusca > Cephalopoda > Sepiida > Sepiidae > Acanthosepion > Acanthosepion lycidas. The sequence continues at coordinate 100,774,841 of OZ010581.1, forward strand.
TTAAAATTAATATTATTATTTATTATTAATATATTAAACTAATTTATATAATAAATTATAATCTTTATATAATTTTCCTTTATATATATATATATATATATATATATATATATGAAAGTGTACATAGAAGTCAACACTTAGAGGCCTGACGATTGTATCTAGCATGAAACAGACTGTCGCCTCTATGTCGCTTCTATGTTCACTTTTATATTTACACACGCTCTATCTCTGATATTGAGCACTTTATTCCATAAATATAGCACACCTTAAGACTATATTTCTTCATATACACACACACACGCACATATATATATATATATATATATATATATATATATATATATATATATATATATATATATATAATCCTTCTTTTATATATTTTTCTCAGTTTTTATTCAACTTTTACAATCGAGACATCCGGTAGAGTAAAAGGGACGCTATAACTTACATCGCTTGACCTCCTTTGCTGCTAGTTGTTTTTCAATATTTAGTATTATAGTATGGCGGAGATTACTGCAGAAATGACAATTCTCAGTTGCAACACCCGTTCCGAAGTGAAATTGATCTATGATCCACTAAAATGTTACAGTGAACCCTCAATTTGCTATTTTTGTTTGTTTGGACCTCAGGGTCCCTATGCACCCCGGTTAAGAAATGCTGATTGAGATGAATGACCTCTTGGAATAAGTGCTGTGTGTGCGGTGTAATGGATAATGGCTTGGAATTATTAATGGCGGTTTACTCTTCGTAAAGCACTTTTGCGTCGTTGGAGAGCCCCTGGATGCGAGAATATTCTTCTCAGAAGAAACACTGAGCAACTCAATGAAGACTTCGTAGTTGTTGAGGGTATCAGGTAGGCCAGTAATGGATGATTCCAGGGATCTGTGAAGTTTTTCCAGTCAGCCTTCTTCAGGTCGAAGCGCCGCCTGAAGGTAGTAACGCGAGGTAAGATGACAGCATTCATCTTAAGACGAATAGGTCGATGTTGGGTATGAGTAATTGGGTCGAGCACAAACTTCTCACATTGATTCGCTCCTAGTCAGTGTCTCTGCCTGTGGTGTAGCCACCTTAACAACGTGGAACTCATGGACTCAGCTCTACAGAATTCCTTCGTTCCAGTGATGCCCGGCCCTTTCTGATCCTGTCTGTATCGCTTCCGAATAGTGTTCGATGATTCCTCCAGGAATGGGGATATGACACTGAGGTTGATCCCATTTGCCAATGCGGTGAATTATGTACTATGGAGCAACTTATAGTTTGCCTCAGTTTTGCAGATTCATGCACATTTAACGACCTTGAAACCTTAACACACCTGTGCAACACTAGACGGGTGGAGTTGTAGCAACTCGATTTCCAAATGTCGCCGTGTTCATTGCATTTACTTAGGCGCCAATACTTTTGGGAAAGTTATGAATCAAGCTCTCCTCAGCTATAGGTAAATTAGTAAGACTTGTATCCGTAAACCATTACCCCAAAAAAAATTCTTACAATCTAAAAAATATTCTCTGGCTTTAAATGACCCGGAAAGGCTTGATAAGCCGTGAAAAAAGAACCAATTAAAGCGTCCGGTGGGGCATCAAACCTCATTAAGAATGACATAGTACGTAGTCAGATCAACCTGAATATCAACCTGCCAGCCATTGATGTATCAGCAACAACGCACAAAACATGTATATCTTCAATCTACATCCTCAAATGATAACCCCAGAGAAACAGAACTGAACACCCTTATGCAACAACAACTGAAATCCTTTGTCTTCATGAGATGTTTCAATAGTCACAACATAATCTAGGAAAGCACTAGGGCATATAAAAGAGGCAAATCAATAGAAAACACAATAGATATAGAAAACCTATATCTATTCAATAACAATTTACAAGGGTTTAAAAGAAGTTAGTGAGAAGAGCATATTATGAAGATATGTAGGATAGACTCTAGAATTGAAATGGCTAAAATCGTAGTCATTAGGGAAGCACCCAAGCGGGAGTCTGTTTCACAAAGTACCAGTTCTGAGAAAGAAGCTAAATGAAATGTCCACTATATCAATGCAATACGAAAGGAATGCAGATGAATGAACCCTGTTTACGTGACATGGCAAGTTCTAGTTGTTAAGGTCCGGTCTGGTGGAACATTTACCACGAAAACAGCGATAGTGCAGCGACAGACTAGCAAGGTTTCGTTTGTAGGCCGCGTAGACACTTTTGAAATTTGTCACGGCAGCTTCAGACCAGATATATCAGCAATACTCCATTTTGGCCTGATCTGATTCTTGTAAAGAGAAAGCATGGCAGGACAAGTCTGGTATTTTTCTGGAGGTTCTCCCAGGTTTCAAAAGTTAATTCCGAGTCTTCCAAAAGGAAATCATTTCGTTGCAACTTGGTACAAGAAAGAAGTTAAAAGATAGTCTGCAATGATTGTTTTAGCAATCAAACGCACTTACAATATTTGTTTTACTTGCTGTATTTTTTGCAAATCGGTCGGATACCTAGAGTTAACCAGAAACTAGTTGCAAGACTTTTACTAAATATACGAGAACAAGTCAAGAATTATCTACACGTTCACCATAACATATTTTTAAGTTTGTCACACTGCTTTCTGCTCATGCATTCTTATAGTTGGTAATGTTGTGGTACCGTGATAGAAGTTTTAGCTTGATCGCGCCAGTTTTCTTGCTTGTCTTACAGTGTAAACATGACCGCTCCGCTAGCAGTGTGCACCAAAGAGAAACAAAGGAGCAGTGATCCGAATCTACAGAGAACATGTTACCTCATCGATGATAACTCGCCGGTTCACCATTACCATCTGTGAAACTTACTGAATCTTCTCGTCATTGGTTGAGGTTGACGGGCGCTCTGCTCTTTCATCGTGCGTCACGCTTTACCGGCCAGTTTTAAACTCGATCCACTCATACACACTTCTATGCGATAGTACACTGTCGCCGTTTCGTGTTAAAAGCCTCCGATGAATTTCAGCCTATGACACACCTTCCGACCAGAGAAATCGGATCACCGCTTTTTATTCCTCTTTGGTGTACACCACTAGCGGAGAGGCTATGTTTATACTGTAACAGCAGGAAGTTCAACATCCTTTTCTTTGTTTCTAATTAAATATTAATAGGTACATAATAAACTGGTAGATTAATATATTCCCAGAATCCTTCTGTAGAACACCATATCTGTTGGCTCAAGTCTCCTCTTGATCTGTAAGGCAATTGTTCAGTGTTTACTGCCATGTAGGAAGATTAGCTAGTAAATTAATTTTTGAAAGTAAATGAATGTTTTTTTTTTACTTCCCGAGTAATCTATACAAATAAAGTGAAGTTTCTGTAATTTTTTGTTTTTATTCATACAAAATTAGTTCCCTAGCAGCACAGGGTAGCTGTGCTGGTGATAAATGTTAGATTGTCCCATATAAACTGTCGTATTTTGATGAATGATAACCCCCCCCCCCCAAAAAAAAAAACAACAGTTTTATTTAATCAAAATAATATCGGCTTTGTTCTACAATTTTTTGTCAGCGTAATTGACCGCCGTTTATCCCATAAAAAAACAACAACTTTTCGTTTTTTTGTCCTAATAAACTGTACAAATGCTTCGACTACTTCTTCATCTTAAGAGCATCTTCTCTTGTGTGTATGGAAAGCTGAAAGTGTTTAAATAAGTGATCATTTGTGGAAGAGATGTCTGGTGAAAAAGGAGGAAGCCTCGAAAATCGCATAATCAAGCCTGCACAACTTTTAAACTGTGATGATGTGCATTATCCTGGAGAAGTCGGCCGCTGGTTTTGTTTAGCAATGCTGAAATCTAAATATTTTGTACATAATTTTATGCTTTCAAAAACTGATATTTGTACATAATTTTATTCTTTCAGGGTAAACATGCTTTTTAGATTTATAGTCTGCAGATCATATAATTATTATCTATAATTTTTTTGCGAGTAATTTCACTACAAAAGGGTATTGGTGGTAATTTTATTATAAGAATGTATTTTTATACCCCTTTTTTAGTGTTCTATTGTCATTTTACTATAAAAATGTACTTTTGATTTTTGTTTGGGGGTTCACTATTTGCCCATAGCTGGGACCCTTAGAGGTGCTACCACCCGGGGTCAGAAAGAAGCTGTGAACAACAACCGTTACGAGGTGGTTTCGCGCTCCTCAAAACCTTCAATCTCCTGATCAGAGGTTTTGCTGCCGGATTTCGATGGAGCAGTACTCAGTCATCTCTATTGACTTTGTCTAAGCGCTTTCTTTCTTTCTTTCTTTTTTCTTGTTTGTTTGTTTCTTCTTTTTGTGCTAGATATTTCAAGAAATCCTACAGGTTCTCTGACTGTTGCTTTAAGGTTGTCTTTCCTAACCAATGCATTCTGTGGACCATGTTTTCAAACCGAATTAGGTCTTCCTTCTGCTTCAGTTTCAAGGCTACTTTCTCTCGATCGAAATTTCTGAATCCATATTTGTATAGATGTCAATACTACTGCCAAATGCTAAGCTGCTCTTTAGATTTCACAGCCTTTGTCACTTAATCTGAACTCGTATAAGCGTAGTCGACATTGTTTAACAGTTATTGTTTTCTGGAGGCTACAGATAATATTTCTTATATTGATTCATTTGTTATTTACGGCTTATCAACCTTTTGCAAGTTATTTAATGTCAGAAAATAATTTTAAGTTGTAAAATTTTTTTTAGATTAAATTGTTTTTTTTTTCAACTTTTAGAGATAATAATGGTTTAGTTATACAAGTTTTACTAATTAACCCATAGCTGGGGTGAGAAAGTGGGTTTCAATGAATATAACGAACTCAACAGGAAGTGGAACTCAGCTCTCCGATTAAGAATTCCGAGTTGTTATCCACTACACCATTCGCTCATCCAAGTTTAGGGCACCTGGTATTCCCAAGCAGTCACCCATCCAAGTGATCACCGAGCTGGACGTTGTTAACTCCAGTGATCGTTAATGTTTCTCATAGAATCAAAAGAGACGACGAATAATATTTTTCATGGACGCAATCACCCGAATAAAAAATAACAATGAGACTAATAAGGAATAAATACTAAAATAATGATTTATATCAATAAATCTATACTATTTTTTGTCAAAAATCGGCAATCAAAAAATACATTTCATATGAGACAACCTAATTGAAAACTTAGCAAGACTGAAATCTCATTGAAAGTTGGCTGGCATATTTCTTCCCATTCTCTTTGTATTCCATTAGTAAGAAAGAAGTTCCATTCGAATAGCTTCTTCCCAAGAACAGCCGCTTCGAGGATGATTCCTCGCTGTCTACAAACTTAACGTCTTCAAATACAGGGTTACCTTTTATCTTTCCTATATATCCTGATAATGTTCACTTCTCGAACGAAATTCGTGAATCCATCTCGATATATTTCCGACATTATCAATACCACTGCCAAATGCCAAGCTGTTCTTTTGTTAAGGTTTCGTAACATTTGTCGCCTAATCTGGACTCGTATAATAAGCGCAGCTGACATTGTTTAACTGTTATCGTTTTCTGGAGGCTACAAATAATATTTCTTATATTAATTCATTAGTTTTTCTACGGCTTATCAAACCTTTGCAGGTTATTAAAAGCCATTCAAAAGAAATGCTACTTTTTGTCAAAAATCGGCAAACAAAAAATACATTTCATATGAGACAACTTAATTGATAAATTAGCAAGATTGAAGACTCATTGAAAGTTGGCTGGCACATTTCTTCCTATTTACTTTGTATTCCATTAGTAAGAAAGAAGTTCCAATCGGACAGCTTCTTCCCATGAACAGCCGCTTCGAGGAACAGACATCAGAGTGGATGATTCCTCAGTTTCTACAAACTTAATCTGTTCACATTTTGGGTTAAAATGTATCTTTCCTACATATCCTTGCACTTCTTACCTCTTCCACTTACGTTCATAAAATAACCTCATTTTGTAACACTCTAGCTTGAGTGACTCTTGAGCTTTGTATTGGGTAACCAATTGTTAATAAAAATCGGTAGTTTCGCTTTGTTTTCGTTTTATGCTTAAAACGCAAAATAATTAAATGATTTTAGTCTTTTTTAAGACAAATTTTACTCTTCTTCATATAGAACCAAGACTTTACTTTAAAATGATTTTTCTGCTTTACAAAATAAGTATGAACAATTTTTCTAAACTGCATCTTATGTCTTGCATTTATATACAAAATAAAATGTATAATGAATTTAAAATGATTTAGTACGTGTCTTGGCGCCATTTTTATGAGCTGCCTCCTCTAACTTTGGAATCTGGTTACGCCCGTGGTTTTAGGACGCTGAAATTGAAACTGCTTCGTTTTATAACACACAACCCTGCCCTCCTGTACGAATTTCTCGAGTGGTGATAGCCCAGATTTTTAAAACCACTACCCCGAACTTTAAACAATCATAGTCATACCGACATGCCTGGTTTAACGTAACTTAAAATAAAAAGAATAAAATACCATATGAGATGACAGAAATGCCGTAATGTTTTAAATATGCGTGTGTCGCCATATTTGTGTGTTTAGTGGAGGTTATTTTTGTCTTATGAGACGCATGAGCGTTTCTCCATTTGGGGTTTAAACGTTTGGCCATCTTCGGCAAACTTCGGATTACATCGGCATTCAACTCAAGTTTGCTTGACGCATCTGGACTCCATTACAAAATATAAAATACGAAACGAAATAAAAGAAAATGCAACGAGAAATTGAAAGCGAATGAAAGAAAATTAAATCTGAAAAAGAAAAAAAAAAGGAATCTTGAGTAAACGAGGCAAGTTACAACAGTTATTGATAGAAAGACAACAAACAGTCGCCGCTGTTTGGGCAAGAAAAGCTGTTTTTCATTTAACACGCAGAAAAAGAAAACTTAAATAAATAAAATGGAGGAATAATAATAATAATAATAATAATAATAATAATAATAATAATAATAATAATTTAAAGAATCGGACCATTAAAAAAATTCTTTGTCCCAATTTTATTTTATTTACTTCGGGAGAAAATATCAAATAACTTGACGTGAATTTCAGCTGCGTTTTGAGCTGATAAATTGTTTACTGCACTTAGTAAATATCAGCCCTTTTATTTTGTACATATATCCAGATATATTTTACATACCCACCCACACATACACACAAAGACACACAGACTTTTATCCGACATTATACACACGCGCACGCACGCACGCACGCACGCACGCATATCTTTATCCTACATTATACACACGCACACATTTTTAATCGACATTATAGATACGCGCACGCACACCCCCACACATATTTTAATCCTAGATTATATACACACACACATATTTTAACCGATATTATACACACGCGCACGCGCGCACACACACGCATCCACACACACGCAGACACATACACTTGTACACACACATGCACATGCACACACACACACAATGACACACGCACACATATTTTTATCCAACATTATTTCATGACAGATATAGATTCTTATCAGTCCAAACGATAAATGTGTATCCGTTAAATAGATAACTCAAACATTGCTCTATTAACCCGGCCTCCGTGGTCGAAGCGGTAAATGCAAACGGTTTCTCTGATGGAAAAAGGGACACTTGTCGGATGCACAACCTTTCATAAGAAGGAAAACAACAGTGATAGCAACTAGAATATGTTTATTTTTAAATAACCATTTCACCCCAAGCAACGCGAGAATACCACTAATACGCAGAGGGTGGGTTACAGGGAGTGAAACCGAAAGAGAAGACTGAGAATAGGGAGGAATGAGGAAAGGACAAAAGATGGACGAGGTTCAAGAAGATAGAAAATGGCAACTGACGTTGCATTTAAATTTTTAAAGAGTGTATTTATCAGGGAAGCAAGTCAACGGAAGGAAGTTCCACGGATGGGAAGAGCAAGAAAAGAAACTGTTGGAGTAGAATTAGCAGTTGTATTTAACTATTTCAACTGTAAAAGGATGGGACCAAGATGCTAATCTAGTAGTAAGCTTAAATTCATGTAGTCGGGTCACCAGGAAAAAAAGCTCTTCAGTGTTGATGCCATGAAAATATTCGTAGAAATTGCAGAAAGAAGCCATGTCATGGCGGTGAGAAATTGACTGGAATCGAGAAATACGTGTACCCACTAAAAACACCGTTTATAATAATAATAATAATAATAATAATAATAATAATGATATATATATATATATATATATATATATATATATATATATAGTCTTCCACAGAAAGACTGTTCCACTGTATCACAGCTCCGCAGTCCGACCAAAACCAGACAGATTTTGTATCAGTCGGAGATTCTAACACCTAGATTATCGATGCACGGCAGAGAGAAAGAAGAATTTTTGTGTATTTATTTTTTCATGAACACAGCAGTTACCTAGAGCACTCAATCCATTGGGAGAGTCTTGCATTATTAGCAGTAATAGTCACTGTCTACAAATAAGCGCTTTTACCCCAATTTATTTTCGGGAGCTAATATTGTCATCCACAGACAGACTGTTTCGTTACATCACAGCTCCTCAGTGTAGCTAGATATCAGATCGCTTGAAGCCGGGACCGAAACCCGACCGATTTGGTATCAGACGGAGATTTTAACCCCTAGGCTATCGGCAAAGAGAAAGGAAAATTTTTACGTGTTTATTTTTTAATAAACACGCCAGTGACCTAGAGGACTCAATCCGCCGGGAGACTTTCGATAAACCCAGGCCGGTAGACGTCAATTATACTATTTAAAAAAACAGAGATGTCTACTCAAACACGTATATCTATTAAATATAACGTAATTAGACATATAAAATGATGTAAAAATAAGTTGATAAGAAGGAAGTAAAACTATACTCACAAAAATAAGCACAGCAAAAAAACAAAAAACAAAAAACAAAACAGCAAACGACAAAAAAGAAAAGATAAACCAGAAAAGAATGACGCTTTCTCTTCAATAAACCAAAAAGTTCAATGCATCCACCTCCCTCTATCCCTTGCAGCTCTCAACAAGTTCCTTCCCTCCGCCACCTCCCCCAGACCACGTTCTGTCATCCATTTGCTTAAGCCCTCCAGGTATGTCATGCGTTGTTTTCCCTTGTCTCTCTTTCCCTCTATTCGACCCGCGAGTATCAAATTCTCCAGGTCCTCCTTTCTCATTATATGTCCCAGAAACTTAAGTTGCCTCTTCCTGATGTTAAGTATAAGCCTCCTCCCAGTTTGCATCCTCTCCAAGACTCCATCGCTGCTCACACGTTCGGTCCATGATATCCTCAGCATCCTTCTGAAGAACTACACCTCGGTCGCCTCGAGTTTCTTCTTCATCTTTGAGGAAATCGTCCAACATTCGCTGCCGTAAAGAAGGATATATGTCACGTAACAGTTCAGTATTCTTTGTTACCAAAGAAATCCTTCTGTCTCGCAATACTCTGCCCAGCTTTCGGAATGCGTCCTTGACCATCCCAATACGTCTACGGATCTCAGCGTCGCACTTATCGCCCTCTGTCAAGACGCTTCCCAGATATTTAAACTTCAGCGTCTGTTTGATTCTAGTGTTCTCGACCTGCAAATCGCGTTTCGGGCTTATCCTTTTACTGATGACCATGAATTCTGTCTTCTTGAAGTTTATGCTTAGTCCCTTCTTCTCACTCTCCGTCGCCACCTTCTGTAGGTGATTTTGTAGTTTCTTTTCCGTGCCTGCTATCAGTACTGTGTCATCTGTGTTTTTAATGTTAAGATTGTGGCCTCCGATGCTAAATCCTCTCAGAATTTCCTCGCTGCACCATTCTGACATTCTTGCACTTCAATCATCGGAGAAAATGAACCTGTCACTTAATGCACACACACACACAGACGCACGAGCACGAGCACGCGCGTGTGTATCTCGCACTGAAACGCCAAAAGGATAGTCAAATGGCAGTTATATATATATATATATATACATATATATCTATGAAACTATTTGTAACATACTTTGAGCACTGTTCCCGTATAGTTATGTGCGGATTTTAAATTACACACACACACACATATTTTATATTATAAAGAGATAATCGTACATTGAATCAATCAGCAATATTAATGCAATTAATGGCGAAATCTCTTCGCTAACAGACTTAATATAAGCATTAAACTACTAACAATCTACTGAATGATGCGATCCTTTTCCAACAAAATTACATTTCAAACTAGTCACAACACATTAAATTGCATCTAGACATATGGTTCTGTTCTTAATATTTCGGTATGTCACGTGGTATGACGTCATAGAACCGCATTATGAGTTTACATCCTGCGTCTGCTATTCCGCAACCTAGCAATCTTCTGTCAACATAACAAAATATTATCTTTGATGGTGACTATCTTTGTTGAAATGTCCGCATAACCACTCTGAAGATGGCACATGTGAGCCGAAAGCTTAGATCAAGGACCAACTTAATAAAAAATATCCAAATATTGGACAATTTTTTATCTTTATTTTCACCCGAAATTAAAGCAAACATACGAAGTTTAGACCGGCTCATGATCTGACATAATAGACATTCGTTGTCTGTTATATTTAACAATATATATATATATATATATATATATATATATATATATATCATCAGGCACGTATTCTTTTGAACTTGTTTGTGTTTGATGAGTTGGTAAAACCACGAAAAGTTGTACTATCGAACGTAGGCATATGTATATTTATTAATATAAACTTCTTAGCTCTGTCTAACCACACTGAGAACTGTTTTGTTTACACCCTATATTACATTAAGTAAATGTTTATCCGCTTACCTGGCTATGCACGCTAACGCACGTATGTACAGTTGCTAATATCTAATTATTTGGTTTACACACACACACACACACACACACACACACACACACACACACACACACACACACACATATATATATATATATATATATATATATATATATATATATATAAGACATGGGTAAATTTTCCGACCAAGTGGGCCACATGAGATATGGCTCATCATAAAGCGGGTCGCACTAATAAAAATTCAAAGTAATTTTTCGTTGAAACTAAAGCGGTCATTTTTACTGCAGAAGTTCGTATGCGTAAGCACCTGACTTATAAATAAATAAAAAAAAAAACGATATTTTTTATTTGGAGAGAATATTTTTCTACAATATAAATGTTGAAGATTTTCTATAACATTTTTACTGATAACAACTGTGATTAGCACCTGCTGCAGGGTGTGATTGTTTCTAATTCATTAATTTAAAATACAAAACGTTTTTTTTAAACGAAAAAAGAAATTCTTTGCCAGAGAAAAAAAAAAATGAATATGATATAATATGAACGTTTCTTATTTTCAATGCAAACTATTTTTACACGAGTGGTCTTCCTTAATGAAAATTGCCAATGTGTTAAAATGCTGAGGACCTTACCGTCAAAAAAAGTTTGCACAATTCCAGAAGCATCATACTTAATTATTGTTATAGTGATTTTCCAAGCGTAGCTTAGATGTGGCACAAGGCCGAAAGTATGGAGCACCCAGTGAGGATCGAACTCACTCAGACGTAATTGTTCTAGCGATACAAGCTTGCTAACCATTACATCGCCTTGAGGTGCGTCCCTTAATTATTGTTATATATGTAGTTTAGTTGAACCGTACCCACAACGCAACATTCATTAATAAGTAAGAGAGATTACTCAGGCATTTAACAGTTATTTCCCTTTGACAACCACTTTTCTCAACCTCTTTGCTGGAGAGAGAATGTGAGTGAACAAGTGAGAATGAAACAAAACTCCAAATTTTAATAAACGCTATTTTCCTCATTAAATTAAATGTTCATTCAGAAGTCCAAACGGACCATATGTGGCCCGTGGGACGCAATTTGCCCAAGACTGGCAAATTACACCCACTGTTTGACCCAAGCCTTGTGAGTAAAATTGAATTAACTGAAATGTTGTTATTGGTCGTGCTGGTATGAAGTACGCGGCAGGAAATAAGTGTAGAACTCACTACAACATTATTTCAGTCGATTGATTCACTCGTAAATGATAGGGGAAACTTTTTAGGTGGAGGGAGATAATCTTTGTACATTTACATTCCTTTGACCATTTGCGCGACTCTTTAAAAAGTCGGGGTCGTTTTTACACTCGGTCACTTTTATGAACAGAACCCCTCCCTAGGGGGTCACTCGATGTAGCGGATTACAGATTAACAGGCACAGTTTATCCGGATAGGAGGGGAAGATAATGGTTAATCCTATCTCGACTTGAATAGGTTAAAAATGTAGTGTTCGAAGAAAAATCCTCTTGGGAGTCGATTTCACAGGACAGTGGTTCGTGGGAAGAAGCTGCTCAAGTGGAACTTACTTCTCACCAATAGAATACGGAGGAAATGTGGGTGGTTTGCTCCAATATGAGTGACATGGCGGGTGCTAAACGCGAAGGCTAGAACTAGCAGAAGTAAGGAATAATAATACTTTTCGATTCTGACAAATGGCGCACTCTGAGGAATGTCTAGCGAATAAGAATCTGCAACAATTTCATCGAAAATGTTTCATTATTCTTTTTTATTTTTACAAGCGGAGCACACTTTTTAAATAAGGCCCACTCTATATATTCTAAATTTCATGCGAAATAAGTTTATCCGGCAATGTTTGATGGTAGACGTCTAACTATGAACAGTAAGTAAGAAACATGTCGTACATAAACGCAAGGGAGAATAATTAAAAAAAAAAAAAAAAAACTCAAATCACTCAGCCATCCGTCTCTTGCTTTGCTATTTGAGTTAGTATCTATAAGGGTTTTTTACATCGCAGTCTAATATGTATCGCAGTAAACTGCTTTGCTGACAGAGGACAGAATGAGTCGGTGTTCCCCTTCCATGCATCACCACAATTTGACAGTCGGCTATTGTATCGTGAGGAAAGCGGGGCCAGCACCAAATTATTTGGGGTCAGACTGTGACGACATATGAGACAAAGCCTGACGTCTGTAATCACCGGGAAGGGCCCAGACATGGAAAAGGATCGCGACTAGAAAAGGGGCCCCTTATTTGAACCCCTGCCGTCTCCCTATTCTGTGCAGTTATCTTCCTGACTCACAGCTCAGACCATGTACGTTGCTTAAAATATCGACCTATAATAAATGACTCGTTGTCCCGAAGTAATTACCTTGGCTAGCTTGACCTTTCCATAGTCGAAGCAGAAAAGCGTCCAGTTTGAAATTTTAATACATAAGTATTAATAGATATGTCAGCATACTTTTAAGATATTCGTCATGGTGTATGTTAATAATTTGCATCATTTTAAATTTTTCACATTAGCCTTTTTTTATTATAAGGAAACATTCGATATTTATTGAGCGAGTGGACGTTATTAATAGGGCCGGTGCAAGGATTTGGTGTCCCCACCCTGCGAATATATGATACGGGGCTTCCCACTCTATTTTCATAAGGTAGGATTTATATAAAATGCAAATTTTATTGTAACCTAATTATGTGCAATAATGGATCATATGCAATATAGATGAACAATTCAAGTAGAAAAATTGAAAATAAATTAAATGTATCTAATCATAAATTAGGGACATGTCATAATAGATCATTCCATCTTAAATATTAGGTTGGTGCAAAAATAATATCTCAAATACGTCAAAAACCGACATTATTTTTGCACAAACCTAATAAATCAACAATGTTTCGTGCCAATTTTTAATATCAATTTTTGTTAAAAATTTGAATAATTCTAACACATTCAACATTATATTCCAAAATTGTAAAAATGCCCCAAATTAGATATTTTTAGTACATACACTGATAGATAAATGACAATTTTTATCTGATGACTGAATTTTCTTTTCTTAGACAAAATCCCTTTCCATGCTGAAAATGGTCACATAACCTCAGTTAAGTTGTGTGCCAGGCTAGACAAAGTTTGACCAATATTTAAAGATTACTACTGTATGTTAGTTTGTCTTGCAGGCCATCTTTTTAATGAATGTTTTTTTTTTTTTGTTTATAAAACAAGAGAAGCTATCAAAAATATGTGAAGAACATGTGTACTAATAAATTAAACATTAAAAAGAGGGAAAAAAATTTTTTTTTCTTTTTTTTTTTTGAGTGCATTGTATTAGGTTGGTGCAAAAATAATGTCGTTTTCTCACATGGTAACATATGTGAGAAAACGACATTATTTTTGCACCAACCTAATAATAACAACGCTAATGAAATTATAAAGCATATAAGAATTCAGTTTAACTTCTTGCAATATTTTGAAATTTTACTGGCCTTGTGCTCAAGTGTAGGGAATATCACGAAAAGAAAATGTCAGAATGACGACAAAATTCCGCTAAAATTTTTCATCCTTAAATAGTCAGTTATGCTTAGTTTAATTTGTAACGTATATAAATGTAGGTAGAAAAAAATAATTTAGCGAGAGTCACAAAGCAATGCCCGTGGTCCCCAATCAGGCTTCTCCGATTCGGTCAGGGGTTCGTGAGTAGTACATACCGACCCTGATTATTTATATTTATTATATGAAACATACAATTATGGCACAAGGCCGAAAAGGGGAAAGGGGTTGAGACTGGTCTTCACTATCTTATACCTAACTAAACCGATTCACGACCCATTCACTCGTTACAATTTGCGAATTCACCTCAAAACCCCGTCCGTCACTACCCAATCCTCCATATACCAAAATACCTCACACTCTAAGGGAACCTAAACAAAACGCACCCCGTGACATAAAAATCAGATCATTATAAAAATTTATACATAAAAATTTATGGATGATTTATTAGGTTGGTGCAAAAATAATGACGTAATAATGTCGTTTTTTGACGTTAAAAAATACGTCAAAAAACGACATTATTACGTCATTATTTTTGCACCAACCTAATACAATGAGGGGAGGGGGGGATAGGGATGAGTCCCAAAACAAAATAAATATCAAAATAAATATAACTGATGTTAGTAGGACCCGTCCAACCCTCAAAAAAAGAGAGGCGGCTCCATTCTGCCCCACGACAGAATCAAGAGCCCCCTTACCCCCTCCCCCGCTAAGGGAGAGGGAAAGAAGAAAATATATACCGGCCCTGATTATTACTGTCGGTTGGAATTTATAAAATCTTTTTATCAAAACAATTTTTTTTCTTATACAGTTTGTCTGGTCAATAATATAATCTTGAATATTGCGAATTACCTAATTCTGGTTATAAATTCAATTATTATAAGATTACTCTTTCTACAGGGCGGTGTTGAAAAGCTCTAAGCCTGACCAGAAGAGATTTTAAAAAAATATTTATTTGGTCAGATTTGGGTAAGCAGGTGGGACATAGATCTTTTCAGCATCCCTTCGGATTAAAACAAAAATCAATTCAAACCAATAATGCCACTAAGACGCCAAGAGATACTGGCAGTGAAAAAAAAACAAGAAAAAAAAAAACTTTAGAAGGAAGCGGAAACCCAATCCTAAACAGGAAACAAACATAAACCTCTACGCCTGTTCAAAAGACTGGGAAGGGGTGTGAGCCGGGGGATAGGTGAATCTATCTACAACGTAAGCCAAGTGACCAAATTGTAAGAGTTTAAATAACTGTTCTTTGTATAGACAAAAAACAAGGAATTTAACAAGAATTAATTGATCAAATTTTATCACCGTTTCTATCAATCATGGAGTATAGTCTTGTAGACTCGTCTTTTTCCTATCTATCAACCCTAGTAACAGAACAGTCTATATCTTACGCCTACGTACGGAAAACTTCAACCAATTAAAACCGTACTAGACGAACCAACAAATCTCATTGGTCACCGACACTAAAATCTGAAAGTTGCACGTGCAAAACGAAATTGCACCAAAACTTAAGTGAGCCGATTTCGGACTTTCAGAACTTATAAAAGAAGACGCCGACTGACCCAAGCAGTCAGTGACGAACACCCACAGAGAAATTGCCAACATACTCCACGTCACTCGAAATCACGATTTTACCGCGCAAAGGTACATCAACGCTGACTCACTCACAATTTAAACTCAACCAACTCTGTGGACATCGATTCTCAAACATTGCTTATCCAAAGTGAATTATATTCACTACCTATTAAGTAAACATCAATGTGCGAACGACCTTAAAAACATTACAGTCAAAGGTAGATCACTCCTTAAGAACTCCTTCTAAAAAGACACTTAATATTGACAATTCTAATACCAACAAAAACGGACTGCAAATGAACGAACGATTACAAAGAGAGACATTCTGAAACCTAAAACATCATACACATTTTGCCAACATAACATTTACTAATTATCCTCGCTTGTATATTGTTTTGAATTGTATATAAATGTTTTATTAGTTTCTAATTGAATATGTCTTGTTCTTAATCGTATTTTAAATTTCGTTTATTTATTTGTTGTGGATGCAGAAAGTCACGCAACCTACACAAATTCCTTCGGATTCTTTCAAGCATAATTAATAAATTCGGCACATCCCCAACAGTCTACTAAATTCTTAAAACGATTGTCTGAAATGAAATATTAGAATGGGTTTAGTTTGGATAATTGAATAATTAGAGTTTTTCTCTTCATTTAATTTCTGAATAATCTAAATTCGGATAATCGAGGAGGCACTATAAAAACGGTTAGCTTCTCCTTACAATTTTAAAGTATTTAACGAAATATATTTTAAAAGTCAAGAAAGAGAGAAAACAAAGAAAGCGTTGTAGCATGTTTAACCAGCGAGGAAATCGTTTGGCTGTAGTTTGCAGGTTGTAAAACTTGCAGCTTATTTATTGTAATGGAATCCGACCCAATTAATGGGAGTGACATACAGCTACTCCTACCTTTCGAAATTAATTTGAAAACACGACATCTGAAATGTACAGAAAAGAAAGAAATCTCAAAAAGAGAACATATACCACGAATTGATACCCTCTCCAAGACGCTGGTCTGAGTTTAACGAAATAAATTCAGAATGTCAACACGTTCAGTGGTATTTTCCTTTATATTAAAGTAGACAATTTCAGTCATATTTCTCCTTATACAGTGTAACCCTGATATAAGAGAGTTGTCGGAACCGGAGGAGAAGTCTCTTATATCCGGGTTTCCCTTATATCCGGGTTTGGTCTATTTTGTTTACATTAACACAGGCTCTAATTTGGGACCAGAGAAACTCTCTCTTATATCCGGGTTTCTCTTATATCCGGGTCTTTTTATCCGGGTTACACTGTACTAAAGTAGGTACCACCAAAAGATTTTTTAAACAGAGTATAGCATGAAGAAAAGGCCGCAAACTTAATAGAAACAAAGTTATATCGTCAAAATATTTATATAATTATTAAGAGGAAACACCAAAGTATTTTTTTGTTTATTTTATTAAATGTTTTAAATCTAACACGTTCGAAAATTTGGTTAAAATCTTGTTTTTCTTGCATCAACGGGTTGCTCAAAGCTTAGTATGGGAAATTTAGCGTATTTTTGACAGTAAAAAAAAAGATTGTTTTGAAAATTCTTGCAAGAATCAAATAATTGTCGGATTTTAATGAATTTGTCAGGACTTATTCACAAATGAATTAAATTATTTTGGTAATTGTTTTTTTTAGAAGATTTTGGTAAAATTATATTTTTTTACATCTGTAATCCCACTTAATTTTATGCAAATTTCCATGGCCTTCGTATTTATATTAGTTAAAACAAGACACCTCGGAGAATTTAAATCATCAGTTTATTTTTCTCAAACAGAGACACTATTTACCGAAAATCTGCTCTGAATTGTAAAATAAAAAAATGCAATAAAACTATGATATCATTTAATTAGAAAAGCTTTTAATTATTTTTAGAATTAAGATATATTAAGGACAGTACTGTCTTAAAAAAAAATTTTCGATGAATAATGAATTTTTACAAGATTTGTTTTCGTTTTTTAGATTTTAATTATAAAAAATTATTAAGTTTTAAATCTTAATATTCTATTAATTTCAGCGGTTTTGATGATATTATCAAGTGAAAACTATATTTACTAATCATAAATGGAAAAGTTTAATACAATTCATCAAACACCAATATTTAAAAAGAATTTTGAATTTTTTTTATTAGTGTATAAACATGCTGTTTTTTGTAAGTATGGGGGACCATACACGACATTATCAGAAAATAAGAGCTTTGAATGTAGTAAATTGAAAATCAAAATTTCTAAAATTCAACAAAACATTAGATTACAGAGAATATTTTTATGATATTTTAAAGATAACTGAGTAATTCAAAATTTTATAAGAAAGGCGCTCGTGTCATTTTCTTCAAGTATGTTTTACAGATAAAGCCTCCATAGAACAATACTGGATATGTTATCACCTTTTCAAACACGTCAACACAGCTACCGTCGGGTTAAAAAATGTATTTCTGCGATATTTGACATTTAAAGTAAATAATATGTTTCAAATCAGATTGATTATACTTTAAATCAGCTAATAGTCCTCAAATAAAGTTTCAGAAACGTATATTTTATTTTTGGGAGATTTTTTAATAAACAGTATTACAATGCGATGCAAGAAGATTAAAAAAACAAACTCTTTCTAGTCAAATTAAATTAGTTTTTCAAATATAGCAAAATACTTTCTTTATTGGAAATATTAAATTTAATCTATTAGCTTGAAATTAAAACTAAAATAAAAGCTTCAAGAAAGATTTTTCATTTTTTAAAATTCATTTTAAATCTTAGGCCCCTATTTAAAAAAAAAAAACCCTTTGATGTCCCTCTCCCGTCACCATTTCCTGTTTCCCTTTAAAACAGAAGTAAATTTGAGGGAGCAACGCCTTCCATGTATCTTCTTTTCTCTTCTTCGTGAGAAATGACGGCGTTCTCCAAAACCGAACACCTAGCGACATGCGTTGACATACGCATAGACAGAAAATGCACACAATCATGTGCATGCTTGCGGCGAAAGAGGCGCACTCATATTTCTTTGTCAATTCTGATGCGTATCTACTTTTTGGCGGTCTTCTTCAGTCAGACTTAGCGTCTCGGCTTGTCTGCCTTGCCGCATAGATGAAAGCAAAATGGCGGAAAAATACCGGAAAGAGAGAAAAAAGACGGCCAGATTTTGAAATCTGATAAATATTTGGATTTCTGCTGTCGACAATAGGATACAATGTTTGTCATCCTCGACGTCGCCGAATAGCGAAAAACAACACCATTAATACAAAATGAAAGAAAAAGAAAAAAAAAAAAAAGAGAAAAAAAAAAGGTCTTCATAGAGGCAGCAAGCAAAGATGGCTGAATTGATACCTTTCTCTTACGCCCGGAAGAGAATCGAGATGGAAGAAGTCAAAAGCAACGCCTGGACAATGTGTTTGCTGTTTAGTCAACAACAATATAGGTGTTCTTTACATTCCTATACAACTGGTTGACATGAGTGAATTACGTCGGGGATATATTGGGCGTTTCACTTGTGGACAGGTCAAGTTCTGTATGCGTCACGAGTTGTTGACAGGGACCACGTTCTTGTCTTCGATCTTTTCTTTCTTTTCTTATTATACTTTATTTCTTTTTATTTCTTACTGCTCTTTCTTCTGTTTTTTTTTTTTTTTTGTGCGCCCCTCAATATATCGCCCTTTGTCTTTACACATCTATATTTTTGGTTCCGGGACGAGTATCTATCTATCTATCTATCTATCTATCTATCTATCTATCTATCTATCTATCTATCTATCTCCGTCTGTTATTGTTATGGTAATTTACTCACGCACGCATGGATTCTCCCTGCTATAAATAGGAGCAGGTACTGCCTTTTAGACAGAGAAGTTTCCAGCAGTCAGCTCTGACAGTCTAGCCGAACATTGTTGCTGGAACACTCTCGTTTGTAGATGTTTGTATTACTGTTTCTGTTAATATATTTGTTTAACTCAATTCCTCTCTTGTGTATTTATTTCTGGCCCTACTAAGGCCACAACATCTATCTATCTATCTATCTATCTATCTATCTATCTATCTATCTATCTATCTATCTCAGTCACTTCATATTTAGATATCTCTTCATCTCATCTCAGCCTCTTCTATCTATCTATCTATCTATCTATCTATCTATCTATCTATCTATCTATCTATCTATCTATTGGGTTGGCCCAAAAGTTCGTTCGCTTATTAATTAGAAAATTTATTTAATAAACCAAACGAACTTTTTGAAGAATCCAATACTTTCTCTTAGTTTTCACTTTACATCATTTTTCGTTCTCTTTCTTTCGGAATGAGTTGATAGGTTCGCCTATCTCGGTCTTTTGAACAGGAGTAGAGGTTTATCCCTTGTTTACTGTTGAGGATTAGGTTTCCGGTTCCTTCTAAAGTCAACTTCCACACTATACTTCTCCAACTGAAATGTTATTCAATAAATTAAATCTTGACCTCTTCAAGTGTTGAGTTATACGCTATCTTTCCTGTATGGCCCCAATAACTTAACTTCTTGTCCTTTCTTACACAGTAAACCTCTACCTTGAGTGACACTTGAGCCTTGTATTAGGTGAACATTAGTAAAAAAAACAAAAATAAAAAAACAACAAACAAACAAACAAAAATCTTCTTTCTTTGGTACGTCTCTGAATGTATCGTTCTATTTTTATGGATTGACACTCGATGATTTTTGTTTTTGGGATGCGGAGTTATCTATCTATCTATCTTATTCTCTTCATATCTATCTATCTATCTATCTATCTATCTATCTATCTATCTATCTATCTATCTTATTCTCTTCATATCTATCTATCTATCTATCTATCTATCTTATTCTCTTCATATCTATCTATCTATCTATCTATCTATCTATCTTATTCTCTTCATATCTATCTATCTATCTATCTATCTATCTATCTATCTATCTATCTATCTATCTTATTCTCTTCATATCTATCTATCTATCTATCTATCTTATTCTCTTCATATCTATCTATCTATCTATCTTATTCTCTACATATCTATCTATCTATCTATCTATCTATCTATATATCTATCTATCTATCTATCTTATTCTCTTCATATCTATCTATCTATCTCTGTCTGTTTTTATCTATCTATCTATCTATCTATCTATCTATCTATCTCCGTTTGTTTTTTTATCTATCTATCTATCTATCTATCTATCTATCTATCTATCTATCTATCTATCTATCGCCGTCTGTTTTTATCTATCTATCTATCTATCTATCTATCTATCTATCTATCTCCGTCTGTTTTTTATCTATCTATCTTTCGGATTCTTTCTTTCTTTCTTTCATCACTCCTTTTCTTTTCTTTTCTTTTCTTTAGTGAGTCTCTCAATGTATCGTTTCCTATCATTTTGCATCGGCATTAGGGTGGGTTATAGATAGCTCTTGGTTCGTGTCATCGACTAATTTGTATCTAAATTAATGGTCTTCACGGCCGACTTGGCAAACAATTTCGCATTTCATTCCTTTTTACCGACTGGTTCTGATGCTCCCCCCCCCAACCTCCTACATGTCTTCATCTTTTGTTGGTTATTGCTACTTTGGTTATAAGTTCGACTATAAATAATATAATACAACGATATCCGAAATTCAGAAAAGTTTTTTTTTTTTACTTCCGAGACGCACAGAGACGACAACAGCATTCCTCTGTTGATCCGTTTGATCTATTTTGTTCCAATCCAGGTAAAAAAAAAGTTCCAGGAAAATAAAAAGAAAGAGGGAAAAAGATAAACAAGACAGTTTAAATAGATATATTTTTGAGTTTACCACGTATCATCCCTCTCCTCTTTTCGACTTTTAGCGGCCAGTCTCATAATATATATTTCCGGTGCCCGAAAAATTCGGTAACGGAAAATTCAGTAATTTTGACAAGGTAGGAATATTCGGTAACTATGAAATGAAGGTCGATTAAAAATGGATTTTAGGGCCGTTCTAAAGTGGGGATTTGGGGGCTAAGCACCCTACTTTATATTTTTGAATTAGAAAACAAGATATATAGTTTTTGCTTCTCTAAAAAGAAATAACTATTTAAAACTTAACTATTTAAAATTTATAAACTAAGTTTTTATTAAAACAATAATTTAAAAACAATATACAAAAAATTAACTTTAACTTAGATAAATCGATTTTATTTGCTTGAAAACAATAGAGTATGTGAATTAAAGAAATAGTTATTTTAAAAAATATTTACTTAAAAATATTGAAGATGGGGCTAAGTCTCCCCACCCCTTATCCAGAAAGTACGACCCTGGTATTGTTGCAGTAGGGTTTTATCTGAACTGGAACCCATGATTCTTTAGTTAATACTTATTTAAACGTATGTTGGGAGGGTGTAATCCCTCCGGAATATACGGCTCTGGAAATGTATTTGCCCGACACGCAAGTCACCAATCTGCCATTGGCTGGCATGCCATTAGCGTTTATCTCTCTCTCTCTCTCTCTCTCTATCTATCAAGACGCTACTGGCCCGCTGGCGGATCGCGTCTTACGTGTGATAGGTATCTTGACCTTCATAGTTAATAATACTTAAAAAAAAAAATGAGGAAGGAGGCCTAGCCCTTTATTGCCCACTTCTGCAAGTACGCCCTTGTTATTGTCATCGTGGGGTTTTATCTGGAACCCACGATTTGCAGTTACTTAAAAATAAAAGGCAGGACGGGCTTAGCCCCCAAAATCCCCACTCCAGAACAGACATAATTTCAATTTTCAATCGACTTTTATTTAATAGTTACCGAATTTTCCTATCTTGTCAAAATTACCGAATTTTCCCTTAACGAATTTTCCGTTAACGAATCTTCTGTGACCGAATGTTCCGTTACTAAATTTTCCTAAATTCCTTTCCACCCTAAGCCCAGTGGAACATAGTGGCAGAGAGGGATTTCTTCTAAAAGAAGAAAAATATTTTTTTTCTGGAGAACAGGACTCAATTTTAAAAAAATATATTCGGAAAGAAGAAAGTGTTCAAATTAACTACAACAGAGCCGATTTACAAAGCTGGGGAATTGGCAGAAATGGCGGCAGAGATTTCAACGCTTTCGAGAAGCATCGAAACTCTGGGAAGAAGATAAAAAAAATTTGCATTAACTATTTAAGAAGAGAGATTTATATATACAGGGGGATATTTAGAGAAATAAATATGGTGAGAGATATAGATAGATAGATAGATAGATAGATAGATAGATAATGAACAGATTGAGATAGATAGATAGATAGATAGATAGATAGATAGATAGATAATGAACAGACTGAGATAGATAGATAGATAGATAGATAGATAGATAGATAGATAGATAAATAGATAGATAGATAGATAATGGAAAGACTGAGATAGATAGATACATAGATAGATAATGAACAGACTGAGATAGATAAATAGATAGATAGATTATAATTAGGTAAGAAAAGTCGCAAATGTCACTTTCGGCTATTCTATTAACTATTAGGAAATCAAATTCATGAATAATTATATTGGACATACCACTACATGCTTATCGAGAAGATCCAGGTTATTTTTTTCAGAACATAATTCAATTAGGACCCATTTAAACATACACGGAAACCAAAAAAATAATAGTTTTAGGCGTAATAATTATTTATAATTTATTTCATCTATTATATAATCTAATTCACCCGTTAGGTGAAAAACGTATTTATAATCTATTTCAACTAAAAGTACTACAGTCAATGTATATCAAGTCTTGCGAACCTTATCTCTGTAAACAGCGTGATTGTTTGTTGGGGATTTCTATCATTAGTCTCTAGTACTTTTCTCCTCTCTTTTTTTGTCCACGCAACATTCATTTGCAAATTTAAGAATGTATTTTATTTTCCCTTTTTAACTCCCGATTGAAGGGCGGGAGCGAAACCGGTTGTTTTTATTTTTTTTGTTTTTAATTATGTCAAGTAATATTCAGCTAAATGTCTTTACAGCAATACTCAAGTTCTGTACTACTAAGAATATATATATATATATATATATATATATATATATATATATATATATATATATATATATATATATATATATATATATATATGGTTGGATTGATGTGAGTTTGTGACCCTGGGTTTCACGCTTTTGCGATCGTCAGACAAACTGATTAATTTTTAAAAATTTTGGGTTTATGTAGATTGCGTGTATTCGTGTTATTATGGAAGTGTGGTGGGGGGAACGTCGTCGTGATGTTATCGTGCTAACGAAGCGCCGGCTTACCGGGTGGCCTTTAAACTAGCTTCTGCGGAGTGCCCTTGATTGGGCCTTCATTGCAATAGGTAGGCAAGAGTAGACAGACAACAATAAACTACAGAAGAACTCAAAATTGATCGCTGCATTTAAGTATTACATTAATATTTAAGCTTACCTTTTAAAAGTTTAACAATAATTCTTCTGTCGACATTTAATTTAAAGACAATTTGATGTACGTAGGTCCTTACTTTCTGTAGAAACAATTATTTTTATTTCATGGATGACTTTCGCTGGATTTCGCAATTAATTTCGTTTTTTTCCAAATTTATTTCCAACTTATAAAAATTATTATCGCACCCCCCAACAAAGAAAAAACAAATCCTTGCAAAAAATTCACATAAAAATCACCGAAAACAATTGCAGTAATGAAAACTTACGAGTTCAAAATTTCAAAATTGGGGGTCTGGATCTGATCCAGAATATTTTTAATTTACTCAGGGAATCTGCCTGATTCAAAAATGGTATGATATGTTAGGGTACGGCCTCTAGGAGTAAAGTTGACAACACGGAGAATTTTATTTTGAAACAGTATACATTCAGAACAGTAATTTTTTCATTTGAACATGAGCTATTGAATGATAGAAGATTGTGTCCCTTGAATTTTTTTTCTCAGTAGAAGCCAAGATGGCGAAATCCGAAAACAATCGCAGTAATGAAAACTTGGGAATCCCAAATTTCACGATTACGGGTACGGAATGTTTGCTCATGGAGTCGGCCTGATTCCACAATGGTATGATATGTTCAGCTAGGACCTCTAGGGGTAAAGCGGAAAAAGTGACACACAGTGAAACACTTGACGTTAACCCCCCCATATATATATATATATATATATATATATATATATTAGGTTGGTGCAAAAATAATTTCGTTTTCTCTCATAGTAACATATGTTAGAAAACGAAATTATTTTTGCACCAACCTAATATATATATATATATATATATATATATATATATATATATATATATATATATATAAAAGTGAACATAGAAGTCAACACTCAGAGACTGTTTCATGCTAGACGCAATCGTCTGGTAGGCGGTCTGCCGATTGCATATGGCATGTAAAAGCATGTCGCCTCTGAGTGTTGACTTCTATGTTCACTTTTATATTTACATACGCTCTATCTCTGATATTGAGCACTTTATCCCATAAATATAGCAAATCTTAAAACTATATTTCTTTATATATATATATATATATATATATATATATATATATATATATATATATATATATAATGTAATGGATAGCTACTCGTTTTCGAATATACTCGTCTGCAAAGGGGTCGAGCTAATCCCCGTCGAAGACATCCATTCAGTCACATTTATATTTCTTTGGTAGCCACATAGCCTACATGTAATTTATACAGCAACTATACTGAGCAGACCAGAGCTACAGTCTCTAGGAGAGAGCATGACATGATCAACAGTGCTCAAACCCTCGGTCATTATGACTTCTGATTTCATGTCTACATATATATATATATATATATATATATATATATATATATATATATATATATGTATATATGTATGTATATATATAATACGTATTGAAAAAACGCGGAATAAATTGAAAAATTGGAGATATCATTTAAAAAACACAACCCCTTAAAGAATGTACATTAACAAGAAACTTCGAAGTCGGGGAAAACGACAAAAAATTATAATTAAAGTTATCTAATATTTTTATATAATATTATATATATATATATATATATATATATATATATATATATATATATATATATATATATATTAGAGAGAGAGGGGGGAGAGATAAGCAGAGAGAGGAAGAGAGAAGGGTTGAGTGAGTGAGAGATAGAGCTAGGGAGAGAGACATAAATCGAAAGAAAAAGAAGAAAGGAAGAAAGCGAGGTATATTTCCTTTTGTCGGAGGGAAAGAGATCTTTATCTTGGGAAAGGGAAGTACAAAAATTACTAGAAAATTTGGTGATAAGCAAATATACAGAGAGTGAGAGAGAGAGAGAAAGAGAGAGAAAGAGAGAGAAAGATAACTAGAGCAAAAGATAGCTAGCTAGATAGATAGATAGACGGTGTAGGCAGGAAGTAAGGAGATAGGCGTGAATTATTTTGACGAAGGTAAGAAGTCTATTGGTGTTGTGAAATTTCCTTTGCTAAATCAACAATATCTACCATGACACCGGCGACATATTGCGCGTTTGGCAGAGGGAAGACAGGGGCCTTATTCATTGGCGCGAATTTATCATTGTCGAAAAGTAGTCTGATGCCCTTATCTTAATGGCGACTAATGGAAGGCCAAGTAATCGAGTCTGGCGGGAGTCAGTGCAGTTTCTCATCGACAATGAATCGGGGTTAGTCGGGTGGCTGAGTTTTATGTGAATACCTATGTCTATCTATATATTGTGTCTATGCGTATGTGGGGTGTTTGCTTTAAATGTATGTAAGCATACTTGCGTCTAAAGATGTTATGTGTGTACCTGTGTGTGTCTTATATATTTGTCTTTGTTTCTACATACATGTATGCATCATACATACATTTTTATATACGTTGGCATAAGTATATGTCAGTAATCAGGTGTACGCCTATATATAATATTTATGTAGTGTATCTCGAAAGAAACACGATAGCGAACGTTTAAAATGAATTTTTAAAAATGAAAAATCTTTGTTGGAGCTTTTATTTTATTTCTAATTTCGTGCTAATAGATTAAATCTAATATTTCCAAGAAGCAAAATATTTTGTTGTATTTTAAACCAAATTTACATTGACTGGAAGGATTTTTTAAATCGCGAAAAATCGCTGATATTAGCGCCATTCTGACAATGTAATTCTCTTTATTAAAAATCTTTCAAAAATAAAATATATTTTTTCTGAAACTTTATTTGAGGAATATTGGCTGATAAAAGTTTAATTAATCTACTTTGAGCCAAATATTGCTTTGAGTTTAAAATATTGCAGAAATGCATTTTATAACACGGAGGTAGGTGTTTATTTAAGGTGTTGACAGGTTGATTACTTGACTCACAGCCGGAAGTTTATGTAATTTTTTTCAATGGGGTACATATCTATGAATATAACGTGAATGACTTTTTAAAATTAAATTTAGGAAAATATTCTCCTTCTTTTGATATTTATTGAATTTTAGGTAATTTGGTTTAAATTTACGAGAGTGATGAAATTTATTTTCTGATAATGTCGTTTAATATAAACATTAACCGACAATTTCTCGAAATTTCATGATTTAAATAAGTGGAGAGGTGGGTAATAGATGTAAAAAAAATGTCTTTTTTTTTATCAAGTGTTGAGCGCACAGTATAGTAGGGTCAGTTGGGCACCGTCTGTAAGAAAAAGAGCATCATGATGCAATTCACTCCGCCAGAAATTGGGAAACGGCTTTCTGTATTGTTTGGTATTCGCACCGGAAGCTCCAATAAGAACATTTCAGAGTATTTGGGTGTCAATCTGAGGAGAGTGCTGAGAATTTAGAAAGAGTTGGATGATATATCCAGTCAACGTTATGGTGTTTAGAGGGGGATCATTAGTGATGGCGACGTTATGCCTCCATTAATCTTCCCACAGACTCAACACGGAGACCTACATCAACTGCTTTGAGCAGGTAGTGCTGCCCTGGGTCAAGAGGGTGGTTGCTGGAAGACTCTGGAAACTGGATTCTGCACCATGCCACACAAGCAGGAGAACCCAGTCATGGCTGTCAGACAATTTCAGCGACCAAATTACCCGTTACATAACTCCCCAGATTGCAACGCCTTGATTATTATTATTATTATGTGTGGGGCGCAGTTGAGTAAGAGACCAACAAAACAGCAGGTAACATTAACGATGAACTGAAGTCAAGAATTATGGCAGCATTCACCAAATTAAACAAGGTGACTGATCAGAGGAATTGCAAGAGATTCCGAAGTTCTCTGGAGGCCGTGGTTGAAGCCAATGGTGATTTTATGAAATAAATTTACTATTTCATATTTCAAGATATTTTTGTAATTTTGGTTAATATAACTCTTAAAATGAGATATCAGTATTATTTTGGGTTTTTTTTGGTAATTAAAACGGCAACTTATGCATCGCATTATATATATATATATATATATATATATATATATATATATATATTTTATTGGCCTGAATGTGCGAGAAATTTCACAGAAAATATGTGTCCTTTGACAGGAATCGAACCTGTATCCTACACGGAACCGTCAATAGGCCTATAACATTTAGCTACAGAGGAAGTGCCAGGTTAGCAGGATCAAATTACGGCAGCTAAATAGTTACAGATCCGATTCCTGACGGAGGAGGCACGCACACACCTATATATATATATATATATATATATATATATATATATATATATATATATATATATATATATATATATATATATATATATATATATATATATATATATATATATATATATATATATATATATGTTTTATTGTATGTGTCTCCTTGTTTTACGCTTGTTTTTATGCTATATTAGTGTAAATGAGCACACATGCATTATATGTGTGTATACACACACATACACACACACACATACATATATATATATATATATATATGTAAGCAAATATATGGATATAGATTCGAC
>OZ010581.1:100808612-100868612 GCA_963932145.1 Acanthosepion lycidas
TGCATCCGCATCTTCTCCCTCCAGCTATGGGTTAAATAGTAGGACTTGTATTAGCAAATTATTATTATCTCCAAAATATTCTTACAATCTAAAAATATTTTGTGGTTTTAAAATAATCTGCAAAAGATTGATAAGCCGTAAAAAGATACAAGATTTCGAGAAGTTGAGAAAAGGCATGAAAGAGAAAGGCGTGAAAGACTTTTTCATGATACTATTGCAGTTCAATGCCAGATCTGGTCTGTTAGATTCTGCCAATGACCACACACAACATCCTATTGCTGATGTATTCCCATCACCCTAGGAAGGATGAATTCCGAGTGCTGTCTCGCCAAAGGGTAACTCGTGATTTGGTCGTTACGTTTTTTAATTCAGAATTATTGTTCTTCTAGACTGTTTGCGAATCACGCTGCTAGAGAGTCTTCTATTTAAGCCATAAAATCCTTGAAATAGGCATTTTTATACTAAACTCCACCCAATTCAAGGCTCGAGAGCTACTCAAGGTTGAGTGTTATATTTAAAATGGGAATCCTGTGTGATACGTATGAGAGAAAGTGTGGTTGGAGGTGAAGATTAAGATGAGAATAGTTAACGATTGACGCTTATGATTGTAGTTTTCAGGGAAGCATCCACGTAGGAGTCTGTTCTTAAAAATCATAGCACTGTCTGATTGTGACTTTATACTTATAGAATACTGTGGGAATGGGGTTGATTCGGCTCCGTGTAGGAAGTGTGATGTTACCCCAGCTGTAAAGGTCTGAACTGGTGGGACGAAACTGATGGGCTGACCTGAATTATTTGCTTTAAAAAAAAAGTCTGATGCTCTCAACAATCGACCAGTTAGTCTTCTACCACTCTTTGGCAATGTACTAGACGTTCTAATCAATTCCGAATTGATTAAGCATCTAACCTCGCAGGGGTTTTCTATTAACTAAACAATATGGCTTTTGCTTCTCTAGGTCAACTACCGATGCGTTGACGGTTATTGCTGAAACACACAGTCATGTTTTAGACAAGAATGGCAAAGCTTAGGCCGTTGTTTAGATATTTCGAAGGCCATTGACAGAGTTTGGTATTCTGGTATTCTTCAGAAGTTGAAGGATCACGATGTTTACAGGCGTTTCTTTGATTTGATACAATCTGTCTTACCAAACAGCGTAATAAAATTTGGCTTTTCGGCCACACGTTCAGATCGTTTTACATCAATGCAGGGTTCTCTACGGCTCGATTCCTGGATTTATTCAATTCCTTTGACATTTGGAAAAAAGTTCATGAGAATATGTTTCGAAAAAAATAATATTCGATAATGCATTTCGCCTCTAATGGCTTCATCAGATGGATAACGAAAGGATGTGTTGTGTGTGTATGCATTTGTGTTTGTTTAAAATATTTAAATCTTATATTATTTTTCCCGAGCTAGCGTTGCTCGAGACTATAAGAAGAGAAATGCATTATCGAATTATTATTTTCGAAACATATTTTCATGAACGTTTTTTCAAATGTCAATAACTTATAACTCTGTCGGGATTACATATCCAGATTCTTTTCCTTATTTTCAACATCGACTTTCCTGATATCACTAGTTCCACACTCGGTATCTACGTATTTACTCTGTTTCCCCATTAAGACGAGTTGTGATACAAGGCCACTTTTAAGGTGGGGCACCCGAGTGCGTACACCCGGGCAAGGAACAAAATTTGCCCGCAGCCCCCGCAAACGTCGGTTTCACTGGTCTCGGTGCTAGCACCGATCCCTCTCTCTGGTGCAATGAGATAGCGCGGCCTCGGGCAGCTGTTCCCCAGGGCTGGGTACGTCTCAGTATAATTTTACTCAGTTGCGACTCTGTTCTTTGACGGAGTCGCCCCTGAACACACTCTGCCCAAAGACAGAGACGCATCTGAGCCCACACTCGGTATCTATGTGGATGACACAACTACTTACCCTCGTCTTAATAGTAAGCTTCGATAAAACCAATTTGACAGTTGATTTTCAATCTGTTGTGAGCAAGGGCACAATGTGGCTTGTAAATTTTAAATTCTATAAAAAGGAAACTACTCTCTATTAATTATCTTATAAAACCTTTTTTTTTTGCCTTCCATCAACATGTCGGGTATTAGCTTCAAGGAGAGCAAATCATTTCACCTTCTTGGTCTCACATTTTCAACCGCAATTTCTTGTTATCATACCACCACAACTTCGTAAATTTAAGCGCAGTACTACATTTCCAGTTCGGTCTCATAATTTCATTGTCGAAATTGCTAGATGTAACCATAAATTCTGTCAACTATGATCGTCAAAAATTACATGCAATGTCAATCGCCATCTTCTGTCTTTTTGAATCATGTTCTTTTATTGTCCCCTTTGTTGATTTCTCTCTCGGTAAGTTCGCTTGCGTCTTAGTGGCTTTATTGCCTTGAAGTGGTAAGATACAAAAGGAATTGCGGTGCGGCTTTTGTAAGAAACAGGTTGCAGAGTGGAGAATAATCCGCGCCTCCCAAGAACACGTAAACGATTTCAGTTTCTGTAATAATAGTAACTAGTTTCAATCCGTTTAAATTTTACGGTTTTCTTATTTAAATTTTTCTGATGAATCTTAATTCTTAAGTTAATGATTGAACAAACTCATGGCGAGTTCTACCATAAAAAATCTCCGTAGATATTCCCCTAACGCTTCGTTAAATATTTGAGCTTAACAACTTTAAGAAAGTATTGCAATAACAATTATAGATAAGAATAATAGTCGTTATTTTAAGAAGTGGGTACAAATGAAAAGATTTTAAATTGATAAATTTATCTATTTCACTGAAAGAATCGTTAAGCATCTTCCTTTCTTTTTATCTTTCATTGAATATGTCTTTTGTTTTTCTACGCAATCAAAACGGAATAATAATGTATTGGCAACGCTTCTTTCTTTCTTTCTAGCTAAATCTTCATCTTACGAACATTTCTCTTAGCCATGCATAGGCGATCATGTATCTTTCGATACATGACTGACGAGGAAGATTTTTTCCCCGCAATAGGTTGCCTTTTTTTTTTCTGCTGTAGACCAGTTGCCACCCAAGGCTGTAGAACCCGGTCTGTCCTGGGGAGAAGAGGAGGATTCATACCTTTCCCAAGTGTATTAGCACGTAAGAAAATGTAATGGATTCGAACACGGCTCTCCGGCTCCTGAATCCGAGCCACTATCCATTACTCCCTTTTCTCTTAATAATAATTTAACAATGAAATATTGCAATAGCAATCATAAATATGAATTCTGGTTGTTATTTTAAGAAGTGGGTACAAATGAAAAGATCTGAAATTTTCGACTTTCTCCATTTTACTGAAAC
This sequence comes from Acanthosepion lycidas, assembly GCA_963932145.1. Lineage (NCBI taxonomy): Eukaryota > Metazoa > Mollusca > Cephalopoda > Sepiida > Sepiidae > Acanthosepion > Acanthosepion lycidas. Next base: position 100,811,939 of record OZ010581.1, read on the forward strand.
GTTTATCCTTCTTTCTTTCTTTCTTTCTTTCATTTTCTCACTGAAAGTAGTGTCTGTTCACGCGATCAAAACTACATAGACTTTTATTTGTGAGATATTGGCAGGCCGTAATGGTCGTGCGAACTAAACAAAGGGAGGGAAAAGCACAATTATAATAGAATAATAAAAATAGTTCCATAGGATTCCTTAATATACTGTTTTGATAACATTTCCATATTTATTTTCATCAAAATAAGAACTGGCCTTCTTTCTCTGTATTCGTCGGAGTTACTTTATATATTTAAAAATAAACAACCTAAAAACAAAACAGCCTTTATAAAGCAAGCGTGTCCAGGCACATTAACCCTTTCAGTCCTAATGGGATATATTTTATTTGTTATCTGTTTTTTTCACCGTTCCTTGATGAAATCATGGGCCGTACAATGTGAGGTTGGCGCGTGACATGTTAGCAGTTTTTTTTTTTTTTTTTTTAAAAAACTCGGACTCTTACATCAAATTTGAATTACAGGTTTACGGTTGCATCACGTTGAAACACCACTAACATTACGATCACTGAAGTTAAGCAACGTCGAGCCTGGTCAGTATCCATTAATAATCCAACCACGCTAATATTATACACAGTTAATGAAACAATTTTTTGTGGGACAACAAAGAAGAAGGGTCTCTTTTGACGGAACGGCGTACTCGCCTTCTCTCAAATTGAAGTCCTACATACCAAACAAAGACGAACTCTCTTTCGTCAAGAATAAGGCAAGTCCTGTTCACCATTTCTGCCATTTGCCTCTGGTTCTGGTTCGCTATGTCTGCCACATATACGATCTGGAGTTTAAGTCAACATTTCAATCACATATGGAGCAGACTCATTAAAAAATTATGTGCGCGCTAAAACACTTGGGTTTGGGTTAAAACCTAATTATTCATTAGTTGCACTTACAGCGTGAACCAATGTGTTTCGTGTCAAGTTTTTGTTTGAATCTCTATATTTCAAGCTCGGTCTGAGTATGAGACCTTAGGAAGTCAATGTAGGCAGAAGACGTTATTTTAACGACATCGTTCAACTTCCGAGTGTCAATAAAATCATTATTGATTATTTTTGCTACAAACATAAAACAACCAACTTCTTAGGTTACTCCTTCAAAGGGGCATCCAATTCGCCAAACGTCGAACCCATCAAACGTTTCCTTGTTTGTGAATAGCACTCTCTGGAAATTTACTTTCATATAATACCTGGCCCAGTTAACGTACTTAATCGGGAGTTGGGATTCGTCTTCAAAGCAGGGCGAGCAATCGGCTTGTTACACGCTTCAATATGAAGTATTACTGCATTTTACGTACATTTGTAGCCTAACTGGCTTCGAATATCTATTTACTATTCTTAAGTTGTTGACTAAGCATCTCAACTTTTACCTTGGTTTCTATTCGAGTAAAATCCCAAATTTTCAAACCATCCCGTTGTCAAGTGCTGCATAATCTGTAACCCAGTACAATATACGATAGTACCTTTTTATTTATTTATTTATTTTTTTTAAATCGATTTCACTTTAAGCGATGTCCGTCCTGGGTATGACGATAAACTACGTCCACCAGCAAGGTATCTGATCAGGAGGTTTTGAGAAGCGTGGAACCACCTCTTAATTGCTGGTGTTCGGGGTGAACCGGGGTGGTAGCACCTGTTAGAGTCCCAGCTATGGGCAAACAGTTAAAGCCCAAATTCAGATCAAAACACTATGAAAGTGTAAAAATAGGTTTTAATACCAGAAATACTTTGTATAAAAAATTATTACCAGCATTACATTTTTGAAAAACAAATATTGCCAGCAATACATTTTTTTGAAGGAAAATATTACCAGTGAATGAAAATTCTTACCAGAAATAGATTTTTGAAGGAAAAAATATTATTAACAACAATGAAAATTTTGTCGGCATTAAATAACTCATTGAGGTTGATATACCGTAAAGCAAACCAACCTAAACAAAACAAACCTAAGCAAAGTATTAAAGCCACTAGGACACGAGGAGTTACTGGGTATAGGAGAATTAGAAAACAGAAATATTAATAACGAACAAGAACAAAAGAGTAATCAGGAGGACAGTCGAAAGCGATTGACATTGAATTAAAATTTTTGATGATCAGTGTTGGTTGGAAAGCATGTGGCTGGATGGGAGTTCCACAATCGAGAAGTACAAGAAAAGGAACTGTTAGCATAGAACTTACGGTTGCATCTAGCCAATGTAACTGGATATTGGTGAGAACTCGTCGTCAATCTAGTTTTGCTTTTATGTGCCAATTCCTTTCATGACGTAGGCGATCATGGTTCTCCACCTCCCTCTATTGTAGCTCTCAATAAATTTCTTCCCTCTGCTACCTCCCCGAGACCACGTTTTGTCATCCATTTGCTTAAGGCCGCTAGGTATGTCATGGGTTGTTTTTCCTTGACTCTCTTTTCCTCCATTCGACCTGTGAGTATAAGATTCTCCAGGCCCTCCTTCCTCAGTATGTGTCCCAGAAAATTCAGCTGCCTCTTTCTGATGTTAAGTATATGCCTCCTCCTTGTTTGCAACCTCTCTAAGTCCTCATCGTTGCTCACATGTAAGGTCCATGACATCCTTAGCATCCTTCTGTAGAACCACATCTCCGTCGCCTCGAGTCTTTTCTTCATCTTTGAGGAAATCGTCCAACATTCGCTGCCGTAAAGAAGGATATATGTCACGTAACAGTTCAGTATTCTTTGTTACCAAAGAAATCCTTCTGTCTCGCAATACTCTGCCCAGCTTTTGGAATGCGTCCTTGACCATCCCAATACGTCTACGGATCTCAGTGTCGCACTTACCGTCCTCTGTGAAAACGCTTCCCAGATATTTAAACTTCAGCGTCTGTTTGATTCTAGTGTTCTCGACCTGCAAATCGCGTTTCGGGCTTATCCTTTTACTGATGACCATGAATTCTGTCTTCTTGAAGTTTATGCTTAGTCCCTTCTTCTCACTCTCCGTCGCCACCTTCTGTAGGTGATTTTGTAATTTCTTTTCCGTATCTGCTATCAGTACTGTGTAATCTGCATATCTTACGTTGAGATTGTGGCCGCCAATGCTAAATCCCGTAGGGTTTCCAATTATCTCAGAATTGCCTCCCTGTATAGGTTGAACAGGTCTGATGAGAAGCCGCATCCTTGCCTTACACCCCATTCTGTTTTTGTATATTCTCTGAACTCGTTGCCGATGATTATTCTGGTATATTTCCCGAATATATCAAGGTGGCTGAGCAATTCCAACAGATCTTTCTGATAACATTCTGAGCATGAATATCGCGTTTCTTGTTCCGGTGTCTTTAACGAACCAGCACTGTTCTTGTCCTGCGTGCTCTATTCATCAGAGTACGGATGATGAGTTTTGTTACGTGGCCCATTAGGCTTATTGTTCGGCGGAGTTCGCATTCGTTTGCGCCTGTTTTCTTAAGCATAGCTATAAAGATAGATCTGCTGAGGTCTTCCGGTATATCCCGCTGTTGTAGAATTCATTTGTTTTTTCGGTGATCTTTCATCAATCTTTCTTTTCGGTCACAGGCACGGCGCAAGGAAACGTAACTCTTAATTAATATTTAATTTTATTTATTAAGAGTTGCGTGTTTCCCTGTGACAGAAAAGAAATAGTCCCTATACTAGTTATAATGCAACTGCCTTTGGTATATAAGAGAATTTTGAAAATTAATAAAGGGAGATAATCGAGTATTGCATAATATTTAAAATTGGAAACGGAAGTTAAGTGCCATGCGTGATACACGCTTAGGCGATCTTGTATCTTTCGATACTTGACTGACGAAGCAGATTTTTTTTCCCTGCAGTAGGTTGCCATTTCTTTCTGCGGCTATAGAACCCGGTCTGTCCTGCTATTTACCCACAGCGGGTGGGGGGATAGAAGAAGAGGATTCATCCTTTCCCAACTGCATTCACGTAAGTCAATGTAATGGATTCGACTGGAATCCGAACCGCTATCAGTACCTCCCCTCAATCTAGTACTGCACTTAAAGTCTAGATACTATGGCGAAGAGATCATTCGAAGAGTTACCTTGGAAGTATTTATGAAAAAAGGCACAGAGAGGCAACTTTACGACGGTGGGAGTGTGACTGAAACCTAGATGCTAGACCATGACCAATAATATTGCTGATTCTTTTCTGGATCTTAAGATACATGACGGGACGACCAAACCATATGTGGCAGCAATATTCTAAGCATGGACGAATGGTAGACTTAAAGATATGCAAGATAGATTCAAGAGAGAATAATTATCTAGCATGTCACAGTGAAACAACGTTCTTAGCAACAGACCTAGCAATGAATTCAAAATAATATTTCCACTTCATGCCAGCCAAGAACATTAACAGGTGAATACGCAACAAGTCATTCTCCTGGATGTCAGTATCAGCGATGCTGATAGAAAGCAGAATTGGGTCTCTGATATTATTAATAGAGAGCAGTTTACTTTTGAAGGCGTTAAAATTAACAAGCCAGCCTTTGTCTCAATTAACAACAGATTGAATATCGTTTTTGACATCAGCCGCCAATGCAAGAAATTTAGAAAATCTAGCGTTATCAGCTTGATAGTCAGGGATTCGAGCCTTAAAGTAATTTGTAAGGAGGTTATCCTATTGGCAGGTGCATAACATCGGGTCAACTGAATTGCGATCTCGTGAATGGGATCTGAACCGTGCAATAGTTTCCGGTGGAGCCTCTCGATGCTATGATGAAGTGTGCAGTTATGGCTATGCTTTATGGTGATTAATCGAGGCATTTTTTTTACATAGACCACTTAGGGTGTTGCTGTCTCGTTATCTCGTTCCTTTACCTTCCCAGAACAAGATAACATACAGTAGAGCCAAACGCCAGACTATCCATACAACCAATAGACCGCAATTTCTTAATCTTCTACGCTAACATAAAGAGTCTATATTCCAATGATCCAGAGGTTACACCATTAAGAGGTTTAGCCTTACTTCATTCATATTTGAACTCAACCAATGTTAAAGAATTCATAATCCCTGGCTACTCGCCCCCAGTCCCAAAAGATGAACTTTTAAATCGACATGGTGATGGGCTTGGCTCCTATATCAAGGATGCGTTTATCTGTGGCAGAGACCACCACCAAAAAAAAAAAACAAAAAAAAAAAAAACGAGGAATTGACTTCCAATTCATGTGATTGAAAGAATAGTAGAGAAGATTGATGTTATACACTCCGAACATCACTCAGCCCCCAATCATATTCGTTGCGATTTCAATATTCTTCACATGGTGTGGTTAGTCCACTTCCGTCCTGGGTATGAAGATAAACTACATCTGCGTTCTGGGTAAGACGATAAACTACATCCAACAGCAAGGCTTCTGATAAGGAAGGTTTGATGAGCGTGGAACCACCTCTTAATTGCTGGTGTTCCCAGGTCCATTCTGATCCGGGGTAGTAGCACCTGTGAGGGTCCCAGTTATGGGCAAATAGTTAACCCCCAAACTTCTGCAAAAATAGATTTTAATACCAGAAATACTTTGTAATAAAAAAATATTAACCTACATCACCTACCATTATTTACTAGAGGGCATAGAATCCCCAATATGCACCACATGCCAAGAGAAATTTACAGTGAAACATATAATGTTAGAGTGTGTAGACTGTGATCTAGTGCGAACAAAATATTACCAAGGGAGTAATTAAAAAAAAAACTTTTTACGAAAATAAAACCATTCAAGATTGTAAATTTCCTAAAAGAAGTTGGATTGTACTAAAAAATATGTGTAATTGAAAAACAGTCCAAATATATATGTATACATACACACCTTCTTTTTTTTTTTTTACCAAAGTATCGATATGAATCGATTTCAAAAAATATTGTTGGTATTAAATGACCGACTGAGGTTTTGATATGCCATAAAACAAAACAACCAACCAAGTTAATCCACTCAGACATAACCGACGAAGAAAGGAAATACTGCCATGACTTCTCCTTCGGTTACGAGGTGGCCCAGATCATGGATAAACCTACTTGTGTACCCGATATGACTAGTTACCCTTTTAGACTTATTCCGCACTTCCTACCTTGACCAATTTTCCGTCGAAATGTTACCTTCCTTGGCAACTTCACACCAGTCACTAACTTACACCCACCCATACACGCCCATATATATATATATATATATATATATATATATATATATATATATATATATATATATATATATATATATATAAAATTTGTCACTTAACTGATTGATGTTATATTCAGTCCCCAGACTCCATGGTTTCGTAGACGAACATTTTTTGTAATCGATCGGTCCATTCGTCAGGAGGTATCAGCAACTAACTGCCGAGTTTCTCATTTTCGTTATTTATTTTATATATTAAGCTAAAAAATAATAATTTATGCCCTTTTTATTGGTGTTACGTGGATTATTTTTGTTCTTTATTTTATCACATACACACGCACTAATATATATATATATATATATATATATATATATATATATATATATATATATATATATATATATATATATATATATATATGAGGTTTGAACAAAAAGCATAAGGACTGGTGGCATGAAAAGAAAACTACAACACATTAATTCGGCATTTAATCCCCCTTCGAAGTTTTCTCTTTCTGAAGCCACGCACCTTATCCAGAGTCGTTTCCATTCCTGGAACTCCTTTGTGGGATAGCGAGCAGCTGCCTCGTCGTATTCTTTTATTAGGTTGGTGCAAAAATAATGACGCAATAATGTCGTTTTTTGACGTATTTTTTAACCTCAAAAAACGACATTATTACGTCATTATTTTTGCACCAACCTAATAGTTTACCTCGACGTCTTCAAATCTTGTTTCTTTCAAGTGTTATTTGATTTTTGGAAAGAGGAAAAGTCGCAAGGGGCGGAATAGAGAAAATATGGTTGTTGTCGGGCATAGTACTTGGCGAGAAACTGCGGCACAAGCCATGGTCACTGATGGGACATCTGGGGTGTGGCGAGACGACCACACTCTACACACTTTCCTTCCACTGCTATAAACAACAGAACCGAGTGAGAACGTTATAATTTAGTATGCATGCGTGAAAGATCATCAAGGTCAATCTTGCATACTGTAGCTCCGTTACCATAGTAACAGTCCAGATTCTTTTTATTTATCTCGAACATTCAGGCCGGTAGGCGAAAATAAATAAGTAAATATACTGTTTAATTAATAAACTCAAATATGGGTATCCACTAAAAATAACGTTTAAGTAATAAAAACCTCGCAGGTCAAAATTGATGCAAGAAGCAAATGCAACTTCCGATGTACTATTACACAGCACAACCTGTCTATTCCCCAAAGCTGATTGAAGCAGCTTCAGCTCTTACACTGCAGAAGCAACTTTTTCAACTTCATTCAAAAATGGTTTGTTCTGGGTATGACGATAAACTGCATCCAACAGTAAGGCCTCTAATCGGGAGATTGGAGGTTTTGATGTGCCTGCTACCACTTCTTAATTGCTACCAGGTCCACAATGACCCCGTATGCTAGCAGCTGTTTGGGTCTTATCTATGGGAAAATAGTAAACCCATGAACAAAAACAAAACACCATGAAAGTATAAAAATACATAGTAAAAAAAAAAAAACTTTTCATATAGTAAAATTACCAATAATACATATTTATAGTCGAATTACAACAATATAATTTATAATGAAATGACCAACAGTACATTTTATCTGTAATTGACGGCATACAGTTGCGTTCCAAATATATTTAGATTTCGGCATTAAATAACTCATAGAGGTTGATATGCCGCAAAACAAAAGCAAGCAAGCAACCAATCAAAAATGGCTCTTCCAGAATTACCTTCGTCATTTCTGAATTAATTATCTGCATCATGAAAAGTTTTATGCCCCACAGGCTGACGAATTCCATCTAAACGAAATAATAAATAATAGATTATTATAGAGAATAATATAGAAGTTTCAGTAACGAGCATTTCTTTACGTGCCTTGTGCCAGACTATGCTAGGCTTGATAAATAACTAAATTTTCACTTAATATCATCCCCTACCAACTCACCAATAAGTATAATTCATTTTATTCGTTCAACCACTTATAAATTTCTGAAGTCATAATAATTGTCTCTCCTTATCATGTCTGGCCTGCGCGTCTAGTTCAGTGCCAACACTTTACGCAATTAGCATTTTATTTTTTTTTTTATTTTGTTTTTGAAATGACAATACTAAATTAAATAATTCATAATATTTAAATAATATTTCAATCCATTTACGAGTGTCATAAGTGTTATATGTTTATTCTTTCATAATCCAATTTCAATAATATTTAATTCATAATTCAAGTTTTTCTTTAATCATTTCACTTCAAGCAAAGCAATAAAACTATTAAAACATAAACAGTTACTGAGTGTGAAGGAATGAAATAAATAGAAAAACATTATTAAATACGGAGAACAATAAAAGAACAGGAATTAAGAAGACAAAAGATCGCGATTGACATTGAATTTAAATTTTCGAAAATCAAAATTGATTGGAAAGCAAGAAGCCGAAAAAGAGTTCCACAAGTGAGAAGTGCGAGAGAAGAAACGGTTACTTTAGAACTTACGGTTTCATCTAGCCATTTCCACTATAAAATGTTGAGATCTTTGCGACAATCAAGCCCTGCGCTTGAATTCATATAGTCTAACATCTTCAGAACAATTACCATGAATGACACAAGGAATCTACGTTACTGCGACGGGAAAAAAAAGACTGAAGCCGAGATGTTAGGTCAGGACCAATAATGTTGCCGTTTCTTCTTAGGAATTTTATTAAGAAACTCTAAATATATAGTAGGATGACCGGGCAATATGTGATAGCAATATTCGATATTATATTTTCATTCATTCATAATTCGATTTCATACTTCATTTTCACTTGAAAGGATATTCTATTTATCGCTGAAACCTTGATTTGATTCAAACAAAATGAAAGTTGTCTTGAATGGCCTCTCTTCTACAACTTTTTTTTACTTAAAAGCGGATGTCACCCAGGACTCTATTCTTGAACTGGCTTTGTTTCTAATTTTCACCAATGACCCTCCCGATGTTATCAGCTTTCGAATAGGTATTTATGCTGATGTCGCTAGTCTTTAATCCTGTCTTAATAGGAAATCTGTTATGATGATTAAACTTAGTAGCCGTAGATATTCCACGTACACTGACTCAAAGTTGCCCGTGAGCAATAGTTATAGCTCTCTTTATGCTAATTGCCTATTAGCTAAGCCAATCCATTACAAAATCTGATAGGTTCGATAAAGTGAAATTGGCAGTTAATACAAAAATTGATCTTCAGTCTGTTGTTAACTTGGACAAGAAATGGCTTCTTAATTTGAACGTCCCCAAGACGAAACAGCCCTTTTTTAATCGTCTGAGAGAACCCTTTGCCTTTCATCAGCATGGCTGATGCTAACCTACAGTAGAGTGACTGATTGCGCCTTCTCGGACTAACGTTTTCTACTGACACGAAGTGAAACGATTATATTGAATCAATTATAGTGCTTGGTTTGCTGTTAGGGATATTTGTTCTCTGTGTCGTTCTAGAACATTTTTCCGTGATGATCTATCTTACACATTCATAAGTCTACCATTCGTTCTTGTTTTGAATATTACTGTCTAATCAGATTTGGTGCTTCTGCTATGTATCTAGAAATTCCTGAATCTATCATAAAAATATTTCAATCTGTTTTCGAATTATGAAACCGATATGCACCCCGTTTTTGTGGTACTGTATTGATATGAACACTAATAAAATGGTAAAAGAAGGCTTGAGTGAGACATTCTCAGTTCCCCCCTTGACTGGAAGAGTGAGACATTCTCAGTTCCCTCTTGACTGGAAGAGTGAGACATTCTCAGTTCCCCCCTTGACTGGAAGAGTGAGACATTCTCAGTTCCCCCCTTGACTGGAAGAGTGAGACATTCTCAGTTCCCCCTTGACTGGAAGAGTGAGACATTCTCAGTTCCCCCCTTGACTGGAAGAGTGAGACATTCTCAGTTCCCCCCTTGACTGGAAGAGTGAGACATTCTCAGTTCCCCCCTTGACTGGAAGAGTGAGACATTCTCAGTTCCCCCTTGACTGGAAGAGTGAGACATTCTCAGTTCCCCCTTGACTGGAAGAGTGAGATATTCTCAGTTCCCCCCTTGACTGGAAGAGTGAGACATTCTCAGTTCCCCCTTGACTGGAAGAGTGAGACATTCTCAGTTCCCCCTTGACTGGAAGAGTGAGACATTCTCAGTTCCCCCTTGACTGGAAGAGCGACTTACTTCACTGTTGGGTGCCAAGACATGGAGGCGACTATTTATCTAAAATTTAATCCAAATGTTACTCTTGCTTCCAACAATTCCTTGCTTAGCCGTATTGGACCACACGGTACATACGCAGACATGTTTGTTCGAAGGAAGAAAACAAAAATAGTGAAATGATTGCCGAAGATTCCCGAAAGAAAATAAAAAATGGAGATTGAAAGACTTAAAGGCGCTTAGCAGCTATTAAATGTCTCGGTTCTTGTTTGGCTTTAGAGGAAAACAATACAGGAACCGGCACGACTTTTTGTATATACAGGTTGAGGGAAGGAGAGTGCTGTATATAAAAAAAAAAGAAAAAAAAAAACGACAAAAACGGTGAAGGTCGACTGTTGATTTACACATACCAACCCCGCTAACAACTTTGTGGATGATGTGTTATTGTACATACACGACTCATAATGAGCGCGTGGCCGAGGGGTTTGGCCGAGGGCTTAAAACCATTGGCATTCCGATTTCAAAGCTGACAATATTCGATTTGTTAAGGATTTTGTTGCATGATAACATCAGTATGGACGCTTATTTATTTATTTTTAAGGACGCTTATTTATTTATTTACAAATGTCCACCAAATAACAGGCCCAAGAACCAATCAAGGTAGAGGTTTACTGTGTGGTGTTGTATTAGCCTAAGAAAGAGCAAGAATTGAAGCTCTTGCGGAGATACAGGAAAGATAATCGCTAACTCTCGACTTGAAGAGATCAAAATTGAATTAGGGAATAAAACGGAGACGTTAGAAGTACTGTGTGGAAATAGATTTTAGAAGGAATTTTGTTTAATAATAATAGTTTCTCCAGATATTCATGATTATGTATATTACAAGGTTTGCAAAGTTACTTCAAGAAATGTATTTTTAAAATTATTTTTAGGTATGCTGAAATTGTGTCACTGTTTAAACATCCGACACTTATTTATTTATTTTTTTTTTTATATAACTTTACTATAAAATCAACCCCAAAATACAAGCCAGTTTCGTTAATCGTTTAATTAACATAAAAATGCTATTTGAAATTACTTAAAATTGATCACTCTGTCCCAATGTTCACATATGGGAACATGTTCAAATTCATTTTTCTCAATTATAAATATTTTGCATTCAAATTTTATGATATGCGTATTATAGAGTAACCCTTTGTACATACTTTCAGAGAAAAATATTAGAAAATATTTTCTTACAGATTACATTTACGAGCCCAGACTGAAATCATCATTTTGTCGGAGCAAAAAACGCATGTTTTTAACACTAAATTAAAGCTGTATATATATTTTTTTATTTTTATTTTACTAATGTTCATCCACTACAAAGCCTAAGAGCCATTCAAGGCAGAGGGTTACTGTTTGGTGTTGTGTTAGCGTAACAAAGGGCAAGAAATAAAGTTTTGGGGGTTATGCAGGTAACAGTTAACACTAGACTTGAAGAGATCAAGATTGAATTAGTCAATAACATTTCAGAGTTCGGTCGGAGACATTAGAAGTAATAGTGTGGAAATAGACTTTAGAAAGATCTGGAAACCTAGTCATAAACAGGAAACAAGGGATAAACCTCTACTCCTGTAAAAAAAAAAAAAAAAAAAAAAAACCTGGGGAGGATAGACGAACCTATCTACTCCTATTGGGGAAGAAGATAAACAATAAAATAATTAGTGACTAAAATTATACTTAAAGATAATAAAAATAATTAGTCCGAGCTTAGTCAGGGGTATCAGAAGTATAGGGTTGAAGTAAACTTTAGAAGGAACCGGAAATCCAATCCTAAGCAGGAAACAAGAGATAAACCTCTGCTCCTTTTCAGTAAACTGGGGAGGAGTGTGAACCGGACGATAGGCGAACCTATCTACTCCTATTAGGGGAGAAGAGAAAAAATAATTCGTAAATAAAATTATACTTAGAAACAGAATTAAATAGTTCAACCTGCCAAGGCACTTAAAGAAAGACGGCTTGGGAAATTTCCCACATACGTTTGTCTTAGATTGCCATCCAATTACACAAACTTCTTAAGTAAATTACTTGATCATTCTCTCTCTCACTCTTGATATTTAATATACGAATGTTGTTGTCTATTGTATGGCATAACAAGGATTAGGAAATATAGTGAAGTATAGGTAGGGACATAATCGTTCACATCCAGGAGAGGTACGGCACATGTAAAAATTGGGTTGACAAAAAAGTTCGGAAGCTAGTGGGTTTGTGCCAGTCACATGTCTGGTCTTTTTCAATTACTGACCATGCGATCTCTCGCAGAAACTGTAATAATAAGCCACTCAACATAGTCTCCGTAAAAGCCACAGTTTTTCTCTGTGGGTATTGAAATCTACCTGAGCAGGCGTCTACGGCAGGTCTTAGCTAGCCGTATCGGTGCAGACAAACATACTCGAAAAAACAATCGACCTTCTAGTCTAGGTAATCAGTCAGTTATTTGTCATGCGTCACACACGCTTAGGCGATCATGTATCTTTCGATACATGACTGACAAGGCACATTTTTTCCCGCCGTAGGTTGCTATTTCTTTCTATGGTAGACCAATTGCCATCCAAGGCTATAGAACACGGTCTGTTCTGCTATTTACCCATAGCTTTGGGGTGGGGAGAAGAAGAGGATTCATAACTTTCCCAAGGGTATTAGCACATAAGTGAATTTCAGTTAGTTATTTGCCATGCATGATACACGATTAGGCGATCATGTATCTTTCGATACATGACTGACGAGGCAGACTTTTTCCCGCAGTAGGTTGCCATTTCTTTCTGCTGTAAATCAGTTACTATCCAAGGCTATAGAACCCGGTATGTCCTGCTATTTACCCATAGCTGAAGAGAGAAGACTATTCATATCTTTTGCTAATGTTATTATCACGCCAGTCAGTCAGTTATGTGCTATGCGTGATACACGCTTAGTCGATCATCTATCTTTCGATACATGACTGACGAGGCAGAATTTTTCCCGCGGTCGGTTGCCATTTCTTTCTGCGGTAGACCAGTTGCCATTCAAGGCTATAAAACACGGTCGGTCCTGCGATTTACCCATAGAAGAAAAATGTAATGGATCCGACCGGAATTCGAACTCGGCTCGCTGATTCCTCAATCCGAGCCGCTATCCATTACTCCATCGTGATATCGAAAAATCGACCAATCGGAAATTCAATGTTGACAAAGTTTTTGTTTTTATGTACATATAGCTTAAATGAATGGATCGATAATGAAGGATTGTTCTTTTCCAGAATGCACCTCTACTCTCGTGTAGCTAGCTAACCCCGATTGCAGAGGGTTTCGCTGGTTCAGTTGTACTTCTTCAACACCTACCCTGTAATTTAGGTACCCCCACGAAAATGTAAACAGAGATAGCATGATGAAAAAGACGCCGAACTTGACGAAAACAAGTTTTATCGTCTAATGTTCATATTATTATTAAAGAGGAAAGATCAAAGTATTTTGGGGGTATTTTTTACATTTTTTAATCGTTCCTAGCACGTCCGAAATTTTCGTTAAAAATCTTGTTTTTTTTTGTCAAAAAAAAAAGGACAGATAATCAATCATTTTCAATCATTTTCAATCATTTGATAAAAAAAGATGAAAATCTGACTTTGATATTTTTTTAAAAATCAATTATCATTTTTTCAAAACTGATTTTAATAAAATCAGAAATTATAATGTTTATTTAAAATATTTTGAACCAAGCTTAACTTAGCTTCTGCGCCGAAAAAATGTCATTTGAAAATAAAACAAAGCAGGTCGTAGCTTGACAAGTGACGAAAGACACATTCATGACGTTTAGATAACTTACGGGAGGATAGTTCTTTCTACGGATGGAAGGAAGTGAAATTATTTAGTTTTAAGTGAACAAATTATTTACCTCGTTACAGTGTAATTTATATTACAACTATACATTACGAAACTAGGATTTATGACTGAACTGAAATATTATGAAATTGAATTATTAATGGCGGCTATGACACTTTTAAACCACACCTAAGTACTTCTACTAAGAATCTATTGAATTCTAAAGTTTTGAATCTAGATTGAGTAAATACAAATAATTCTATTGAATTGAAAGGATTCGATCAAATTCTAAAGTTTGGAATCTAGATTGAGTAAATACAACAAAAATCACAAAGTTCTTTTTCTATGTACCGTGTCACTTCAGGACGTGGGCGATCATGTACCTCCGCAACTTCCTATCCTTTGTAGCTCTTAGTAAATTTTATCTTTTCGTTATCTCTCCCAATTCCTGTTCTGCCATCCATTTGCATAAGCTCGTTAGGTAGATTGATCACCTCTCTCCACGACTTCCTATTTTTGTAGTTGTAAGCAATGTTTGTTCCTTTATTATCCATCCTATTCCCTGTTCTGCCATCCATTTAAATAAGCTCGTTAGGTAGGTTGATCACGTCTCTCCACGACTTCCTATTTTTGTAGCTGTAAGCAAAGCTTGTCGTCTTAGAATTATCACTCCCATTTTCTACTTTGCCATCCATTTATGCAAGTTCGTTACATAGGATGATCACGTCTCTCCACAACTTCCTATCTTTTGTAGTTGTAAGTAATGTTTGTCCCTTTATTATGCATCCTATTCCCAGTTCTGCCATACATTTACATAAGCTCGTTTGGTAGGTTGATCACGTCTCTCCCCAACTTCCTATTTTTGTAGCTCTAAGCAACGTTTGTCTTTTTATTATCCTCCCCCTTCCTCCCGTTTAGGAGGTTACTCCCTGCTTTCCTTTGTCTCTTTTGTCTTCAGTATATCCTGTGAGGGTCAGATACTCCAAGCCCCCTTTCCTTAAATTGCCTCTGAAGAATTTCAACTCTCTCATTCTGATTCTAAGTATAAGCGTCATTCTCGTTTCTATTTTTTTAAAACCTGCTTGTTACAAACAATTTCAATCATTGGGGGTCCCAGATTTATTTATAATCTGGTTTGTAAATTCTCGAATTTATCTCAAATTTCCCAGAGGCAATGAGTAAAAACCTTTGGATTCTGAAAGAGGTCAAATCGTTGCATTGGGGCTAAATCATCTAACATTTAGTTCCTGGTTATATCTGCATGACTCATGCTAATTACATGTGATATTTGGTTCATGTACGGTTTCAAGACAGAGTTAGGGCTGTTCTTGGCGCAAATAAATATCCGCGTAACCCTGACAGAAAGGGGTTTAGGATAAGTTCTTCAGATAATACAATCTCATTGTATTAAAAGCGATTTGATTATAGTTATATTCTGATTTCAAGGGTGCTAAAAATGACATAATTTATATCACATAATTTATTTTGCCAGGTTGCAGAATAAATATCTCATTTATTTTTGGACCGTTTTTACCAGGTTAAGCTAACAAGTAGCTAATTGTACTATATTTGAAAAAATCATTTCTACTATATATTGAATTAACATCCTTTTAATTAATACCCAAAGTTAGCCCAGCTTAACTAAAATATAGCGCCACGCCAAATCACAGAGTAATTTCAAATTTCGTAATGCTGGATTTTCAGAAGAAGCTCAAATTGGCATCTGACAGCTCCGATTAGGAAAACAGCTCTTTCAGGTCGGGAGTTTGTTATTTAAAAAAATCATGTTCTGTATAGGTATAATACTCATAGTGCCAAAACAGGAGGCTTATTTCAAAATGTTTGTACTTCAGAAATATTAAGAGAAAAGTTAAGAATTAAGATTCTTAATAAAAAAAAACTTTTTCGTTAATTTTGTAATATAAAAATATTATATTTGCTGTTTTAAATAGTAAAGTGAACTAAAATGCAACATGCTTTATTTAAAATACTTTTTAAAAACAAACACTAATTACTCATAGAAAAATAATTTTATCATCAACTGGCAGCCATACGCAGCTGGTCGATCAGAAAAAGCGTTCAATTAGAAGGGAGCAAAAACAGCATCATGTTTACATGAAACAGAATCTATCTTCAATTATGTTAAAGTACTTTCATTAAAAACATTTTGAATTAATGCAGTTACTGATATAACAGTAGTCTGTATTTATTCAATCGAAGTTACCCGAGGACATGAAGGTATAAAACAGACAACATGAAGACCCACTTCAGATCACAATTATTTTAAAGTTTTTGAAATTCAATTTGTCACTGTGCTACCAGGGATGTAAAAGAGGACACATTTATAAAGTTTGATTAAAACTGGTTGAAAGATCAAGGAAAAATAAGAAAGAAACCAGTAAAAATCGCCATTTTTCGCGATTTACGCGGGTTTTCACTATATGGGTGGACTCAATTATCAAGTTAAACGACTGTTAAACAATCAACTTATTGTTGGCTAAAATTGAGTGAAGTTTGTATTAGACTACTTGAAAATTGAAGGAGTTTTTAGTTTAAAATTTACGTTGAAATCGATTTGTGTTGAAATCGATTTTTTGTTTTTCACGATTTTTTCGCTAAACGCAGTGGCGTAGACATAAAAATGAGGTATCGTTGAGCTTGTCATGATGTAAGTAACCAACATACCGATTTTGAACGAAATCGGAGGAAAAGGTTGAATTTATCGATTTCTGATCGGCTTTATCGATTATTGATTTTAAAAAAGTTATCGATTTTTTTTACGCTAAGAACCCCTCTCTTACTTTGTACAATGTATGCGACAAGTTTGGTCAAAATCGGTTGAATGGATCTCGAGTGAACAGGTATCACACAGACAGACGCACAGACATCCTCTGCTTTATATATACAGATATACTTTTTATTGTGAATGATAGGGACAAATATTTTAAACAAATTTCACGTGATAAATAAGGTCTTTTCTAAATAAATTCGTCGTTATGAAAATCCGCATAAAGTCAATGTAACAAAGAGGAAATCAATATTTATTTTCTTATAATAGAAAAATGTGTCACATGACCAAAAGGTGGGGTGGAGATAGGGGAAGGCTGGTTTTTAATCTGTCTTATCTTAAACTTAACTATCTACGATTACTGGACCAAACATACCACGGTATTCATTATACCAAAACAATACAATCTTACTTACCATTCTTACTACAGTCACCATAATACCTCCAAGTCTCTATGTAGTCCTAACTAGTTCCCATATGTACAATTTGTCTGTTATTGTTGGGTTAATGGAGAGTAAAAACAAAAACATTTATAAATGAAGCCCCAATGAATATTTACAATGAATACAAAGAGGAAAGCTTATCAGAGCAATTACCATGAAAAAATTTATAAAAAGAAAGCGACAGAACCGTGAAAAAAGATGGCAAAGAGTAAAGAAATTACTTAGAGCCTCAAAGACAGAACGTCGTGGAGAGCTATGATCAACTGTGTTTTGAAAGGACTTGGCGCGTAAAAGAACAAAACTTATTTAAGTACAAAATATTGCTTTTTGTGGATTACGCATAGATTCAGATTAAAGAGTAACGCGCGTACACCAGAACGTAAAAAAAACAGTAGAGAATTTAATATTGAAAGGAAGAAGGTTTCACTTGTTTGGACGTAAAGCATTGTATGAAGTTAAGATTTTCAAGAATATATAACAAGATAGAATTCTGGCTGAACACACAAGTCATTTATTAGCCACTGCATTAGCAATGGTTAACACTATCTCCTTAAAAGTTTATAGAAACACTTCTGATGATTTTCATTAGCCTCGATACTGTTAAGCCCATTAGTATAACCGACTATTCTGCATGTCATTTCTCTTTTTTTTTGTCAAAAGTACTTTGTGATATTCCTATTATCCTTCTGTAGAACCACTTCTCCTCCTCCTCTGTAAGAAAATTATCCAAGCTCTATAGGAGGGTTGATATTGCATAGAAGTCCAGCACTTTTCTTTTGTTTCTAAAGAAATTATCTTGTTTCTTTGTTTAGCTTTTGAAAGGCATTTTCCGTAGTCCCAATTCACCTTCGGATTTTTGTGTCAATTATAACACTATCCAAACAGATAAGGTTCTGATGACTTCAGATTATAACTTCCCTCTAAGTACTGTCCCTCTAAGTTCAACTGTCTCCTTCTGATTCAAAGTATTCCTGTAGAATATTTTTGTTGCCCCATGTCTTCTCTTCATCTGTGATAAAAAAAAAAACCTGTTCAGTAATCACTGACCTATAGCAGGATTGATATTATATAGCAGTCAATCACTTTTTCTTTGCTTCTAAAGAATTTGTCCTGTTTTCTAATACTTTGTTTCGTTTCTGGAAGGCATCTTACGCTGTTCCAATCCACCTTCTGGTAAAGAATGTAATAGCTAAAGGGAGGATACGTCATTTGTTTGGACGTAAATGAAATTATCTTAACTTATTAATACTATTAACTTATTAATACTTATTAATACTATTTCGTTTCAGATTCGCGGAACATCAATCTATTTACTAACACGCATGCGTATTATTCAATAAATATATGCCATGACAGTCTAATATTCATAACTACTACACTTGTTCGGGTTATCATTATCTATTAATGCATATACATGCACAACGCGGCATGACAAAGATTACTGAGAACATTTTACATTGACAGTGGCTTGTATGAACACACACGGCATTTATTGTCTCGTTACAACGTTATAGGAAAAAAAACTTCTGTGGGTTCCATGACGCCGTTAGACCCGATATTGTTAAAAAGCTGTTTAGATAAGTCATTCTTCTGCATGTCATCTCTGTTTCGGTTGAGCGTACTTTGTGGCAGACTGACTTCACGACCGCTGGGGCGCATGCCTCTTGGTGTTGATGGCGAGAGGTCAGGCTATAAATATTTGGCAGTTTTATGGGATTTTTCTCTCGGTAAAGTTCTCGTGTTTTAGTCTTCACTTTAGTCTTATCATTAATTGTTTTCTCCCTAACCTTTTTGGTTTATTTTCAATATATATATATATATATATATATATATATATATATATTTTAGCTTTTTAAACTTTTCTCTCCCGTGTGCATTAACACCTCTCCCAACTTTACCAACTTTTTTCTTTTTCAGTCATACATCATCCTCCCTGATTTTTCGTATTTTCGACACAGTCATTCACGTTTCCCATGTTTTTCTTTGTCTGTCCCTTCTAAGCTAGTCAATCCTCTTATCCTTGAGTCATTTGCTCAAGATCCCAGATGATGGATTTTTATACCCTGGACAAGTGACATTAGACCTGCCATCCGAAATTATCTGAGATGAATTAGTTTCATTATTTCACTCTGTATCTATTCTATAATATATAAAAATTCAGTTTTTATATACGTATCGGTTACGCATCCGGGTCTTCGTACTTGTTATTGAGATATTCAGTCGCTATGGTAAGATAGAGCGTTACTCAAAGCCAATAAGAAAACAAACCTCGTGTTACCATAACTCCTAAGTAGAGGAGATTAGGTTGCTATATCCTCTTCTCCTAAGTGCCTTGTCCCTTCAGGGCATAAGCCCTCCACAACTTTCTGTCTCGAGTGACTCTTGGCAGATTTTTCCCCTTTGCTAATTTACGCCATCTATTCGCATAAGCTCGTTAAGTACGTGGCTGTCTGCATTCCCATATCTCCCTTGCCCTTAATATGCCCCGTGAGTGTTATATTTTACAAGCCTTCCTTCCTTATTATGGATCCAAGGAATTTCAGTTGTCTTTTCCTGATTTTGAGCATGTGTTCTTTCTGTTGTCATTTTCTCTTAGACTTTCTCGTTGCTTGCTCGCTCTACCCATGGAATTCTCAGTATCCTTCTGTAGAACCACATTTCCGCTGCCTCTAGTTTTTTTTTTCTCGTCCGTAGGGAAATTGTACAACATTCACTGCCGTATAAATGGATGGAGATGACATAACAATCCTGTACTCTTTTCTTTGTTGCTAACGAATTTTTTCCTTTTCTAAGTACCTTGCTTAGCTTTTTGGTATGCCGCTTCCGCGTGTTCGGATCTCGATGTCGCATTTTCCACCCTCTGTTAAAACGCCTCCCAGATACTTGAACGTTTGCCCTTGCTTCAAGTTCACATCCCCAAATTTTAACTCGCATCTTGGTCTTACCCCACTTGGATTCGCCAAACGTCCATTAGGTGGCACTGTTTAAATCCCTAAAAAAGTGTTCCTTCCTCTCACCTCGAGATGCATCAGTACTTCGATAAAGGCGTCACTGCTCGACCACATTAATTTCCCCGGTCACTGATGACCGAAATATCACACACGTGGGCATACACACACGAGTATCACACACAGAAATACGCACATTCTTAATCTTCTTCATATACTATTTCCCTTCAGGACGTAGGCGGATCATGGCTCTTCACAATTTCCTATCCCTTGTAGCTCTTAATAAATTTTATCTTTTCATTATTTCTCCTAAACCCTGTTCCGGCATCCCTTTATTCAAGCTCACTAAATATGTTAAGCGTTATTTTTTCTGCGTCTTGCCTGTAATCTGCCCCTGTGAGTATCGGATTTTCCAAGCCCTCCGTCATTATGTGCCGCAGGAATTTCAACCGTCTCTTCCTGATGTTATCTATGTTTTCTTTTTGTTTGCATTTTCTCTAAAATTTCGTCGTTGCTCACATGTATCCTCAGCATCCTTCTGTAGAACCACATTGCTGTTGCTTCTTCTTCAACTTTGAGGAGATTGTCCAGCACTTACTACTATACAGGAGGACAGATATCACATAACATTTCAGTTCTTTTTTTCTTTGTTTCTAACGGATTTTTTTTTGTTTCTTAGTACTTTACTTAGCTTTAGGAAGGCATCTTTGTCTATCCAAATGCGCCGTCGGATTTCGGTGTTGCACTTTCTGACCTCTCTTAAAACACTTTCCAGATATTTAAATTTTCTGCATTTGTTTGATTTTGGTATCTCCGATTTGTAATTAGTACTTTGGGTTCAACCTTTTGCTAACAACCATGAATTCTTAATAGTTTTTGATATAATTTTCCTTTACTTTCAAATGTGTACACATTAATGTGACTTCTTTTTGTTAGTATTAGATTGGTGCAAAAATAATGTCGTTTTCTCACATGTTAGAAAACGACATTATTTTTGCACCAACCTAATATTTGCATTAATTGTTTGTTTATCTCCATGTTTTGTAGTAATTTTTACCCGAACTCACATGAATCCGCCAAATATTGTTTGCCGGACAAATGCACCAGGAATCATCAAATTGGAGACCTCCCCCCCAAACCCCCTTAAAAAAAACCCCGATACGTAAATTTTAAAATGAATTTTTAAAAATGACAAATCTTCAAGTTTTGATTTTAGTCTTGATAAAAGATTAAATTTAATATTTCTAAAAAGCAAAATACTTTGCTGTATTTCAGAAACTAATTTAAATTGAGTGAAAAATTTTCTTTTTGCTAAAATACCTCACTAGCGCACTTTTTTTAGTTTTTTATCGCAACGCTATTGTATTTATTAAAAAAATCTTCCAAAAATAAAACATACTTTTTTGAAACTTTATTTGAAAAATAATTTCATTCATTTGTAAATAAGTCCTGAAAATTTCATTAAAATTCGACAATTATTTGATTCTTCTAATGTATTTTTTAATATAAAAAAAGACGCTAAATTTCCCAATACAAATCTTTGGCCCACCCGATGACACAAGAAAAACAAGGTTTTTAACCAAAATTTCAAACGTGTTAGAATGAACACATTTAATAAAATAATCAAAAAATCCTTTCGTCTTTCCTCTTAATAATAGCATAAACATTTTGACGGTAAAAATTTGTTTTTATCAAGTTTGGGGCCTTTTTTTATCATGGCACACTTTTTCAGAAAATCTTTAAATATTAACGAAAAAAACGTCCACAACTGGTGATTCATACTTTACTACACACTTTTTTAAAAAATTTTATTCTGTGTCAGATTTGGCTATTTTTGCTTTTAATGATTTAAATAAAGCAGTTTTTTCTTACATGTGACAACAGATTTAAATTCTATATACAGTGTAACCCTGATATAAGAGAGTTGTCGGGACAGGATAATAAGTCTCTTATATCCGGATTTCTCTTATATCCGGGTTTGGTCTATTTTGTTTAGGTAAGTAAGGCTCTAATTTGGGACCAGATAAAATCTCTCTTATATCCGGGTTTATCTTATATCCAGGTCTCTTATATCCGGGTTACACTGTATAAAGAATGTTTTACATTTCTCCCGCTAAAAATGTAACGTATGCAATACCAAAATAACTTCCGGTTGACTGGTATTTTATTTTACTGCATGGATCATGCATGCTTTCATACGATATTTTTATTTGAACGATTTGTAATGCAAAGCACGGTCTTAAATGCGACAATGGAGTTAACTGTATAGATAAAAATCCTAGATTACCCATGCAGCAAATATAACCAAAGCAATTGCAAAATTACTTAAATATGGCTGGCATTTTTGTCTGTATGGGCGTCGTTAGTTTTCCATAGATTATTTTATGTGAATGATTTATAAAGGAAAACTCTGTCTTACGTGTGACAATAGAGTTAATTGTATAGATAAAAATCCTAAATTATTCATGCAGAAAATAAAACCAATGTACGTGAACAATTACTTAAATGTTACTGCCACTTTTAGCAGTATGGATTAACATATACAGCGTGGTCCGAAAGTCTTGTTACCTCTAGATAACATAATTTTCTATTTCAGGTGGGCTGACGCGTGCTCCTACAGTATGGAAGAGAGCTAGTAAGTGACAAAACTTTCGGACCAGCCTGTATGTTATCTCAAAATGTCTGACAATACTTATGCTGTCAGACAGTTTGAAATAATGTATTAAGCACGCCCAAACGTTCCCATCACTTTGTTTTTCGAAAACTAGTGACTAAATCTACTGTATAATTTTTGTTTTAATGAAGTACCCTTTTTATGACTTTAAACGTTATTTTTAGTGGTTACTCGTTTGGCATTAAGGTCTCATCAATTCACAGTTGGAATGGCTAGATGTAACCGTAAGTTCTATGTTATAAGTTTCTTTTTTCGCTCTCTCTCGTCTTGTGGAACTCTCTTCCGGACCGTGTTTTCCGACCAATGTTGATCTTCAAAAGTTTAAATGCAATGTCAATCGTTATCTACTGTCTTCCTGATTACTCTTCTATTGTTCCCGTCCTTAATAATGTTACTCTTTTTTTTCTTATTCTTTCACATTCAGTAACCCCTGCATGGGGTGTAATGAAAAAAGAAAAAAGAAAGAAAAAAAAAGAAAGAAAAATATATTCCGTCTACCGGCCAGCGCACTCGAGAAAACGTATTAAAGAAAATGCGTCAAAATAAAACCCTGCTTGATTGTGAAGCTCTTTGTAGCCGAGGAGGTTGATGCTTGTCGGGTCAGAAGGTGGTTTATTTTGCAAAGAGTCAGGTTCGAATCATGTTGGAGCGCACGTTTTCCATAATACGTTTTATCGAGTGTGCTGGTGGGTAGACGAAATAAATAGTTTAAAATTACTCAAATACGGGTATCCACTAAAATAAAAATTTGAAGTAATAAATATACGCCGGATTAAAAAAAAATAATATCCATTAATTCTTTAGATAATAAAGTACTCTCGAAAATTAATCATGGACTTGATATTTCCGTCAATCTATACACGATTTGGATACGGATGTCCTCATAAATCCGGCGTGAGGAAAGCGAGAATAAAGGACTATCACAAACAGACGGGATAAATGGGCGTTAGCAAGAGGGACAGACCATGATCAGAACTACGGATTGTAGGCGTCAGGATCAAGCAAGTACAGAAATATAACTGTTTTTTTAACCATCTCATCCGCAATAAGGCAATAAAGCCTCTAAGACGAATGGTTACCGAGTGTGAAAATAATATAAGGATAAGAAAAGTGTTATTATCGAGCGAGAACATTAACAGAACAAAATTTGAGAAGATGGAAGATAACTATTGACATTGCATTTTTGAAGATCAGACTTGACTGGAAATCAAGAACTCGGAAGAAAGTTCCACAAGCGAGAAGTGTGGGAGAAAGGAAAAGCTAGCATAGAACTTACGGTTAACTATCGGGGAAGTATTATAAAAAAGGACGGAAAATATGACACCGAAATTCGAAGGCGGATTGGAATAGCTAAAGATGCCACGCAAAAGACAAAGTATTGAGAAAAGAGGATCTCTTCAGAAACAAAACAAAAATCGATAAGAATTATCAATACGGAAAATGTACACTATTTACATTGTTCGAACTATCGTCCTCGTCTCTGTTGCCCTATTTATCACAACGTTTCGACCGCTGTACATTCTGGCCTTCTTCAGGTGGTCGGAATGTCGAACTGAACCCTTAATTTCGCTCGCTGGAGTAGACTGTTCTAGTTCCACGTGCCATGTATAATGGATGCCAGTTATCAGTTATCTTCTGTTAATTTCCCTCTCCAAGTTCTACACCGCCTTAAACACTATTTAGATCCCGTTGCTGGACCTAACTATATCCACTGTGCCGTGTGTCCTTGAGGGCATCTGTGTATGAATTTCTGGGACTTATAAACCTAATGTCTTCAGCAACCATTTCTACCAGAGCTCATATTGCAATTTTTGCTGTTATCATGGGGACAGCTTTGATTATTTCAACGAAGTGGGCGGAGTTTCGGACATATGAAGGTGACTTTCCGATCAATGGGTCATTTATATTGCTGGAGGAGGAGAAGATTTGGATTTATACCTTTCTCCAAGGGTATTTGCGCCTAAGTAAATGTTACAAACCCGACTGGAATTCGAACTCGGCTCTCCGATTTCTCATTCCATACATCTGCTCTTTCTCTCCGCCAGTGATATCTAAGCATTGAAGTTTTAGGTAACACCAAAAATTTTCTTAAAAATGAGCATCCCATGATGAAAAAAGGCCCCAACTTTGATAAAAACAAAGTTTTATCTTCAAAATGTTTGTTATTATTAAGAGGAAAAACCAAATTTTTTGATTATTTTATTAAATTTTTAATCTTTTCTGGCACGTTCGAAATTTTGCTTATAAACCTTGTTTTTATTGGGCTAATGTTTAGTATAGGTAATTTTAGCATCTTTTTTGGCGTTAAAAACATATTGATCTGGAAGTTCTTGCAAAAATCAAATGGAATGTTCAGGTCTGATTCACAAATGAATAAAATTACTTTTTAATTTTTTTTTTTTTTTTTTTGAAAATCTTGGTAAAAATATTTATTAGACCATTACACCAGGCGCACATCCAAGCTTACAGCACCTGCTATTTCGAAGCGTTCACCCTTCTTGGTACTAAGCATGGATGAAGAAAAGACAGGAGGCAGCAAAAATGTGCTTCGACAGAAGAATGCTGAAGATGCCATTGACACGTGAGCAACGATTATGTTTTACAGAAAATTGGAACAACGAGGACACTTGTACCTAGATTCAGAAACAATTGAAATTTTTTAGGACACATGATAAGTAAAAAGGGCTTTGGATTTTTGACATTTTCAGGGTATATTAAAAGCGAGAGGAGCAAAGTGGGGGGGGCATCAAGTAACCTACTTAACGAATTTATATAAGTGGATGGCAGAACAGGGCTTGGGAGGGAAACTAAAAGGATAAATATCGCTTAGAGCTACAACGTGGAGAGTCATGATCGCGCGCATCCTTATGGATCAGTCGGTGATCTGCTACGCTTGATACACGTTTAGGCGATCATGTATCTTTCGATACATGACTGACGAGGCAGATTTTTTTTCCCGCAACAGGTTGTCATTTTCTTTCTGTGGTAGAATAGTTGTCATCCAAGGCTATAGAACCTGCTCTGCCCTGCTATTTACCCATAGCTGTTGGGGGGGGGAGAATAATAGGATTCATACCTTTCCCAAGGGTATTAGCACGTAAGTGAATTTTAGTCAGTTATGTGCCATGCTTGATACACGCTTAAGCGATCTGCCTCGTCAGTCATGTATCGAAAGATTTTTTTCCGCAGTATACCAGTTGCCATCCATGGTTATAGCTGGGCGGGGAGACGAAGAGGGTTCATGCCTTTCCCAAGGGTATTAACACGTAAGTGAATGTAATGGATTCGACTGGAATTCGAACTCGGTTCTCCTATTTCTCAATCCGAACCGCTATCTATTACTCCTCCTCGGATAGGGTACGTAAAAGAAGATCTTCGAACGTACCTTAATTTTCCTCGCTATTCAGATTAGCGTCTTCATCTTTTCAATCTCTTTGGAAAGTTGTGACATATGCCCGAGATTTTGACGATCAGCACCGTATAGTTGTCAAATTCGTGATGTCTTTGTTGATGCGATGAACGAACGGAGAAATCTTTTTTATGTGCTGTTTCCCTTCAGTACGTAGGCGATCATGGCTCTCCACTTCTTACTATCTTTTGTAGTTCTCAATAAGTTTTATCTTTTCGCTACTTCTCCAGACCATGTTCTGTAATCCACTTACTTAAGCCCGCTCAGTATGTCACGCGTTGCATTCCCTTGTTCCTCTTTCCCTCTATATGAGTATCAGATTTTCCAAGCCTTCTTTTCTCATTACGTGTCCCAGATAGTTCAGTTGCCTCTTCAGTTAAGTATAAGTTTCCCCTTTGCATATACGAAAGCTAAACAGCAAGATCGCTGGAGATAACGTATACTTGTAGAAAGCTGAAGAATTAATTAATCAAAGGATCTTTTAGAAATTCACAAGGAATTTGCTAGTAGTTCAAATAATGAATTCTATTGATACTGTCTTTGGAACATGAATACATCCAGTGATATCTAAGCATTGAAGCCTGCAGGTTGCAATGTCGACATTTTATATAGGTACCACCAAAGATTTTTTGAAAATGGGCATACCATGATGAAAAAAGGAACCCAAATTTGATAAAAACAAAGTTTTATCGTCAAAATATTTGTTATTTTTAAGAGGAAAAACCAAATGATTTTTTGCTTATTTTATTCAATTTTTTAATCCTTTCTAACACAATCGAATTTTTGGTTATAAACCTTGTTCTTCTTGCGTCATCGGGTGCACCAGTGTTTAGTATAGGTACTTTTAGCATCTTTTTTGAAGTTAAAAACACATTGTATTGGAAATTCTTGCAAAAATCAAATGGAATTTTCAGGTCTTATTCACAAATGAATTAAATTATTTTTAAATTTTATTTTTTAGAAAATCTTGGTAAAAATATTTATCCGTTACATCACTTAATTTTATCAAATTTCAAGAAATTATAATTCCACCCTCTTCATATTTATATTAGTTAAAAACAGATATCCTTGGAGAATTAAATCATCAATTTGTTTTTGTTAAACAGAAACACCATTTACCGAAAATCTGCTCTGAATCGTCAAATTAAAAATGCGATAAAACTATATTACTTAATTAGAAAAGCTTTTAATTGATTTTATAAATAAGATATATTAGGAACACTATTGTCTAAAGAAAATGTATTTATCAATGAATAATGAATCTTTACAAGAATTGTTTTCATTTTTAAAATTTTAATTAGAAAACTTTATTAAGTTTTAAATCTTTTAAAATTCTGTATTAATTTCAGTCTTTTAGATGATATTATTATTAAGTGGAAACTATATTTACTAATCATAAATGGAAAAGCTTAATACAAATTATCAAACACTAATATTTTAAAAGACTTTTGATTTTTTTTATGTACAAACATGCCGGTTTTTTTAAAATGGGCGAGAATACACAATATTATTAGAAAATAAGAGCAATAATTATAATAAATTTAAAGTTAACATTTCGAAAATTCAAAAAAATATTAGATTCCTAAATTTTTAAAATTTTTAGTCTATAAAACACAGGTACACGTCCTTCTGCATTTGTATTGATCTTTCAGATAAGATTCTGAGCATAAATATCGCTTTCCTTGTTCCGTTGTCTTTGACGAACCCGTACTGTTCTTGTCCTTTCTCTGATCTAGATCTGCTACACGCTCTTTTCATCAGAATTCGGATGATGAGTTTTATTATGTGGCTCATTAGGCTGATTGTCCGGTAGAGTTCACATTCGTTTGTACCTGGTTTCTTAGTCAGTGCTATGAAAATAGATCTGCATAGTTCTTTGAGTATATCCCCACTGTTGTAGGCTTGATTTTATTATTTCTGTGATCATGAGTACAGCGATTAAATTAAAAAAGTCGAAGAGCTGATCCGAAAAATTACAATGAAAGGGAAAGGGAATGAAGCCGAGGTACCAGATTAGGACTAATAATATTGCTGATTCTTCTTTGGATTTCATTAAAGAGCTCAAGGAAAATATCAGAGGCACCTGGGCATATGCGGCAGCAATATTCTGAGCATGGACGACTCAGTGAGCTAGCTTTCTTAGTGGCTGACCTAATTTGAGTAGACTCTCTGCCTTTTTAAACCGTGTGAGTGATATCTAACGGCCGGTGTAAAAAACTTGTTGGGTATTAAACGCGTATCTCATAACATACAACACTTAAAGCAATAAGAAATAATGTCGGATTGAAAATAAAATACTCCAAATCCTTATATATATTTATATGTTTGTCTGACGATCGCAAATAGCGTGAAACCTAGGGTCACAAACTCACATCAATCCAACTAATATATATATATATATATATATATATAGTTAAGTTATAAGGAACTTGGTAAACCGAATTGGTAAATCCAAAGAGGATGAAATCCTGAGAGCTCAATGTTAGGACAGATATTACAAATATGTAATGAAAAACAAATCACTTTAATGGTACATTAAAGTGATTTGTTTTTCATTATATATATATATATATATATATATATATATATATATATATATATATATATATATATATATCATCCCCTTGACTTTTGTAATTGTCATGGGTCCTTACCTATAACTATAGAATGAACTCTTCCTAACACTATGTATACTACGCCTCTCAAGAGAGAGGGACAATTCAAGCCGAGCCTCTCGGCTTGTCGGTCGAATTCTCTGCCTCTGATCAGAGAGGAACCCGGACAGAGTCTCGTTCGGGGAGGTTGACCAACCCGATCCTGTTTATGCGGGTTATACGGGCTCGGGAAACCCACGTTAAACTCGACCTTGTGCCATATGCAACCCTCGTAAGAGGGTGGCTAGATACCGAATCAAGCCGAGCTTCTCGGCTTGACCGGACGAACTCTCTGCCTCTGAGCAGAGAGGAACCCAGACGAGGCTTTGCCGAAGGGCAGAGTCTCGTTCGGGGAGGTTGACAAACCCGATCCCGTTTATACGGATTCTACGGGCACTTTTTGGCCGAGCCTACGAGCTCGGAAAACCCACGTAAAACTCGGCCTTGTGCCACACCTTTCTCTCGTGGGGAGCGAGTAAATATCGAATCGAGTCGAGCCGATAGTAGTTCACTCCAAACCAGACTGACAGTCATACTAACACCTTCCACATCTTGTATTATTATTTCGTGTAATATACCTTCGTTATTTCTACTCTTGTGTTCGTGTTGTTCTTCTTTGGTCCTAACCTGGACTATAACAGTAATCGTTTGATCCGAATGCAGAAGCCACACTAACACTTTTCGCCAGCGGTCTATCAACGGCAGCCATGAACAATTCTGGTACAATCATACTCGTCCATTGTTTGATATTGTCCAAACAGTTTTTGCGTTGGCGTCATCTGCTACATCCACCTTCAACAGTGTCTTGCATGATGGTTTTGCACAGGCTGTTGTGCCTTGTAATATATCCAAACCACACCATTTTTCTCCGTTTGACAATTTTCACGTTTAACCATTGATTATATATATATATATATATATATATATATATATATATATATATATATATATATATATATAAACTATCGCCTTGATTTCAATGAGTGACCAAAAAGTCCAGTTCTAAACTGATAATCTATACATGTTAAGTGATTATATTTGTGAAGACATGTGTTGAACCAGCCTCACTTCTCAAAGGTATTGAGAACAGAGAAATGGTGTCCAGTGTCCAGGTCTGCATTGAAGGTTTTACTTACCGAGATATAGGATAATTATATTTCAGTTTGGGAAGATATTTCAAAGGACAAAGGTTCTGATAAATTTTGATTTTAGAAATCAAATCAAATATGCCCCTGACATAAGACGAGGACCGTTTTTCTAGTGGAAATAAAAAAAAACTGTCCAGCCCCTCAAAGATATTTTTTCCAATACGAGATTCATATATACTACAAATAGAGTGTAATGAAAGGAAACTATCTTTTTGTGCATTTTCGGAAAAAAAAATGGTGCTTTTTTTTTTGTTTTGAACGTAATATTTTGGATGCGTTTTCATTGATAAAACTGTTTCTTTTCATTTCAAAAATTATCTTGTCTAGATTCTTTTTTCTGTAATCAGGGTAGGTGTCTATTTTTACTTCTTCATAAAAATTCCAATTTAAATTAAAAACAAATGGAATTCCACTATCAATATTTTTGACAAAATTCGGACACACGGAAAAATAAGTCTGTCATAAATTTATCAAAATTGAAGCTTTCGCCAGATGACATTTCTGATTAGGGTTTCGACTGAAATGTTGTTTAAGTATTAGGAACTTAAATAAATTATTTAAGGATGTATTCCATTTTGTCCGTCGCCACGAACTCAAGACATACTTTTTAGAAATAAACAGTAGCAAAAATTCTACACAAATTACAACCGACGACAATGAAGATAGTGATCGAATCTGGAATAATTGGTTAAATAAATATCCATTCTGCTATCCAGAGGAAGTTAGGGAGGAGCTTGTAGTCGTTACTATAATTTTTGGGAAACTATCAGGCTGGTATAAGAGAGAACGTATGGGCACCTCGACGTGGTGTAATGGTTAGAAAGCTTGTCTTGCTAGATCAATTACGACTGAGTAGTGAGTTCGATCCTTACTGGGTGCCCCATACCTTCGGCCTTGTGCCACATATAAGCCGGGCTTAGAAAATCACTATAAGAGAACGTAAAATTAAAGAGTAAAAAATCTGGAACAACTTTACCGCGTCGCAACCTAAAACACTTCGTCGACATGACAAAATGATTCGAATGTTATTATAGATAAGGAAAATTATCTTTCAGCTTGTGAAGCTGTTTTAAGCGGCAAAAGATTTTATGAAGAAGTAAAAGTAAGCCCTAACCCTTATTACAGAAAAAAAAGAAAAAAAGAAAGCTAGGCAAGATGATTTTTGAAATAAACAGTTTTATTAATGAAACAGAATTCAAAATATTACACCCAGAACAAAGAACACAGATTAGATGCATCTAATAAGTAAAGAGGGCATGGAAAATTTGATACTCTCAGGGCAGATTGAGGGTTGATGGGAGAGCGGAAACAGCGAATAACTTACCTAGCAAGCTTGAATAAATGGATGGCGGAACAGAGTTTAGGTGGCATAACAAAAAAACAAAAAACAAAATTTAATACAAGCAACAAAGGAAAGGAAATTGGGGAGAGCCATAAAGAAGCTACTCATATTTTATAGATTACGCAATTAGAAATGCTAGGAAAACTAGATCTCTTTTAAAAGAATGTTGGACTAGACCAGAACTTTGAGATACTGGGGGCAAACCACCTGCACAATACGGACAGAAAATGAATAGAATACTAACACAAAATAGAAAGGGTTGAAAGACAAGAGTGTCTCTTCTCACTGAGGCTATCCTAAGGGAACTGGAGATCCTACCAGGATTTATTATCGGTTGGTGTAATCTTAACAATATAAGGGATGCAGATTACACTGTGTTGATGGCAAGCACGGAAGGAAAACTACAGGGACTCCGAGGAAAGCAAGAAGAAAGGACTATCAATCATATGAAGACAGAATGCACAACTGTCAGGAGGGGAAAAAGGCCAAGATGCGAATAACGAATTGAGATGTCGACATCAAACAAGTCTTCTTCATTATGTACCGTATCTCTTTAGGACATAGGCGATCATGGCTCTCCACAATTTCCTGTTATTTGTAGCTCTTAATAAAAATTTGTCTTTTTGTTATCTCTCCTAAACCATGCTCCGCTATCTTTTCACTCAAGCTAACTTTCGTACTGAACGGGTACGACGCATAACAAGAACTTCAAAGACAGTAGCCGATGATAGAGAACAGGTTTTTATAAAGCTCGGTATATAGATAAATGAAATCTTAAAATATTTCGTTATGTTTGGTTTGGTTTAATTTACAACATATCAACCTCAATGGATTATTTAATGCTGACAAATTTTTTATTGCTTGTAATATTTTTTATTTCAAAGATCTATTTCTGGTAATATTCTCCCTTCAAATATATATCACTGGTAATATTTTTTTTCTCAAAAATGTAGAGCTGGTAATATTTTTTTACAAAGTATTTCTGGTATTAAAACCTATTTTTACACTTTCATAATGTTTTGACCCCAGATTAGGGTTAACTATTTTCCCAGAGCTGGGACCCTAACAGGTGCTACCACTCCGGGTCAGCGTGGACCTAGGAACACCAGCAATTAAGAGGTGGTTCCACGCTCCTCAAAACCTCCTGATCAGAAGCCTTGCTGTTGGACGTAGTTTATCGTCTTACCCAGGACGCGGATGTAGTCTATCGTCATGCCCAGGACGGTAATTCGCTATGAGCATTCCTCTAATACAACAGAGAATATTATACAATTTTCTAACAGATAAGGGAACCGGAGACTCTACCAGGATTTGGTATCAGTGGGTACAATCTTACCAATATGGGGTATGCAGACCGGATTGTGTTGATGACAGACATAGAAGGAAAAATTTAATACCTCCTAGACTAGTTAGCGAAGGAAAGCGAGAAGAAAGGACTAAGCATCAATTGTAGGAAGACAGAATGTATGGTCATTAGCAAAATGAACAGTCAATGGTTCGAGTTAAAATTGGAGACGTCAACATCAGACAAGTACAGAAGTTTACAACTCCGCACTAAATTTCGAAGTTTTATCCACGGCAGCAAATATTGGACGGTCTTCTCAAAGATGAAGAAGAAACTTGAGACGACAGCGGTATGGGTGTACAAAAGGATAATAAGGATACCATGGACAGAATATGTGAGCAACGATGAGGTTTTGGAGACAATGGAAACAAAAAGAATACTTATACTTAACATCAGGAAGAGGTAGCTGAAATTTCTGGGACACGTAATGAAAAAGGAGGGCTTGGAAAATCTGATACTCACGGGGCGGATAGATGGAAAGAGGGACAAGAGAAAGTAATGCGTGACATACTTAATGGGTTTAAGCAAATGTATGGCAGAACAGCGTCTTGTAGAAATAAAAAAGAAACAAACCTTATTGAGAGATACAAGGGACAGGAAGAAGTAGAGAGCCATGATCGCCTGCGTACTGAGCGGACACGACACAAAAAAGATGATCCCCTGGATCCACATTAATTTTGGGTGTGCTAATTTTTTTTTTTTTTGAATAGCAGGTATATTACTAGAACTAATAGAGATATTATTATGTTATATTATATTATATTATATAATTATTATATTATATTATATTATATTATATTATAATTATTACATAATTTTCAGGTATTTGCATGAAAGGATGTAGAGAAATTTAGACATTTTTTTACTGTGCATATAATAAATTTTGAGAAAAAAAACACTAAACACTAAAAAAAAAAAAAAAACTCAAAAAAAAAAAAACGGCAGAATTGATGAAAAACGATTCTGACTCATCACATCGTAAAAGCCTTAAAATTGGTCTGTTGTCCAGTAAGACAAATACGAAGGTGGCTTTATCAAACTTATCAACAAAATCAAGGTCAAACATGCTTTCTTTTCTTCAATGCAAACGTTTTTCTAAGCTCTAATTTGCAAGTTGGGCTTTACTGTGTCACCTGATTTCATTTTCACATGGTTTGCATAGCGGTTAGTTTCTACTGCCATTAGTTGAATAAATTCGTCAGATAAAAAAAACAAACAAACAAAAAAAACTAGCTTCTTGATCAGCATTTGTAGGCCCAGGAGTTCAGGAAAACTCTGGTAGCGACTTATGATCGTATGCTTGTGATAGTTGGAAAATTCATCTTTCTTGGTTGGAATCACTTTAAGTCTCACTGTCAAACACATCACTACTATCTGCGTAGATAAATCCGAGAAATTCTTTTTCGTCGCTCTCATGAAAAGTTTCTCTATTGACGTAATAAATCCTCGCCTTGCCCTAGGGGTCGCTATTGTGATAAAAAAACAAAAAACAAAAAACAAACGTTTTTAAAATCCTTTATTATATTTCGCTGATAAAATAACTATTTCAGTTAGGACAAAATGGCTGACATCCAGTCATTCCCAGTTTATATCAAGGGATTAATGACATCATTCCCGTAGTAATAAGTTATTTTTAGAAACGTACTTTCCCTTTGAAACAAAGCTCTTTCACTCGGCAAACATGTCCACCCGGAGAATATTTAGAAAGACTATCGCCGGAGGACATGTACGCCTGCAGAGTTTAAAGGTTAAATATCTGGGAAATATCATAGGATGGAAAATGCGACACCGAAACCTGAAGTACATGGGAAATAGCAAAAGATGCCTTCTAAAAACCAAGTTGAGTACTAATAAACAGGAAAACTCCGTTAGAATTAAAGAAAAGCGTGCTGAACTGCTACGTAATATTGCTACGCAGTCCTCCGTGAATGCTGGATAATCTCCTCACAGATGAGAAGAAAAATGGCGGCAACAGAAAGATTGTTATACAGAAGGATACTGAGAATATCTTGAACGGATCGAGTAGTCTTAAGGAAAAAGGTAACAAAAATGATACTTACACCCACAATCAGAAAGAGACAGGTAAAATTTCTTGAACACATGATGAGGAACGAGGGCTTGATGAATTTGATACTCACAGGGCATATCGGAGGTAAAGCAAAGTCGGAGAGCGAACAACCTACCTGACGAGCTTGTGTGAAGGAATGGCTGAACGGTAGGATGCGAGTTTTGATAAAGAGACAAAAATTTAAGAGCTACAAAGGATTGGAATTTGTGGAGAGCCATGATCGTCCACATCCTGAATGGACACGGTAGGCGGATAAGTACAGGGTGCGATGGATAAATTTTAGAAAGATTTGGATAAGTCTAATGATGATTACGAAGGTACAGCAGCTCGGAAAATTCACTCTGATCGTTCTGATAAGAAAAGAACTTCCGAATTTGTTAGTGACCTCTGACTCAACAGTAAATGCCTTGAGGTAGTAGTGCTGCTCTGGGTCAAGAGGGTGGCTGCTGGAAGACCCTATGTCTGGCAACAGACTGAAATGAATGAACTGATTCTGAATTTGTAGGCATGGTTGATGTTGCGGGTCAGGATTTTTTTCCCGTTCTGGGTATGATGATAAACTACACCCGGCAGTAAGGCTCTGATCGGGAAGTTTGAGGAGCGTAGAATCATCAAATAAGGTATACTGGGCACACTATTGTCTTAAGAAAAAAATGTTTTGGTGAATTTTTAAAAATTTTTTTACAAAATTTTTTTTTCATTTTTTTAAAATAACAATTAGAATTTATTTTTAATTTTAAAAAAAGTTTTAAATCTTTTAAAATTCATTATTAATTTCAGCGGTTTTAATGTTATTACTAACTGAAAACTATATTTACTAATGATAAATCGTTAAAGCTAAAAGATAAAGTTCCCGTCGAACAACATTAGATCTGTCATCACGTTGTCAAACACGTCAATACAGTTACTATCGGTTAAAAAAACGGCTACTGTCAGGTTAAAAATGCATTTCTGCGTTAAAAGTAAATAAAAAAATTCAAGTAAATAATATTTGTTTTAAAACAGATTAATTATTCTCTAGACCAGCTAATATTCCTCAAATATATTTTCAGAAAAGTATATTTTATTTTTGAAAGATTTTTTTTAATAAAGAGAAGTACATTGCGATGAAAAACGACGAAAAAAACAAACTCCTTCTAGTCAAATTAGTTTTTGAAATACTGCAAAGCATTTTGTTTATTGGAAATATTAAATTGAGTCTATTGGCTTGGGATTGAAACTAAAATAAATACTTCAAGAAATATTTTACATTTTTAAAAATTAATTTTAAACCTTAGGTATGTTTTTTTTTGTTATTTTTGTGGAGGTACCTAAAAAATACTAATAGAAATTTGGAACTTGCAAATTATTTGGTAAATTTTTAAAAAACATTGAGTATAGTTTTTTTTTTATACTTGTTGAATGCATGATTTTAACGATACCTATCTATCTATCTATTTATCTATCTAATTCAGTCTGTTAATCAATCAATCAATCAATCAATCTATCTATCTATCTATCTATCTATCAATCTATCTATCTATCTATCTATCTATCTATCTCATTCTGTCCATATCTATCTATCTATCTATCTATCTATCTATCTATCTATCTATCTATCTATCTATGCCAAACTGTTAATATCTATGTATTCTCATTCTGTTTATTATCTATCTTTCTCTGTTTGTATCTATCTCTGTTGATAATTTTCTCTTTCTCTCTCTCTCAGTCTGTTCATATCTATCTATCTATCTATCTCATTCTGCCCATATCTATCTATCTATCTATCTATCTATCTATCTATCTATCTATCTATCTATCTCATTCTGCCCATATCTATCTATCTATCTATCTATCTATCTATCTATCTATCTATCTATCTATCTATCTATCTTGTGTTTATATCAAATTGTTTGTATCTCTGATTTATATTTTATTTCTTCTAATGTTCCAAAATAATAATAAAGAATAAATAAATAAATATCACACTTTTGCCAAATGTGTTTCTTATCCCGACAATTAGACAAAGGTTTCCTGGGTGTGACACGGTGGGTGTGGGGATTTGGAGAGGCCGGAAGGGGAAAACAAACAGTGGACGCATTTCAGATTGTGTGGGTGTCTGAAAGAGAGCGGAAGAGAAGAAAGCCGGTTAAGTATGGGCAGAGATGGGGCATGCTTTCAGGGAAAGTATGTTTCAAGTGGTTAAAAACGAGTTGACAATGAGTAGAAACGGAAACTTGCGCATGGGCAAAGACACGAGAAAAAGAAACACGCACACATACACATACACACGCGCATAAATATTTTACAATTTATGATTAAGTTCTTTAATAATTCAAAAACAACCCGTTGGTTCTAAAATGTACATTTGTGACCCAGTCACCAATGAGAGATTAAATAAAGCATATTTCTTACACTATTTACATTCTTCGGATTTTTGTCCTCGTCTTTATTGTCACATTCGCAGCGTTTCGGCTGTTGTACGATCCGGTCTTCTTCAGGTGATATTTGAATTTTAAACCGAATCCGGAATAGTCAACGTGTATGTTGGCGTTTCTGGAGATTCGGTTCGATGCCGTTTGTGTAAAAAATTGGATTTTCTTCGAATGGGGCTGTCTTCTACGACTTTTATCCCCAGCTGAGTCCAGCTAATTCTTTTGTTGGTTTTAGGTTGTAAACTGCCTAATATATTGAATAAGTCAATATGGTTATTTGTAGCAGTGGTTAATGAAGCGGACGGCATACTTAAATTGCGTGAGCGCGCCGATTACGAGAAAGAAGAAGGTGTCAACTGGAGACATGCTCACCAGTACGCAAGGAGTCTCACAGCATAAATTCAAACTGATCTTGAAAGTAATGGCTGGTTTGATGATGAAATTGCTGAATTTTTTAAACAGATATTGAAGGCATATTCTTTCCGAGGCTAGCGTTCAAATTCAGATGTGGTTTTCGAATTTTTTTTTGTTTTTGTTTTTTAAGAGATGCGCAGTCTTTTCAGTCCTGATTTTCCTACGTTTTTTCCTTCGTCAACAGAGGTTAGTATTCATATTCCGAAAAAAAAAAAAAAAAAAAAAAACACAAAAAAACGCGTATACTTCAAATTCTCTTTGTCTTTCAAGGTCTGCGCGGCACAATCTCCTTAATCTTCATTCCCATCCCCCTAACATCCGGAAAGAAATATCACATTTTTATGAAGGAGTTTTTTTCTTTAAAAAATTCACCCCAAGCAAGGCGATAATGCCACTATGACACAAGGAGGCTACTGATGGTGAAAGATCAAGAAATGACTAGACTTTATAAGGAACCGGAATCCTGAATAGAAAACAACTCTTTAGTCTTGTTTCAAAAGCTTGGGAGGAGTGTGAATCGGGAGGTAGGCGAACCCATCTACTCATATTGAGAAAAATATTAAAGACATTTTCAGAGTGTAG
The DNA here is from genome assembly GCA_963932145.1 of Acanthosepion lycidas. NCBI lineage: Eukaryota > Metazoa > Mollusca > Cephalopoda > Sepiida > Sepiidae > Acanthosepion > Acanthosepion lycidas. The sequence goes on from OZ010581.1 coordinate 100,850,288, forward strand.
GCGGAGACATTCGAACTATAGATTTGTTGTAGAAATTCTAAATTCCTTTAGAAGGAACCAGAGACGCAACCCTGAACAGAAAACAAGGGCTAAACGCTTACTCCTGTTCCAAAATGAGGCGAGTAGTGTGAACCGGTCGATAGGCAAACCTATCTATTCATATTGAGAAAAAAATAGTAAATAAAATTTCGGAATGTAGGTGGAGACGATAGAAGTATAGAGTTGAAGCAGACTTTAGTAGAAACCGGAAACCCAATCCTGAACAGGAAGCAAGTGATAAACATCTACTCCTGTTAAAAAAACTGAGAGGAGTATGAAGCAGACGATAACGTGTATAATTAATACGTATTTGTTTTAAATATAGAAAAACAAAACAAAACAAAAAAACAAACAAAAAAACAATAAGTACATGAATGTCCAAACAAGTAGCAATTTAGTCTGCAGGTAATTGTGATAGTACTTTAAGCAACAAAATATACTTCTACAATACAGTAAAGTATAATATGGCGCAAGTTTTGGTCTGCCTGGAGGATACGAGAAACTTTTTCTCTCATTTTTTTTCATACATTGGGAACCAAACTGTCTTTATTCATTTTTATTAATGTGTGTAAATTGAACGCATAGCATATCGCTTATCGGCACGCTAAATAGGGCCGGCGAGCTGCGTTCAAATTTCGACCGAGCTCATATTTTCATAAATGTCCTTAGGAATCCATATCTTCTCTTCTTCCTAAGGACATTTATGAAAATATGAGCTCGGTCGAAATTTGAACGCAGCTCGCCGGCCCTATTTATCGTGCCGATAAGCGATAAGCTATGCGTTCAATTTACACACATTAATAAAAATTAATAAAATATCTTCTCCTCTAGCTATGGATTAAATAGCAGAGAAAAGTGTGCTTCCTGGCCTTGATTGGCAATTAGTCTGGAAGTCGAACTCTTAATTCAAACTTGTTTGCTGGTGGGGCAAGCAACTACACATCCTAAAACTACGGCAACACCACCTACTGATTTTGCAGGTTCAACCGACCGACCGACGGGCTGAACGACCCGCTAAACGACCCACCGACCGACTGACTGCCTTATGTAAGTGTCAATAAAAGGTGGGTTGCTGTTATTGGATACTCAGCGAGAGTTTACTTTCGAGATATATTGATAAACAAATCTGTTTATGCACAGGCAACTGAGATCACTCAAGTCGAAAAGTGGGAAATCCTGAGAAGAGAAAAGTCGCCTGTGAAAAAAAAACCCCTCACTTTTTATCTTTTTCTCACTCCATTCATTTAGCAACTTTTAATACTCGAGGCATTATAATAAACTTTTGATACTAGAGGCATTACAATAAACTTAATGACAGAATTATAGTCTGTATTTGAAATAAAAACATACAAACATTAGGATCTGCATTTTTTTGCAGAAAAAGCTGTAGGACCCAGTCTGACATGCTATTCAACACGTGGTGGATGTGGGACGGGGTCAGGAGAAGGATTCATATGTTTTCTAAGGGTATTTGCGTGGAAGTGAATGTAACGGACCCGACTGGAATTCGAACTCAGCTGTTTGAGCTCCCATTCCGTGCCGTTATCTATTACACCGTTCGCACACCCAAAAGGTTGATAAGCCGTAAAAAACAAATCAATCAATCATCTGTAAGGACATTGTGTAATATTTACTGCCTTGTAGGAGATTAGCAGGGCTACTCGGAATTGCTCGTGTATTATATCAAGATAATGCTTTTAATGTAAAAATTAATGGTGGATAGTATTACTTCTATTTAAAACTGACTTCGTTTAATTTATTATAACAATATTCATTATAATTTATTTTTTGTTACTATTTAAATCGGTAATTCTTTTCTAAATCTTTTGTCCTATTTAAACTTCAAAACTACAGTATTTAGACACTTAACACCATATATTGTTTTTAATCAATTCCCCTAAGTAAGGCGATAAATCCACTAAGACGCAAGGGGTTACTGAGAGTGAAACAAACAGAAGACAATAAAAGAACAGGACCCAAGGAGACAAGATATGACGACTGACGTTGCATTTAAATCATTGAAGATCGTATTAGGTTGGTGCAAAAATAATGACGTAATAATGTCGTTTTTTGACGTAACGTCAAAAAACGACATTATTACGTCATTATTTTTGCACCAACCTAATAGTTGGCAAGCAAGTTGAAGCCGTAAGAGAATTCCACGGTCGAGAAGTCAAAGAGAAGAAACCGTTAGCATAGAAATTATGGTTACATCGGGTAATTAAAACGATGAGGCCCATGTGCCAATCTAGTACTGCGTTTGGATTCGTGAAGTTGGTGTATAAAAGAGGATACCTCGTAAGTACTATTATCATGAAAATATTTAGAGAAAAGGCAAAGAGAAATTACTTTACGCTGGTTGGAAATTGACTGAAGCCAGGTGAGGATCAATAACATTGTATATTCTTCTTTGATTCTCTCAAGCATCTCCAGGTACATATCAGAAGCAGCAAATCAGATTTGGCAACAATATCTGATACTCGGGCGAATTATAGTCTTATAAATGTGCAAGATAAATTCTGGCGAGAAACAAATTGCCTAGCACGACAGTGTGAACTAACATTTTTAGCAGCACTTCTAGTAATTAACGCAGACAGGCTGTTTGTTCCCAGTAAAGCTCGCGTATTATTCGAATATTAGTCGAAAACGTATTTCTTTAAAATCAAATGAATATACGCTTTTTTTTACCCCTAAAAATATAAAATGTAGTTTCCTCTATCACCATCTTGTAGAATGCAAGCTTATAATTACTCACGAAGATAAATCTGGACTTTTGAGGCATAAGTAAACACAGGACTTAAAAAATATTTTATAAATTTAGGTAAGACTAAGTTCTGTCTGTGTGTCCTCACCTGACATCTTTTTTTTATGCGCCGTGTACCTTAAGGACGTGAGCTATCATTGTTCTTTACAAAACCCTGTTTTTTCCAACTCTGACTAAAGTTTGTCTATTTACTATACCTCCTCGTCCCTATTCTTCCAACAATATACATTTAATTTTATCTATGTTAACAGTTTCTTTCTCGCACTTCTCACTTGTGGAACTCCCTCCCGGACCCATGCATTTCAAAGAACTCTAATCTTCAAATATTTAAATGCAATGTCAGTCGCTATCTACTATCCTCCTGATTACTATTTCATCTTCCCGCTCATTATTAATATTTCTGTTCTTGATTCTTCCACAACCTGTAACTACTTGTGTCTTAGTGGCTTTATTGCCTTGCATGGGGTGATAGCGATTAAAAAAAAAAGATATGATCAATTTTACATTTCTCTTCATTTGAGTAATATTAATCGTGGCGGTGTGTGTTTTAGTGTGGTTTAAACTGAGTCAATAGTAACGAAATTTTCAGACTAACCACGAAAGGAAGATCGACGCACAGAAGTACTCTGTTCCTCCACGGAAATTCTATTTTCACTAGCGAAAATCTTTCATTGAAATCAGCATGAACATTTTGAGTATCATTGTGCTACTTGCATTGAGTTACATTCCCAATTTAACGAAAGACATGTGCTTTTTGAACGACCCTTTAAAACCGAATGTTAGCTGAAACATCACCAGCAAAATCCTGGATTTAAAATGGCTGCTCCGTTATGCTTTTAATCTGTGTGTTTATGGAATGCATAATGAGACATTTCGTTTAAAATGCAACATGTCATTCTGGCGCCAGGATTCGGAATTCTTAAACGAGCAAGACGATGGAGCGACTCGCATTCTTTGGAAATCTCTACACTACTACTACTACCACTACTACTACTACTACTACTACTACTACTACTACTACTACTACTACTAATAATAATAATAATAATAATAGACCGTGTAAATATCAAAGTCAGGCGTTGATTACTGGACTGCTATATGATTTCATCGTTTATGATATAAAAGTTCATAGACAAGCAGACGGACCTCGTAAAACGTTGGTCAGCAAGCTGGTCTCACTAGACCATTCGCGTTGTGAGGTCGTCTATTTCGATGTTCTATCACTTATGCTACCATGCAAACTGAGTAAATAGGGACACAAATACACGTATCTATCTATCTATCTATCTATCTATCTATCTATCTATCTATCTATCTATCTATAATTGTCTGTATTTTTTTGTACTAAAAAAAAAGAAGCCATTTTTTACGCAAAAAGAGAAAGAGACTCCATAGGGACAGAAAATGATAGAAGAATTATTCTAAAAAAATGTGACAAAAAATGTAAGCCCGTCCTATTTCAAGGTCTCTCATTGTAATAAAAAAATAGAAATGTGTTTACCAAAAAATGACTAAGAAAAATACAGGTTTTCTCATATATATATATATATATATATATATATATATATATATATATATATTCTTCAAAAAGTTAGGTTGGTTCTGCACAAAGCCTTCACCACTATAATAAAATCATATGTGCTGTGCTGGTGTCTGGCTGTCGGTTCCTAGGAATTATATTGCTTGGCCCTCATACGTCAAATACGACTGAGGAGTCCACCACACACACACACACACACATATATTATTTTATATGCAGGATACTTAGTTGAAAGCAATCGTTATCAGTAATAGAGTTAACATAAGTTCTATGTATATAAGTTTGTGACCCCGGGTTTCACGCTTTTGCGATCATCTGTCAATGATTGTCTGATGATCGTAAAATTGTCTGATGATCACAAAAGCGTGAAACCTAGGTTACAAACTCATATCCATACAACTTATTATATATATATATATATATATATACTAGCAGTAGAGATCAAGTCTCGACCATCATAAAGACTGAAAAATAAAATTGACAAAGATTATTGTTTATGGTTGACGGACACGCATGTCTTAATTAGTTTTTTTTTGTTTGTTTTATTTTGTTTGTTTTTTTTTTGTTTGTTTTTTACGAATTGGTTAAACCCAAACTCAAACAAAAACATTTTACGATCATCAGACAATCATTGACAGATGATCGCAAAAGCGTGAAACCCGGGGTCACAAACTTATATACATAGAACTTATGTTAACTCTATTACTGATAACGATTATCAGTAATAGAGTTAACATAAGTTCTATGTATATAAGTTTGTGACCCCGGGTTTCACGCTTTTGCGATCATCTGTCAATGATTGTCTGATGATCGTAAAATTGTCTGATGATCACAAAAGCGTGAAACCTAGGTTACAAACTCATATCCATACAACTTATTATATATATATATATATATATATACTAGCAGTAGAGATCAAGTCTCGACCATCATAAAGACTGAAAAATAAAATTGACAAAGATTATTGTTTATGGTTGACGGACACGCATGTCTTAATTAGTTTTTTTTTGTTTGTTTTATTTTGTTTGTTTTTTTTTTGTTTGTTTTTTACGAATTGGTTAAACCCAAACTCAAACAAAAACATTGTTTTCAATCGTTATGAGTCTACCGATTGAATAGAATTTTATTATAAACAATTATCTTGTAAATGAAATTTTTAAAGCATTCTGGATGTAAAAATAAAGAAAAAAGTGTGCAAGACAATAAGAAACACTACCTGCAAAAAAAAAAAAAAAAAGAGTGAAGGTTTGAAATCGGTTGGAAAAATCCGATCCCATATATAAACACACAAACAACCTGGGTTTTAAGTATAACTCGATATGAGTTGTCCCCCTTTCATTCTCGCGATGCCTCTTAATCATGTTTTCAAATTGATTTCGTGCAAAAACAATTTTGTTTTTCCAATTTTTGGCGCTGTCATAACCACCGCAAGGTAATTTTTACGTAGTCCTGTGAAGTTTTGTTGAAATCAGTTGAAAAATGTAGGAAATCCGATCCAATATATAAACGTATAGACACACACAAACACAAGCTGGGTTTTATAATAAGTATGATATATATATATATATATATATATATATATATATATATATATATATATATATAAAAGTGAACATAGAAATCAACACTTAGAGGTGACAGTCTGTTTCATGCTATATGCAATCGTCATGCAACGTGTTCTGTTCCGAGAAAAATAACAGCACACGTAGCCTGACGATTGCAATTAGCATGAAACAGACTGTCGCCTCTAAGTGTTGACTTCTATGTTCACATTTATATTTACACACGCTCTATCACTAATATTGACCACTTTATTTCATAAATATAGTACACCTTAAGACTATATTTCTCAATATATATATATATATATATATATATATATATATATATATATATATATATATATATATATATTGTTAAATATGACAGACAACGAATGTATATTATGTTTGTTTATGAGCCATTCTAAGCTTCATATAGTGGCTTTAGTTTCGGAAGAAAATAAAGACAATATCTAACATTTGGATATTTTTTCTATTATACTGTTTGTCGATCTAAGATTTCCGCTCAAATGAGACTTCATCAGAGTGGTTATACAAACATTACAACAGAGATGTTCACCATAAAAAATGGCATCCTGTTACGTTCATATAGAAGTTTGCTATGCGACGATAACGGTCGCGGAATAGCAGACGTAGGATGCAGGTCGTAAATTCGTAATGCCGTTCTATGACGTCATAGATGACCACGTGAGAGAAAGAAATGTTATCAACCGATCCATGTGTTTATATATATATATATATTCTGCTTATACGTTATTTTATAGATATAATTTATTTAAGTAAACGCTCTGTTTTTAATTAAACACTATTAATTACATTTACCGTCCTGAATGTTCGAGAAATTTCGTAGAAAATATGCGCTCTCCGACAGGAATCGAACCTGTAATCCTAATGGGAAACATCGTTTGATCTGACATGCTGTTAACCATTCAGCCACAGAGAAGTGTCTAGTTAGCAAAGACTGAATTACTGTTTATAAACACACATCGTCGAAATTTCTAGAATATTAAAAAAACAGACGAATGTTTTACGAGATCCGTCTGTCTGTCTATAAATTATATCTATAAAAATAACGTATAAGTCACCTTCATCCCTGCCAATGGCTAAGCGGTATAAATTTGATTTGGTATCAGCCGAGTTTCGATCCCGGCTTAAGGCAATCGGATCTCTAACGGCTCTGATGAACCGTGAAAGCGAAACAGTTTGTCTGGAGATGACAATATATATATATATATATATATATATATATATATATGCTTCTGAGAAATTTATTTTGGTTTAGCAGTGACTGCTGCTGATGCAAGTCTCCGGTCACTGGCGTGTTTGTCTAAAAATAGGTACGTCTAAATTCACCTTCATCCTGCCGTGCGCCAATGTAGGCATGAGGCAATCGATATATATATATATATATATATATATATATATATACACTGTAACAATTAAAGATTTGCAGGTATGAATTTAATCTTATTTGTCGTTACTAATTCTTAATATTGGGATATTTTAAATAACAACACATAAAAAAGGCATTGGCATTGAATGTTATTTTAATTAAAAGAGAAAATAATCCACTGAGACGAAAATGTGTAGAAATGTCTTGATCGCTTGTTCAGCCACGATAAATTTGTAATCACCAATCTTGGTAGATTTTATTTTGTCAATGTGACTTAGTCAGGGACAAAGGTGATGGAGAGAAAAAGGAAAAAGAATATAGATGAATTGAGCTAGAGCGATAAAAAAATATTCTTTCAAAAAATTGTGAAACTACCAGTGTCTCTCGTTTCGTGCGCATGTGTAGACGTGGCAACGTCAACAAAACCCAGTCCGATGAAATCCTAAGGGATGAAACGTGTTACAAAAAAAAAAAAAAAAAAAAAAAAATTCCATTTTGTCATATTTTGCTGTTAATTAATCGTGTACGTTTTAGCAGAGTAATTTTAAATCGACCACATTAATTACCACCAGCACTTATTGTGAGTAATAATTAATACTATAATTCGCACTGAGGTCGTTAATGTCCGCTGGATTTAAAATTAGGCCACGTCAAAAGAAGCTCTTTTTTTCTGTTAGATCGTATAGCGCATTGTGTTTCTATTACTTTTAAGGTGATATTTATGAGCCAACTCTGATGTTTATCCGCTGTGAGAATCTTTGTGAGATCAGCGCGCTTTCAATAGCTTTTCTTCTAATGAATTCTCGTCTCTTCTCACCAGGTCGAAATTTTAGTAAAATCTGTTATGGTGACCTATCAGTGCTTTTTAAAATGTTTTTATTCCTGCGATGCTCATATTGTCTCATTTTCCAGATTTCTAGATGTTTCGCCGATATATATCATTGAGCATTTTGTGCATTTTATTTTATATATATCCTGTCTATCCTATTGTCCCTACTTCGTTTTGTGCTTACTATATCTTTTTTTCGATGTGTGCCATCCATTTATACAAGGTCATAAAATTGGTTGCTCCAGTCAGTATAACCTTCAATATATCCTGTGTGCTTCAAATTCTCCAACCACTCTTCATGCTGCGCCCCAGAAGTTTAAAATATTTTCATCTGATCCTTACCACAAGTTTCAAATTTGTTCCTCAAAACTTTCTCGGACCTATGAATTAAGAACTTGACACATAAAAGTAGACACATGTGTAAAATATTTTTCCGAATATTATATTACTCTTAAATACATTTTAGCTTCAGTAGCGAAAGATTAAGGCGTGTCGTATCTACTCAGAAATGAAATAAGAACGTATGCACTGTAGTAAAGACTGTAATATCTAAAGGAAGATTGTTTCATTTGTTTTGACATGAATCCTTTTATGAAATTAAGATTATTAGGAACATTTTAAGGAACAGAGGTTTGGATGAACGCATGGAGCAACTGTTGAATCGAATTAAAAAGTATAGAAAAAAAATCAAAAGGTTTAAGTAGTATCGCTAAGATATATATTTTATATGCGCGGTACTTAGTGGAAAGCAATCAATATCAGTGATAGAGCTAATTTATTTTATATATATATATATATATATATATATATATATATATAGCGCATATATGTATTATATGCACTTCTAGATACCGTCTTCTGTGCTGAATGATGTGTGTGACGGTCCGTGAATTTGCTCCAGTTTTATCATCTCTCTCTCTCTCTCTCTCTCTCTCTATATATATATATATATATATATATATATATATATATATATATATATATATATGTCTTTATATATATATATATATATATATATATCTTTATATATATATCTTTATATATATATATATATCTTTATATATCTATATCTTTATATATATATATCTTTATTATATATATCTTTATATATATATATATATATATATATATATATCTTTATATATATATATATATATATATATATATATCTTTATATATCTATATCTTTATATATATATCTTTATTATATATATCTTTATATATATATATATATATATCTTATATATATATATATATATATATATATATATATATATATATATATATATATATAATAAGTTGTATGGATATGAGTTTGTGACCCTGTCTTTGACGCTTTTGCGATCATCAGACAAACTGGTTTATTTTTTAACATTCGATCTCTTTATGCTTGGATCTCTCTCTCTCTCTCTGTATATATATATATATATATATATATATATATATATATATATGTGTGTGTGTGTGTGTGTGTGTGTGTGTGTGTGCGTGTGCGTGTGTGTTTATGTGTGATGAATAAAAAGACAAACAATGTTTTAAATTTGTAAGTGTCGCGTCATCGTGAAAGAAAAAAGAAATCTAGTCTACTTTGGAAAAAAGAAAAACAATTATAGGTTCTTTCAGTTACTTGTCTTTTCTGCCTGTACGATCCATTTCTAAATGGCCTCTTTTATTCAATCGGCTTTAGAATTTTACCTGACAGAAACCACAATGCTTTATAGAATGATGATGAAACGGAGCTCACAGCTGAAGGCGGGGACTAACACCATGGCGGATTAAGTTGAAATCGGTCAGAGCTGGCGCGCGCTGGGAGGAGGAGGAGGAGGAGGAGACGGTGGGAGTATAGAAGCCAGACGACCGTTCTTTTCACTGGTCCTATTCTCTTTCCTCGAATTGTTTCAGTGCAAAACCATGGCTGCAGTCATTTGCGTTGCTGAGCCGTAAAAAAACCCTGGCTAGAGAGGGTTTCGTCTGCATTGATCCAAGCGTGAATAGGGATTGTATTTCTTGTTATGTTAATTTACAAACATATACGTAACTGAATTGGTGAAAGCTATTGTAGTCCGAGTAAATACCTTCAGATAGACGTCTGAGGTAAGAAAACCGGGGTAAATCAATGTGTAACCTTGTATTAAGAGGAGGGATTTGGTCAAAGGACATTGCATGTATATATGGATATATCTGGTCCCTGTTAAAACTGAAAATGGATGGAAGAGCTTTTTTTTTTTAAAACTAGTACCTGTCTGGCCGGTAAGGTACTTAACAGAGAATGCTTTCTTTCACGTGTTTCAATTAGTCTCCTCTCTTTCAACCCTTGTGCCAGTGACGAAACGATTTTATTTAGATACAGTGTAACCCGGATATAAGAGACCTGGATATAAGAGACTTCGTCTCCGGTACCGACAACTCTCTTATATCCGGGTTACCCTGTACTAGCGTAGAATCAAACTTTAGGCGGAGGGCCTTTGCGCCTTTTACTTTCAGCGTTCTATGTGCGCAAAACTAATAAGAATTTAGAAGTAATAAAATTATTTTATTTTTATTCGACACCTTTATTCGGCATAATCTTTCTTCGTATACTCTACCGATCTCCGTAGTTGACATTTATTTTGCGCGCAATTTTTATTTTCTTTTAAAATCACCATTCTTTATGATCCCTTCACATAAAATCACTCTTAAAAGACATTAAGGAAGCCGAACTATGTAAATATTTCGACTACGTTACAATATGCGTGATAGAAAAAGAAAAAAGAAATCACATGAGCAATATACCGTACCCCGCTTAAGTTTTAATTAGGATTCATTTAGACAATATCAATTGCAATTGCGACGAAAATTGATATTAACGTTAAACCATTAATAAAAAATTGTTTTTTTTTAAATCTTTCATTCTGTTCGATATTTAAATTTGACTTGAAATAAATTTAATTTTGAATCTCGTGTAAATACAGGAGTTACAACCTGTTACTTCAAGTTGTTTATGATTCACCGAGATCGAAAAACGAACGAACGGACGGACACACGTACACTACGATTTATTTAGATAGATTTCGTATTGGGTTTGATTGCAAAGGGTCGTGGTTTTATGGCATCATTTGGACATTGGTACCAATGGTCACTTGTCAGATCAATCCTCTCATTCTTTACATAAATGATCTGCCTAAGAATATACACAGATCATTTGTGAATATCTATGCTGATAAATGGGGGCACCTCCAAAACTCGTGATGACCAGAGATTGGCAGCTGATCTCTCATTCGATTTAGCTGTAACATCTCAATTCGGGAAAAACTGGCCTCAATGCCTCGAAAATCAAACTAGTTACATTCTATCATCGCCGATCAGACCTCGAACTACCACCAGTCACGATGAATGGATGTTCCCCCGGGGAGGCCCTGTGTCTTGAACGGCTATTGAGCATTAAACACACTCCAGACCTCAAGATAAATGGTCGGTTCCCTGTATTGCTCTAGTAATTACTTGACTCTTGGCGCTATCTTTTACCTTTACAAGAGCCAGATCAAGCCGTGATTGGAGTACTGCTGTCATATTTTAGCAGGAGCTGCGAAGTCTTCACTTTCCAATCTCGGTAGAGTCGAAAAGCGACAAGTTATTTTCCAGTCTGTAAATCTCTCGCAGACGGGATGTGGCAAGCTTCTCACTACTCTATCGATATTTCCATGGAAAGTACTCGGACGAACTACATTCCTTGGTTCAGCCAGTTCTATCACAGCCAGAACCCACCATGCTACTTACATTGTATCAAACCACCCACATTTCCTCCATATTCCACTGATTAGAAATAAATTTCACTCGAAAAGCTTTTTTCCCGCGAACCGCTATTCTGTGGAATCGTCCCTCAAGAGGATGCTCTCCCGATCTCTACAATCTTACCCTGTTGAGGTCTAAGGGTAACCGTCATCTTTCCCTACTATCCGCATAAACTGAGCCTCTTACTCTGTAACCTTCTACCTCGAGTGACCCCCGTGCCTTGTACAGGGCGAACATCACCGTAAAAAAAAAGGACAGTTATAGCTTCGACTGAGATTCTTTTTATCCGATTTAGTTTGGATTAACTGGTACTTCTCTCTCTCTCTCTCTCTCTCACACACACACACACACTGACGTGCACTCACGAACGCGCACACACATATATACACACACAAATACTTATCTATTTAATTATTGTTTTGATATTTAAGTTTCTGGTTTGTAAAGGACGCAGTGGAGGAGCCAAAATTTTTTTTACACACACACACAGAGAGAGAGAGAGAGAGAGAGAGAGAGAGAGAGGGTGCGATGGATAAATTGTCGTCTAAATTGCACAAAAATGAAAATAACATTGATATTTCATTTTAATTGATATTTTGACCAAAAATACACAAAAATATCTTGAAATACTAAAGAGAAAATTTCTTCAATAAAGTCGACATTGACTTCAACCACGGCCTCCTGACGAATTCGGAATCTCCTGCAACTCTTCTGGACGGTCTCCTTGTTTAATTTGGTGAATGCCGCCATAATCCTTGCCTTCAGTTCATCTTTGATGTTACAAATAGTTTCATTGGTCTCTCTCTCAGCTGAGCCCCACGCATAATAATGAAAGGGGTTGCAGTCTGTAGAGTTAGGTGTCCAGATGTAAGTGGTGACGTTGTTGCAGAAATTGTCTGACAGCCATGACTGGATTCTCTTTTTTTGTGTGGAATAGGGTGCAACATATATGTGCTAACGACCGCTCTATTGCAATCACAATACGCATTTTAGCGTATTTATCGTAATCATAATCATCATGTCTGAGTTGACAACTAGAGAGATTTATTCATGCAAGACCTGAAAACCTGGCGGAGCCCTCCATCCTCAAGTGAAACCAAAACCGATGTCCGCAAGATCGAAAACTCGCCTAGGCCACAAAGATGTGTCTGTGGATTCTCTCCGGGATGAGGTGGGGGGAGCTTCCCATTGATTTCAGTCTGGGAAACTTTCCTCCCAGCGATGCTCTGTCGTTACCACATTGGCAATGGGTCCCAGTTTGCCCCATTCAGCATGATGGGCGTTGACCTTACAAGAAAGTTCACCCGTCCTTTGACAGGTGTTGTTTTTTTAAACTCATCAGTTGTCTAGACATTCTCCTCACCAGAAAAGTCTGGAGGGGCAACAGAGGTCGCCAGTGACCCGATTATACGGCAGGTACTATTGGGTTACATAATACCGGCAAAAAATTCGGAGAATTAAGATTAACAATACATACATATATATATATATATATATATATATATATATATATAATTAAGTTATGAAGAACTTGGTAACCCGTATGGATAATCCCAAGGAGGATGAAATCCTGAGATTTTTTCGTTTCATTTCGTTGTTGGAAGTGCTGTCTGATGATCCGGCGCATTTTTAAAAGGACTCTGGTGAAATAAATTATTATAATGGTACCTTAAAGTGCTCTGTTTTTCTTTTAAATATATATATATATATATATATATATATATATATATATATATGCTAACAGGGATAGGAAGACATCTCTCATCAATACATCTATCATCACCAGCTCTCATACCAAACTTAATGGTTTTATTAACACTTAGGTAGAAATTCACTTTTGCCAACAGTCCAGAAAGGAGTTCAAGGCTCACTAGCAAATACAGAAAACGAACAATGAGACATTAAAAGAACATAAGGAAAATTTATTCGTTTTAAAAATTTATTCCTTTTATTTACCTGAAGAAGGTCACGAGACCAGAAACCCGGGTAGTAGAAATATGAAGAATGAAATATGATATATATATACTAAAGAAAATCCACATTATAACCAAAAACATTTTCGGTTTCTCTCTTTTTTTAGAATGTACATTTTTCATTCGTTGAAACAACTGTAACCTTTTCCCTATATATTAAAGACATTTTTATGTTTAACGTTCTTTTTATAGATACAAGTATTTAAGTAAATGCTCTGTTTATAATAAACAGTATTAAATAACATTTACCGGCCTGAATGTCCGAGAAATTTTCATAGAAAATATTCGTTCTTTGACAGGAATCGAACCTGCATCCTATACGGAACCGTCATTTACGCTGACGTGCCTTACCGTTAGGCTACAAAGAAGCGCTCGGTAGGCGAGGTCGAATTTACTGCTTATAAACTTCAATCTTCCATGAATCTCGAATATTCATAACTGCTCATGGCGTATCAAATGTAAACAAATGACGTCATATATTACGAAATGGACAAAGTCCGACAATTTATTTATTAAAGACTTATTTAATACTGTTTATTTAATACTGTTTAAAGTATAGTAGTGCCAATCTGTGAGAAAAAGAGCATCATGTCGTAATTAATTCTGCCAGAAATTCGGAAACAGCCTGCTGTACAGCTTGGCATTCGCTTCAGACGCTCGAATACGAACATTTCAGAGTGTTTAAGTGACAATCTGAGGACAGTGCAGACGATCCGGAAAGTGCTTTGATGATATATCCAGTCAATATCATAGTGATTGAAGTCATCAGTAATGATGGCCATGTTATGTCTCCATTCATCTTCCCACAAGGCCCCAGACTCAACACAAAGACTTACATCACCTTGAGGAGGCAGTGCCGCCCTGGGTCAAGAGGATGGCTGCTGGAAGACCGTATGTCTCGCAACAGGACACCACACCATTCCACACAAGCAGGAGAACTTAGTCATTGCTGTTAGACAATTTCTGCAACCACATCACCCTTCATATCTAGCCACCTAACTCCCCAGACTGTAACGCTGTTGATTATTATGTGTGGGACGCAGTTGAGTGAGAGACCAACAAAACTCTTTCTTTCACCAGAAAGATGAACTGAAGGCAAGGATTATGGCGGCATTCACCAAATTAAACAAGGAGACTGTCCAGAAGAGTTGTAGGAGATTCCGAACTCGTCTGGAGGCTGTGGTTGAAGTCAATATCGATTTTATTGAATAAATTTACTCTTTAGTATTTCAAGATATTTTTGTGTAATCTTGGTAAAAATATCTTTTAAAATGAGATGTCAGTTTTAGTTTCAGTTTTGTGTAATTTACACGACAATTTATCTATGCGTGTGTGTGTCTGCGTAAATATCTAAAAATATATCTGTAAACGGACAATGTGAATAAGGATAAAAAGAAAACTTGTATTATTCCTTTAACAAAGTCTATCATATGACGAAACGCCTTGGCTAAGATAAGTTTTCCGTTTGCCTTTATTCACGGCAGACTATAATATTTAAATTTATATATATATATATATATATATATATATATATATATGACAAAGTTAAACAATTGAATGAAAAAAATGAAAAAAATCGGCCGTTGTGGCCTCCGGCCTTCTTCTTGTGGCAGTTAAGAATAAATTTGGAGTAAACTAACAATTTGCTGGGAAGCAATTTTAATGGCGAATATGGCATTCGCCATTAAAATCGCTTCCCAGAGATTGAAATTTCTTACCACTGCACCTAATAAATATGGGAGTGCATGATTTTTGACACGGCATTGCTGGGACAAAATAATTTGGTTGCAAAGAAAATTATTTTCCTATCAAAACGTTTAGCAGCGATCGAAAAAATTAATAATAGGTTATTGCAGGATCAGGTGAGTATGGAACTATTCTAGCATAATCCATTCTACGCTGAATTTCGTTATCTCCTATAGTAGATTTATTGTAACTGATCTCTACACCGATGAATTTGAAGTGTTTGGTTTTTAGTAATACTAACATCTTGAATTTTTATGATGTATTATGAAGCACCTGATGTTCAATGAACTCGCTACATTAGCGAAGGGCAGGTGAAACTAGGTTGTTAACCTTGGTTCTTGATCTTACATTAGTTTGGCTAATTAGGATAGCAGGGTGATGGGAGAGGAACGAATTTTCCGTAAATGACTTGAGGGATTGGACTGGGTTGCAACTTGTGCCCCGTGCTGTTTTTTCTTAGAAAACTGGAAATTATTGTCAGATATAGACAGACATCTATCTGGTCTTTCAACCTGACAGTGAAAGCCGATGTAGAAGTTAGGCGTTTGGGCACGGTACACGAGTTAGGCGTGGCCATCGGAATATTATTGTTAACAAAAGAGCCGGTAGCGACGAGAAGAATTTCGTTCGCGGACACTGTATAATTTACTTCCTGCCTTCAGTTACAATTTGTAGATTTCCGGTTTACGTATCATTCATATATTGTTGCTCTCTTATTTATGTAATTTCGGCTTATCTATCTAATTCTATTCATATATATATATACATACATATTAGGTTGGTGCAAAAATAATGTCGTTTTCTCACATATTAACATATGTCAGAAAACGACATCATTTTTGCACCAACCTAATGTATACATACATACATACATACACACACACACACACATACTTACATACATACATACAGACATACATACATACAAGTTTTTTTCAGTTAACATGACAACAGTTTTATAAATGAGGATCACATCATTCAATGGATTAACAGGATTTTAATGCATACATTATGTTCTACTAGCGAAGTGATTTCGCCATTAATCGCATTAATATGCATGAATATTTCTTTACACACAGACACACACACACACACATATATATATATATATATATATATATATATATATATATATATATATATATATATATATATATCATTTTGATCATATTTTGTTCCTATGTATATCTAGTTCTCTTTCGTCTCTCTCTGTATGTGATATTCTATCTATCTATTTATCTATTAGGTTGGTGCAAAAATAATGACGTTATAATGTCGTTTTTTGACGTTAACAAATACGTCCAAAAACGACATTATTACGTCATTATTTTTGCACCAACCTAATATCTATCTATACATATATATTCTATCTATCTGTCTATCTATCTATATATATATATATATATATATATATATATATATATATGTAATTATTTCATTCTGTTTATATCACATTGTATTCATATATATATGTGTGAAGTCATCTGTTTACATTTGGATACGCATCGAGCAGATATGAATGTATGAAAGAAAATCATGGAAAATAGTGGTTTAAAAACAGTTAAATTGACCTTGCTAACCAAAACGCTCCCCTGTGGCTCAATCGGTAAAACCACGTCAGGCTATATGACGGTTCCGTATAGGATACAGGTTCGATTCCTGTCGGAGGGCATATTTTCTATGAATATTTCTCGGACATTCAGGCCGGTAAATGTTTTTATTATAAACATAGCATTTACTTAAATGTTTGAATTGTATAAAAAGAACGCATAAACATAAAAAATGCCTTAAATATATACATATATATATATATAATTTATTATAACAGATTATAATAAAAACGAGTTGAAATCGCTACACAAAAGCTTTCATGTTTCAACATTTCACTGTACTTCTTCAGGCAATGGTAAGTAACTGGTGATTAATGGATTTTTAAGAAAATTTAAAAACAAAGTGTTACCTCTTTTCTGAAATTTAAAGGTGGGGTAAACATAAGGTCAGAATTAAGAAGGCACTTGTGGGTATGTCTTAATTAATCAATTAAATGTCAGATTAATTGATTAATCAAGACATATCCAGTGTAATATTTTCGACGAATAATGAATTTTTATGAGAATTTTTTTCATTTTTTAAAATTTTAATTTACTTTTTAATTTACTATTTTGTATGGTATATTTAAGTAATATTTATTTCAAATCAGATTAATTTAACTTTAAATGTGCTCATTTTGCTCAAATAACGTATCACAAATATTTTTTGGAAGATTTTTAAAACCGATAATTTGTTTTGTTTACAAATTTCTTAAAAAAATGAAACATGGCCGCCTGTAAGAAGATTGCTTGAAAGTGAGCATTCCAATCTACAGATTTCTATAAACACACCAAGACGTAGAAACAACAAAACGAGTCTTAATTCATTTTAATTATAATAATTTCAATCATTTAAAATTCTACATTACTTCCTTCCGCTTAGGTGATATTGTAATTAAGTGAAAACTATATTTACAAATCAAAAATTGAAAAGCTCTATATAAGTCGTTTTGCACTAATTTTTTTAAACTTATACGTAACATGCCCCGGTTTGAAAGTATGGTTGACCGTACACAACATAATCAAAAAATAAGAGCGATGACTACAGTAAATTTAAATTCAACATTCCTAAAATTAGAGAACAGAGAATATTTTCCAACATTAAGATTACTGAGTACT
>OZ010581.1:100873612-100936112 GCA_963932145.1 Acanthosepion lycidas
TAGAACGTGTCCCGTTTGGCCATAAGACGCGAGTTCGAATGTCACCATTTATCAAGAAGGCGATTATTGATAATAAGGTATTGGAGGAGGTGAAGCCAGAGGGCTGGTGCCTTCGGAAAGGGCCTGAATATCATACCAAGGCTGGCTTAACCCAAGCCTCGTGAGTGAAATTGGGCGGACGAAATATTTCGGAAGCCATCGATGGTTGTGCTAGCAGGAACTCACAAATCATCGTGACCGAGGGTTGGAGCGTGCTGGCCTTGTTAAAAGGAATCGACCACACCAGGTTTTGCTCTCTCTCCTAGAGACTATATCTAAGGTCCGCTCAGCATAGTTGCGGTATAAACTACAGGTCTGCTCTGTGGGTACTGAACAAATGTGTCTGAGTGGGCGTCTGTAATAGGGATTTGCTCGCCCCATAGACAGTTGAAATTTCTTGGACATATAGTGAGGAAAGAGAACGTAGAAAACTTAACCCTCGCAGGCATAATAAGAAAGAGAGAGAGAGAGAGAGAGAGAGAGTGAGAGAGAGAGAGAGGTGGGGGAGGGACGGAGTCATCTGACATAGTTGTAGAAAGGGATACCAGAAAGGGGTCAGCAGAAAGAAAAATGCTAACTTTTAATGTTGTGATTGCCCATCTTCTGAAGAGACGCAGTATATAGAAGTTAAAAACTAGAAGCAATATATGTACCAACTTGATTAAAAAATTGTACGACTCATACAGAAATCGCTATCACTTGACTTTAAATATTTTTGTCCTTCCTTGCCTTTAAAGGAGTGCCCTTTGCCGTGCTGATGTTGCTACATGCCTTACTTCTTGCCTATCTCACACTGCAAATTTTTTCTAAGCTCTATACTAAACATTAAATCTGTTACGAAAAAAGAACTAAACAAAATGAACACAAAACGATCAGCTTTAAAAAAGGACTCGTAACTGGAAAAACCGAATGAAAAAAGAATGTTAACAACAAATACTTTTTCACACCCAATCCAGTTCTTCGGAATCAGAATCACCGTTGAGTTTAAGCAAGCGAATGAGCCAATTGGAGTAAAGTGCCATGCAGATTTAAATTTTTCCCACTTGTGACGAATGCAGCTATCGATTTATTTTGCATGCTAGCATGCTAGTTAACATTCGTTTCAGTCAGCTGTTGGCTCTCACGCTGGCCAATAGAATCTTCCTGCCTATTCGTGGCAGCCAGCTATTGGCTCTCACTCTGACTAGTACCAAATGGCCGGAAACTACATGAAAATTGCCGTAGAAGCATGAAAAAATCGATGATTTCCACTATTGATGGGAGTTGGGAAATGCAAAGTCAGTCCTGGCCTTCCCGCTAACTTGGAGCATGTGCATATAAATTTTGGTGCAAATCCGTCGAAAATTGCGGCCGGGCATTCGTTACACACACACACACACACACACACACATCCTGCGTTTTATAGATAGAGATTAATATACTTCATGCTACATTGGGATTAGTAATGTCAGAACAATCTTTAGTGCTATCCGTCACAAATTGAACCGCTGTATATATTTTGAATTTCTCACTCGCTGCCATCCATTTCTAACTCTACACGAATGCATTTCAAAACAATATATGTAGCAATTAGAACACCTCATAACATATCAGAATTTCAAAACATTTCTAAAGAATAACGTTTTCCTAATCTTTGTGGCGATGCGTCACACGTTATTCGGTTGTTCCAGTAATTCCTAACTCAGATACCGAAAGTCTTTGAAAACATTGCATACGTAGACATTTTTAATTACATTAATTACGTTTACAGAAAAGAAAACAAACATCTGCCCAAAATCAAACATTACCTAATTTTCATTTTGAGGTCAAAGTTAACATCAATAAAAATTAAACTTCTGATCTAACAGCCGTCCTAAACTTTGAACTTAGCCCTGAAAGAAGGTTATTGATGTACCGCTGGTAAAAAAAAAAAAAAAAAGAAAAAAAAAAAGAGCTTTCCAATTAGTAACGGCTTTTGAGTAAATGGAGATCATCAAACCATATAATAATTATCAACGTGTATTTATTAGGTTGGTGCAAAAATAATGTCGTTTTCTAACATATGTTACTATGTGTGAAAACGACAATATTTTTGCACCAACCTAATATATATTTCCTCTCCCATCTGTAGCGGATATTAATAAATCTTATTTTTTTTCGACTAGCATTGACCATCATCTAAATCTTGAACTAGTATTAACTTTCATTTATACTTTTCGATCTGTACTGACTTTCATCTAATTTTGTTTGAAGTTTCTATTTACCGTAATTTTTACACGGACCTACGGTAGTAGAGTTCCGATCTTGTTCTTTCGAATCAGATTCTTTTCGTAGATTGACAGCCTGAGTAAGATGCTAGTCAAAAAATCAATAACAATGTTTAACAATGCGTCTTTTACGCTTTCGTCCTCCTAGAGTCGTACCTCTTGAATAAATATTTTATAAGATGTGTGCATACTATTGAATATGAATAGTTAACAAACATTGTTATATCTTATATTATCCAGGATATCTTATATCTAGGATTTTTTTCAACAAATAAACCAATTCTGGCAACAGTTCATGACGTGTGCGATCATGGCTCTCCACAACTTACTAACCTTTGTACCCTTTTAAAATTCTTATCTCTTTACTCTTCCTATTAGTTCTTGTTTTGCCGTCCCTTTACACAAGCTTGTTAGGTATGCTATTCTCTATTTCTCTCTACCTTTGTTTTTTTTTTAATAATTTCGTCCCAAAGGTAATAAAGTCGCTAAGACGCAAGGGGGTTACTGAGTGCTACAGAATGTGAAAAAAAAACACTATTAAGAAGAGAGAACAATAAAAGAACACGAATTAAAAAGACACTGATATTGAGCGCTTTTCACTAAATACCGTGCATAATATATATGTATATATATATATATATATATATATATATATATATATATAATCATTTCACCAGAAGCAAGGCAATACAGCCACTAGGGCGCAAGAGGTTGTTGAGTATTAGAGAATATGAGAAAAACTACTGGTAAGGAAAGAGGATAATAACGGAATAAGAATTAAGACAGAAGATAACGATTGACATTGCATTTAAGTTTTTAAAGATCAAAGTTAATTGGGAAGCAAGAATTCGAAAGAAAGGTCCACAAGCGAGAAGTGTGTTAGAAGATACTGTTAGCATAGAACATACAGCTAGCCATTTCAACTGTATGCAGATGAGAGATTGCCGCCAATCTAATACAGCGCTTAAATTCATAAAGTCTATGTACCATAGATGAAAACAATCACCATTAAAATATTTATAGAAAAGACAGAGGGAAGCTACGTTATGGAGGTGGGGGAGAGTGACTGAAGCCGAGATGCCAGATCAAGACAGATAACATTGCAGATTCTTCTTTGGATTTTCTCAAGGATCTCTAAATATATAGCAGGATGTGGCGGCAATATTCAATGCACGGACGAGTGGTAGACTTATAGGTATGTAAGATAGATTCTGAAGAGACACAATCGTCTAGAATAACACAGGAAATAAATATTCCTATCAGCGGATCTAGCAAATGATTCAATATAATCCGGTCCAATTCATTTCAGCAAATTTATGCAAACATTAATGTTGCCTTTAAATATGTGATTATTAAATTCCTTATGTCATTTTTGCTTGTTATGATTTCAACTGTTCCTTTCTAATCTTACGTATAATTGTCCGTTTTATTTCCATTTTCTTTAAAACTTATTTGCTATTCCCAAGTTCCATCTATGGTATTCTCAGCATTTTTCTGTAGAATAACATCGTTGTTGCCTAATGTCTCCTTTTCATCTGTGAGGAAATTGGCCAGCATTCACTGCCATATCGGAGGATTGATATTACATAGCAGTTCAGTACTCTTTTCTTTGTTTCTGTGGTTTCAGGTTTCCTTTTAATCTGTGAGGAAATTGGCCAGCATTCACTACCATATAGAAGGATTGATATTGCATAGCGGTAAAGAACTCTTTGTTGTTTCTGTTGCTTAAGTCTCCTCTTCATCTGTGAGGAAATTGTCTAGCATTCACTGTCATATTGAAAGATTGATATTACGTAGAAGTTCAGCATTCCTTTCTTTGTTTCTGTTGCTTCAAGTCTCCTCTTCATCTGTTAGGATATTGTCCAGCATTCACTACCATATTGAAAGATTGATATTACAGAGCAATTTAACCAAGTCAGGAGGAAAGCACTGATTTGAATGTCAGGCCATTTTTCTCTTATGTGCCGCGTCTCTTAAGGAATTTGGCCGTCGTGGTTCTCCACAACTTCTTATCCTAAGGAATATTTATCCCATTTCTATCCCCGCCCTAGTTTATTTGCACAAGCCTGTTACGTAGGTTACTCGTTTCCATCTGTCCCTCTTGCCTTGAATAAGTCCCGTAAGTGTGACATTCTCCCAAACCGCTTTCCTCATGCTGAGAAGTCGACAAGCTGAGTCTCAGCAAACTCTGTTTTTCCTGTTTCTTTACGATTTTTTTTAAGCGTAACTTAGATCTAGTACAAGGCCGAATGTTTGGGCGCCCAGTGAGAATCGAACTCACTATTCAGTCATAATTGATCGAGCAAGACAAGCTTGCTAACAAATTACACCACGTCGAAGTGCCCAACTTTCATTATTCACAGCTGGATTTGCTTCTTCAGCACTGCTTAAGTAGCCTGGTCAACTCGCAAAAAATAGAGAAATTAATTTTTGTATTAGATTATTGCAAAAGTCTGTGCTCAATTAGAAAATTAAAACCAACGAAAATAGAACACGAACCTTTGCACTGAGCCAATGCATTAGAAATTTTTAAACATTTTCTTCGGCCTCGAAACTTGTCATAATCGATAAATAGAACTTTTTTTTATTATTTTGAAGTTGGGGTACTGCTTATAATATAAATACAGAGTTAAAATCGATCCCTGATTTTTATGGAGGGTAGAAGAGATGGGTTCATACTGTATTTGGACGAAAATGAATGTAATGATCATGACAATGATTCGAACTCATCTCATCAAAATTCCATGCCAAGCCGCTAACTATTGCTATACAACAGGGCGCACAGTATAATAAAAAAGCGGTAAATTTCGAAAGACGTGATACAATTGTTGAAAACGTGTGACGACTGATATGACTGAAAAATTCACAAAGAATTTCTGCACATTTCGTCAATTTCCGCGTCGAAGTTATTTCTTTGAATAATATAATTTGTTATGGCATGTTTTGTTTTACGGTATATCAACATCAATGTTATTTAATGCCGACAAGATTTTTATTGCTAGTAATATATATATATATATTTTAAATTGTATTGTTGGTAATATTTTTTTATTTAAAACAATTATAGCCGGTAGTTTTTTTTTTTTTTAAATGTATTGCTGGTAATATTTTTTTTGAAAAATGTATTGCTGGTAATAATTTTTGAAAAATATATTGCCAGTAATATTTTTTTAAATGTATCGCTGATAATATATTTTTTGAGAAAAATGTATTGCTGGTAATATTTCTTTTTGAAAAATGTATTGCTGGTAATATCTTTTTTTTGAAAAATGTGTTGCTGATAATATGTTTTTGAAAAATGTATTGCTGGTAATACTTTTTGAAAAATGTATTGCTGGTAATATTTTATTTTTTGAAAAATGTATTACTGGTAATATTTTCTTTTTGAAAAATGTATTACTGGTAATAGTTTTTTTGAAAAATATATCGCTGGTAATATTTTTTTATTTAATGTATCGCTCATAATATATTTGTTTTTGAAAATGTATTGCTGGTAATATTTTTTTTAAAAAATGTATTGCTGGTAATATATTTTTTTGAAAAATGTATTGCTGATAATATTTTTGAAAAATGTATTGCTGGTAATATTTTTTTTTTGTAAAATGTATTACTGGTAAAAAATTTTTCCAAAAAATATTGCTGGTATTAAAACCTATATTATAAACTTTCATAGTGCTTTGCCCTTTTTGTTGGCGGGGGTGGGGTAACTATTTATCCATAGCTGAGATCCTGGCAGGTGCTACGACCCCGGGTCAGGGTGGATCTGGAAACACCAGCAATTAAGAAGTGGTTCCACGCCCCTCAAAACCTTCTGATCAAAGGCCTTGCTGCCAGATGTTGTTTATCGTCTTACCCAGGACGCGGATGTAGTTTATGGTTGTCATACCCAGAACGGTACGATAACTTGACGCTCAAAATCAGTGCGGGGTTTATCCATACGAGAAAGACTAAAGTTGTCTGCAAATGACCTTTAAATGACGAGTCACAAGATCAAGCAGCAATTTATCAACCATAAAGGAACCAATCAGGGATTGTGGAATGATTATTCAAGGTCATAAATATTCAAGAAATTTATTCAAGGTTATTCAAGGTCAATTATTCCTGTAAGACAAAACGGTGATGATAAATTTGCCGCTTTTTTTTTTTACTGGGAACCTGTAATACATCTATTAATTAGGCGGATATAGAAATTAGGTATTAATTATAGATTGTTGCCTCTAACACATTAATGCCTCAAGTGGACATTGGAGGGTTAATAAGTAAATGGATGATAGAACAAAAAGTATAGAAGAGACAACGAAAAGACAAAATTTATTAAGGGCTGCAAAAGATAGGGAATTGTGGAGAGCCATGATCACAATTATCTTGAATGGTCACGGTACATAGAAGAAGAAAAATATGTCATTAGGATACATCTATGGATCATCTCAATAAAGAACTAATAGTTTATGAGGCAAACTAGTTTGTCCTTGTCCGTGGGCTAGATGTAATTTCCTTTGAACGAAACTAGTTTTTTTTTTCAACTGAGGAAATATGGCGGCTTTAGTTTGTGCTAAAAAATCTCAAAGACTTCCGTACTAGAAGAAAACAAATGTCATTAATTAACATTCCTTCAACAAAATATGCTGTTCTGAGGAATAGAGATTTACGAAATTGAAGTTGGTGATGCAGAAATTTCAATTAGTTGAGGCATAAAAAATATTTGCAAATCGTGGGTGATGATATCGGGTGTAATATATAATGCCCCTGTTTTTTTTGGTTATTTTTGCAATAATGTTCATCTTGTACAAGGCCCAAGAGCCATTCGAGGTAGAGGATTACAGAGTAAGAGATAAGAGGCACAGTTTATGGAGATATGTGGTAAAGATAACGATTAACCCTAAACTTGAACTGGTTCTGATTGTATCTACCGGGAAAGCATCTTCTTGGGAGTCGATTCCACAGAGCAGCGGTTCGCAGGAAAAAAGCTTTTCGAGTGGAATTTATTTCTAACCAATAGAATATGGAGAAAATGTGGGTGGTTTGATACAATGTAAGTGGTATGGCGAGTCCTGGTTGTGATAGTTAGAACTGGCTGAACCAAGGAATGTAGTTCAGCCGAGCACTTTCCATGGAAATCTCGATAGAGTAGTGAGAAGCTTGCCACGTCCCGTCTGCGAGAGATTTACAGAGTGGAAAATAACTTGTCGCTTTTCGACTCTACCGAGATTGGAAAGTGAGGACTTGGCAGCTCCTGCTCAAATATGACAGCAGTACTCCAATCACGGCTTGATCTGGCTCTTGTAAAGGTAAAAGATAGCGCCAAGAGTCAAGTACTTACTAGAGCAATACAGGGAACCGACCATTTATCTTGAGTTCTGGAGTGTGTTTAATGCTCAATAGCTGTTCAAAACACAGGACCTCCCCGGGGGAACATCCATTCATCGTGACTGGTGGTAGTTCGAGGTCTGATCGGCGATGATAGAATGTAACTAGTTTGATTTTCGAGGCATTGAGGCCAGTTTTTCCCGAATTGAGATGTTACAGCTAGATCGAATGAGAGATCAGCTGCCAATCTCTGGTCATCACGAGTTTTGGAGGTGCCCCCATTTATCAGCATAGATATTCACAAATGATCTGTGTATATTCTTAGGCAGATCATTTATGTAAAGAATAAGAGGATTGATCTGACAAGTGACCATTGGTACCAATGTCCAAATGATGCCATGAAACCACGACCCTTTGCAATTAAACCCAATACGAAATCTATCTAAATAAATCGTAGTGTACGTGTGTCCGTCCGTTCGTCCGTTTTTCGATCTCGGTGAATCATAAACAACCTGTAGTAACAGGTTGTAACTCCTGTATTTACACGAGATTCAAAATTAAATTTATTTCAAGTTAAATTTAAATATCGAATCGTGTGAAAGATTTAAAAAACAATTTTTTATTAATGGTTTAAATTTCATATCGCTTTTCGTCGCAATTGCAAATCCAATACCCATCGGATGCCATGAAACCACGACTCTTTACAATCAAAACCAGCACAAAATCTATCTAAATGAAGTGTAGTGTACGTGGGCCCGTCCGTTATTTTTTTTTTCAATAATGTTCATCTTTTACAAGGCGCAAGAGCCACTCGAGGTAGAATGTTACAGAGTAAGAGGTAGGTGGCACAGTTTGCGGAGATATGTGGTAAAAATAACGGTTAACTCTAGACTTGAACTGGTCATGATTGTAGTTATCGGAAAAGCATCTTCTTGGGAGTCGATTTCTCAAAGTCACGGTTCGTGCATGGCATGGCGAGACTTTACGGTGAAGTTTAAGACTGGTGGAACATGGAAATGGGGATAGAGTAGCGAGAGGCTTAGCACGTTTCGTCTATGGGAAGATATTTCATGGAAAGCGAAGACTAGAGAGTCTCTGCCCATATATGGCATCAGTACTTAATTTTCGACCTGATGTGGCTATTGTAAAGGTATAGTATTGCAGAAAGAGCCAGGTGATTACGAGAGCGGTACATTGAACCGACCATTTTTCCAGTATCTTTAGCGATTGATCGTAAGTATGAGCTCCACTTGAGCTTTAGTCCCAGTAGGCGTTCAAGGTAGGAAACCTCCCTGAGAAAAAAAAACCCGTTGTGATAGTTCATGATTTGATCAAAATACGATTGGCTGATTTATTTTTTACAGCTTATCAACCTTTTGCAGGTTATTTAAAGTCAGAAAATAATTTTGGCTTGCAAGAATTTTCTGTCTGTCTATATTTCTGAGATGAGGTATTATGTACACTATTTACATTATTCAGACTATTATCCTCATCTTTGTCACCATGTTTATTACAACGTTTCGGCCGTCGTATGCTCCGGCCTTCTTCAGGTGGTTCGCTCACTGGGGTAGACTGTTTTATTTCCACGTACCATGTTTAATGGATGTCAGTTATCAGTTATCTCCTGTTAATTCCTCTCACCAAGTTCTCCGCTGCCTTAACCGTGTATTGAACTCACACTCTTTTGGGTCCTGTCACTGGATCTAACCAACGCCTTTATCCACTGTGCCATGTGTCCTTGAAGAATTTTGTGGTGTTAATAATGATTTACTGATAAAAGTTCTACTATTTAACCCATAGCTGGAGGCGGGGAAGAAGAGGTGTACATATACCGTTCCCAAGGATATTTGCGCATAAGTGACTATAACGACTTGAATTGAAACTCAGCTCTCCGATTCCCAACTTCGTGCCATTATCCATTACACCATTCAAGACTATAGCACCTGGTGTTCCCAAGCTGTCACCCATCTAGGCACTAAACAGGCTCGACGTTGTTTAACTTCGGCGACCGTACAAGAATTGGTGTTTCAGCGTGATATGGCCGTAAGCCGGTCAAAATACGAGACATGACAAATATTACCGCTAAAGTGGAAACATTGACGGATATCGATATCTTAAGGGTATCATATGCGAAACGCGCCAGATACAAAAGGCTGGTTCGTATTTATATATCAAGTACAAGTTAGCAATATGATACTATCAACTGAAACGTACTTTAAAGCCGACTTTTTATATCGCGCGGTTCTGCGTTCATACCCGGGATAATGTGTCATTATGTCAGGTGGCAAGCCCTAGACGCGGAGTCAAGGTAGAAAATGGCATCAAGACAGTTGTATAACTCAGAAAAGGATTTAGGAACATTTGTCTAAAGAATATTCCAACTAAGGAACGTTGGTCTAAGGAAGATTCGTTTAAAGAAGGGAAAAACCTGTCTAAGAACATTTGACTAAAAGGTACTCGTCTAAGCACATTGGTCTATGCAATACCCGTCTAAGGACTACAGGTCTATATTAATATTATTTACTAAATTAACACTATATTCATGTACAAAATACTCAATGTTATTGATATTCACTATATTACAGAATAATATTTATAAAATTATAGCAACATTAATTATTGCTGATACACGTGATGTATAAGCATTTATTGGCATGCATTGTTTCGTATATTAATACAAACCATATTAGGTCATAATTCTCTAGATGAATATTTTTAAACGTATTTTCTTTAGATGAAAGTTCCTGAGATCAATATTCTTAGACCAATATACCGTAAACGAATGTTCCTTAGACATATTAAAGACATATTGAAGGTGTAATTACAAGTTCTATTATTTAAATGGATTTAGGAACATTCGTCTAAAGCAGTGTTTCTCAAACTTTCTCAGCCCATGGACCATTTTTTCCTTCAAAAAATTAAAATGAATCACTCCTAATTTTACTTGTTCAATTTTCACAGTAAAATACTCAATGAAAAGACAAAGTAGCCTATTTACATTTTAATAAACAAATACTATATATAACGTTATATATATATATATATATATATATATATATATATATATATATATATATATATATATATATATATGACAAAAAAATAAAATAAATATAGCACTGCGTAATACCGACGTAATTTTGAAATATTCAAATATAATGGGCCTGTGTAATTAAACAATATATATATATTTTTAATTCTTCAAAGTATGAATAATTTAGATACATTTTTGTGAAATGGCTACGAATTTTCTGAAGATCACAAGAAATGCTATGTGGACCACCTGGACACTAGTCTAATCACTAGTCTAAAGAATATTGTTCTAAGGAACATTTGTCAAAAGAATATTGGTTTAAGGAGCATTCGTCCAATAGATAGATAGATAGATAGATAGATATGAAGAGAATAAGATATATATATATATATATATATATATATATATATATATATATATATATATAGAGAGAGAGAGAGAGAGAGAGAATGAACAGATTGAGATAGATAGATAGATAATGAACAGATTGAGATAGATAGATAGATAGATAGATAGGCAGGTCATTGCTCAACGATAAGGAAATGGATAGAGAGATTCTTTTTTACAATGATGTTCACCCTTTATAAGGCACAAGAGTCACTCGAGGTAGAGACTGACAGATTAAAAGGCACAGATGTTGTGGATATGTGGGGAAGATAAAGATTTTGCCTAGATTTGAACAGGTTAAGATTGTAGTGTATCGGGGAAGCATTCTATAAACAAGCAGTTGGTGGGAATACGAAGAGAATCAGGGTGGTTCGCTACAATATGCGTAATATGGCGGGTTTTAATCATGAAAGTAAGAACTTATGGAGCAAAGGAATGTAGATCGTTTGAGCACCTTCCACGGAAATAGCAGTGGGAAACTTGCGACATTTCGTCTTTGAACGAGGGGTTGTATGGTCGAAAATAGTTCATCACCCACAAGGAAGGATAAATTATTTTTAATCCTAGAATTGTTTGGGAAAATTAAATCGTAAATCATTGGACTTCCATATACCCAAATATCAACACAGTGTTTTAAATTCATCTTTGTGTACTCTTTTTAGATAATCGATCCGGTAAGGGTTCATCAGGTCCTATCGACTGGTGCTGTGTTTTACCAAATAAAACATTATCACCGAACATTTCCAATAGTAACAGCAAAAACATAACAAAAAAAAAAGAAGATAAATAAATAATGGGTAGGACATGTAACTTTTTCAGGACGTGAATGATCACGGCTCTCCACAACTTCCTATATTTTGCAAGTCTTAGTAACGTTTGTCTTTTTATCATCCGCCCCTTTCTCAAAAGCTTCGTCTATCTTTCTTGCCTCCGATATGTCATTTAAGTATCACATTAAATAAAGCTTGCCTGTTTTAATTTATATCAGTTTTTTTTTTTACTAAGGTTTTAAGGTTTACCCAATACAAGGCTCAAGAGCCACTTATGGTAGAGGATTACTGATTGAAGTATGTGATTTGAATGTAAGAGGAGGTAGAAGAAAATGAAGTAGGATGGGTAGCGATTGTCTGTTAACTTGAAAAAGTGTTCGGGGAAGCACCAACGCAGGAGTTTCTTTCACAAAGTAGGAAATCTCGAGGAAAAAATTGTTCTTGAGTGTAGCCTTCATCCTTACAATTGGAATACGAAAGATATGTGGGTGGATGTGGCATGGCGAGCTCTAATTGTAAAGGTCTGAACTGGTGGATCTAAAGGCTGCAGCTCGTCTAAACAGTTGTCATGGAAATGGCGACAGAGTAGCGATCGTCTTGCAACGATTTGCCTGTTGGAGAGCGGCCGTAGAGTGTCAAATAACTGATCCACTTTTAGACTGTTTAAGTGATCTTGAACAAGAATAGGTAACTTGTGCGACAAGGTTAGAAAGAGCTGATTGAGCAGCTCTAGGTCAAACATGGCAGCAATGCTCAACTTCTAATCTAATCTGATTTTTTTGTAAAGACAAATCATGGTAGAGGGTGTCAGGTACCTCCTGGAGCGGCAGAATGAGTCGAGAGATTTTAAACAGCCGTTGAAAAATGTCTTACGGCCTTATCTTGAAAAATTATGATCCGAAATCCTAGCTTTTATCTGGACTCAAATTCTGACCTCTGACGCCACCATGCAGACTGTAGACATCCTGAAGAGATATATTTAGCATCATGTCTTTTTTTTGGGGGCCAAATCAGGACCTCACGCCTTGATAAATTAAGACAACGTAGTCAGAAAGATTTACCGCCCTTGACTAACGACAACAGCGCCGTTAACAATGACGATTGGATAAACATTAAATCATCTCCTCAGTTTCGTATTTTCTGTTCTGTTCTGTCCTTTTCTTTTCTTTTGTCTTGTCTCGTTTATAAAAATGATTCCCATTAAAAACTGGTTATGTTGCCAGCCTTAAGAGTACACAGTGAACGCGAGAAAAGAAATGGTTTGCAATTGGTCTCCACTGAAATAATGTTGCTATTGGCACACCTGGGATTCACCTAATGGGTACGTGAGGGGAGGGAACTGACACAGGTGAATGGAGGAGAGCAACACGCAGTTTACAATAGACACAGGTGGGCCGAACAATCGTTCTATTGTTTTCATTTGCTGACGGCTTTCCAGTATCTTCTTTAGACAGAAATGTTAGCATTGTATTACCGTAAATGTTTGCGGCTTGAAAGTTAAACGTAACATGTTTTTTTGCGCGTCTTTAATTTGAACCTCCAAGTACCAAGAGATCAAATATGATTATTTCATGATATAATCGATCTAAAATTAAGCTAATTAGATCATCACAGATAACTCCAAAAATTCGCTAAAAAATACCATGATAAAAAATGGCCCCGAACTTGATAAAAAAAATGATCGTAAAAATGTTTATGATATTATTAAGAGGAAAGACCAAATTATTTTTTGAATTATTTTGTTTCATTTTTAATTGTTTCTAGCATGTTCGAAAATTGTGCTTAAATATCTTATTTTTTTTTTTTTTGCTCACCGTGTGGGCCAAAGACAAGTATGGAACATTTTAGCGTCTTTTTTTTTTGCGGTATAAACGTCAAATAATTGTCGGATATTAATTAAATTTTCAGGATTTATTCATAAATGAATGAAATTATTTTTGAAAATTTAAAAAAAAATGATCTTTGTAAAAATATTTTATTACATTTGTTACCCATTTAATTTTGTGAAATTTCGAGAAATTAAATTTTGATCCACTTAAAGTTTAGATTAGTTAAAATCAAAACTCCTTGGAGAATTTAAAACAACGATTTGTTTTTGTCAAACAGAAACACCATTTACCGAAAATCTACTCCGAATTGTAAAATAAAAATGACATTATTTAATTTGAAAAGTTTTTAATTGCTTTTATAAATAAAATATATTAAGGACGCTATTGTCTTCAGAAAATAGTCTCTGCTTATTCTATATTGTCCGAAGTTATGAGATTTCATTATTTCATATATTTTTCCGATGTTTATGTAAAGTTCTGTCTGAATATATATATATATATATATATATATATATTCAGATAGAAATATATATATATATATATATATATATATATATATATATTCAAATCAGGACCTCACGCCTTTATTCACTGTGACATATATATCTGTGTATGTGTGTGCGCGTGTGCGCATGTGCGCGTGTGCGTGTGTGTGTGTGAGAAATGAGTGAAATCCTGAGAGCTCAATGTAAATCCAGAGCTAATAATTAAAAGAAAAACAGATCACTTTAAGGTTCCATTGCAATAATCTATTTCACCAGAGTCCTTTTAAAGGGCGCTGGATCATCAGACATCACTTCCAAAAGGTTAAACGAAAATTGAAATAGATTATTACAATGCTTAAAGTGATATGTTTTTCTTTAATATATATATATATATATATATATATATATATATATATATATGCAATTTTTTAAATATATTATTTATATATTATATAGGCGCGGTACTTATTGGAAAGCGCTCAATATCAGTCATAGAGCTAACATATTTCGCCTGACGATCGCAAAATAGTGTGAAACCCAGGGTCACAACCTTACATCAATCCAACTATATATATATATATATATATATATATATATATATATATATATATATATATATATATATATATATAATTATTTAAAAAAAATGTTATAAAAAATAATTAAAAATTAATTATATTATTATGCTCTACTGTGTATCGAGCAGAGTTTTTTGTTTTTAAATAATTGCTAAAGAACTCTGGATTATAAATATATTTGTTCTTTCTTTTTATTTTGGTACATATATATATATATATATATATATATATATATATATATATATATATATATATATATATATATCAGTCACCGAAAGCAAAATAATCACCGCAGGCAACAGATGCAATTTTTTTTACTGTATTGAAAATCTGTTTAAAAATTTCAAAACACTACAAAAAGACTATTCAATGGATATAATTCTTCACCATTTGTTAGGTCATAATTAATAAAAACAAAAAACAAATAAAAGTCTATGTGTAAAATTTTCAAATAAATTATATCTGTAAAAGGAGAATGCGAATAAAGACAAAAGGCAAACTTACCTTAGCCGCCAAGTTTCGTCCTCTGTAGGGGACTTTACAAAGGGTGTTTGACATGATATTGGTCTGAATTGAACTTTATATATATATATATATATAGTCATCTACACATCAGTATGGCTAGACATCCGATTGCTTCAAGTCGGGATCACTCAGAGATCCTACCCCTAATGTATCGGCGCACGGCAGAGAAAGGGGAATTTAAACGTATAATATACGTATATATACAAACGCCAGCAGCCAGAGGGCTCAATTCATTATTGAAGAGCGATGCGTTAATATTAAGAGTGGCTACTGTTTTGAAATTACCCTTTTCTCCGTAGTGCTCGATAGAATAACGAGAGCATAATATAGTCATCCACATATCATTGTAGATAGACATCCGACTGCTTCGAGCTGGGATCGAAACACGACCGATTGGGCATGAATACATTTCAGATATCAATAAAATATATGTGTAAAATATCAGACAAAAAGAAAACTTAGCCGATGCGTTTCCTTATTTTATTAGGCATTTAAATTACGTCACTTAACACCTTCCATAATTTATCTAGAAGTTTCACTTAACCTGGCGAATATTTTGAGTGTATCTTAAATTTCAAAATTTTGAAAAAAATAACATTTTTACTTTTGTTTATAAATACTTGTTGCAAAATAAAATCCTTACATTTGCCTTGATAAAGTCCACCAGAGGGCGAAACGCATCGGCTAAGACAAGTTTTGCTTTTGTCTTTATTCATAAAAGTGTGTATAACACTATAGTACTGCTGGGCCCAAATTATAAGACAAAATGTTTTAAATTTGCATTGTTTATTGAAAATCGCCCTCAAATTACCGCAATGTATAACATATTTCATGATAGTTAAATTGTTCAATGTAATTTCCTTTTGATGGCACAAGGATTTAGTAATAATGTTCTTGTGCCATGCATCTTGTCCATATACAATTTGTAAAAATGCAGTATTTAACTGCTTTTAGCACACCTTCTGCAGGTAAATTCGGCAACTCCGACGTCCTTCTATTCGTTAGAATTTCTTGCTGTTCATTATTTGAAAAAAAAAAAAAAAACCTGCGAGGTCAGGATCTCAAATTCTATTTTCTGATAGGTTAACCAATTTTAGCAGTGTATCACTACAGAGTTGATGAATTTAATTTTATTTAATCTCTTTGGTGACTCGCTACTTCTGAAAAATATCTTCATTGGAAAATTTACTCATACTTTGTTATATTTGTGTTATGTAATTCAAGTGAAATTTTAAAATTAGTCTTGTAAACTGACATAACTAATTAAATATGAATAAATAGTTACTTATCTGACGCGCAAAATATTTTATAGCCTTTTCCCTCACCTCCAATTCATCTGACTCTACCAATGGGAAAATAATATTTTCTGGAATCAAGCCGAAAACATTGTGCTGTAAATTTCTTTTAATTCAACATTTTGTATTTCGGTTGACTCACTTTATTCTTTGGATCATTTTGAAGATATAAAGTTGATGCTGATGGAATTCATTCGCTATTTTTATTTCAAAACAATGGTATCACCGGAATGAAATTCCAACGCTCAAGTTTTGAAACTAAACTTAATTTTTAGACTCATTTCCTTAAAGAACGGTAACGATTTGGATATAAATATTTTGTGTTTTTCTTTAGCATGTCAAATCCCAACTTTCAGACTGAGTGCAATACCAAGGTTCCAAAAACACCTGCCTCATTGTCTTAATTCTTTGCTTAGTTTCTGAAAGGCTTCTTTCGCTACTCTGACTTACCCGTCCTGGATATGACGATAAACTACATCCGGTAGCAATGTCTCTGATTAGGAGGTTTTGAGGAACGTTAATTAATTACTGTTGTTCCTAGGTCCACCCTGACTCGGGGTGGTAGCACCTGTAAGGGTCCAAGATTTGGGTAAAATGTTAACTCGCAATCTTTACACTATGAAAGTATAAAAATACTTTTTTTATAGTAAAAATACTAACAGTACATTTTCATAGTAAAGAAATTACTAGTAATGCATTTTTGTAAAAAAATACCAGTAATACATTTTCGTAAAAAATTTTTCCTGTAATAAATTTTGTAAAAAAGTTCAGTAATACATGTTTCGAAAACAAAAAAAATCAGTTATACATTTTTGCAAAAAAAAATAAAATTACCAGTTATACATATTGTGAAAAAAAAACAAACAAAAATAACGAGTAAAACATTTTGTAAAAAAAAAAATATTCAGTAATACATGTTTTGAAAACAAAAAAATCAGTTATACATTTTTTTTTTTTAAGAAACAAGAATTATCAGTAATACACTTTTGCTAAAAAATACGAGTAATATATTTTTAAACAAAATAATATTATCAGCAATACATTTTTAAGAGAAATTACTAATGCTCGCAAGAAATTTAAATTCGGGCATTAAATGACCCATAAAGTGTTGATATGCCGTTAAACAAACAAACCCGACTTCTCTTCAAACACTTCACTGTCTCTTACTTCTCGAACCACATAGTTAAATTTCTTTACTAGTTTGATTCTGATGTCCACAAGTCAAATCTCATAATATTTGGCGATCTCATTTGTGAATGGCTATACGTTCTGTGTGCAAAGTATTCAATTTCCGAAGTTCGAATATTTCAAGAACGTTCTGTTCGATACAACGAAACGAAGGAAAAAAATCGAAAAATCCATAGAATATTGAATTTATTGACTTCAGAATTTCAAATATTGCAGGCAGGGCAAAATTTATACCGGACCAAATATAATTATCATCTATATAAATTAACGCGAATGTCAGTGAGTCATACTTTTTCAAATTTATTCCTAGAGACCATAGACCAACATAAACCATTTTGGGATCAACCCGACTCCGTGGGTAAATGAAAAATATTCCGGATCGGATCCAGACCCCCAATCCTGAAATTTTGGATTCCCAAGTTTTCATAACTGCGAGTGTTTTCGGCGATTTTTTTTTCATGTGATTATTTTTGCGTAAATTTTTGTTGTACGATAACAATTTTTATAACTTGAAAATAAATTTGGGAATAATCGAAATTAATTGCGAAATCTTGCCAAAGTCACCCATGAAATAAAATTCATTTTTTGCACGGAAAGTAAGGACCTCCGTACATCAAATTGTCTTTAAATTAAATGGCAACAGAAGAATTATTGTTGAACTTTTAAAAGGTAAGCTTAGATATTAATGCAATGCTTAAATAAAGTTATCAATTTTAAGTTCTACTGTAGTTTATTGTTGCCTATCGCATACGCCAGCAGTATGTCTCGCAAAAAGAAATCTCCGCGAACAGAGGACCAGATTGCAATCAAAAGAGCCAAAACTACAGTTAGGAAAAGAAAGTCCTGTGTAAATGAAAAAAACAGATCAAACAGCAGCCAAGAGAGCTTTCAATGTTGAGAATATGCAAAGAGTTAGGGACACTCAAATTCCTAACCAAGCCAAAGACCCAATCAAGAGTCCTTCTACAGGACCTAGCTTAAATGCTGCCCAATAGGGCAGCTTTTTACCTAGTCATATAATAATTCTGCCTGTCCTTCCCTTCATAAGTTAATAACACTCTGCCAATACTTCATAAATAATGCACTATTCTGTTTTGATCGCGTTGAAAGACAAAAGACTTATCAGAGACGCTACTTGGTTTCAATGAAAAAGAAAGAAAGAAAGATAAAAGTGTTTAATGTCTCCTGCTGATACCTCAGAAATAATGGACTAATACGTTTTGATCGCGTGAGAAGATAAAAAGACATATCAAAGATGCTATTTAGTTTCAGTGAGAAGCTGAAGACGGGAAGATTTTAACGTCTGTTTCAGTGAAATGGAAAAAGTTTTTTTTTTCAGTCATTTCACCCCAAACAAGGCGGGAATGTTACAGGGTGTGAAAGTGAGAGAAAAGACTGAGTATAGGGAGGATTGAAGAAAGGACAAAAGATGAACGGCATTCAAGTAAATAAAAGATGGCGATTGATGTTGCATGTAAAGTTTTGAAAATTGTAGTTATCAGGGAAGCAAGTAAACAGAAAGGAGTTCCACAGGCGGGAAGTGCGAGAAAAGAGAGAGTTGGAGTAGAATTTAGTTGCATTTAGCTATTTCAACAGTAATGCCAATTTAGTAGCACGCTTAAATTAATGTAGTCAGGGCACTAGATGAAAAAACTCGTCAGAGAAGTTGTCATGAAAAGAAAAGTCAGAGGGGAGCCACATCAAGTCGGTGGGAAAGTGACTAATGTCGAGATTAATTTAAAATCTTTTCATTTGTACCTTCCTTTTTATTTACTCAAAATAATGACCAGCATTCATATTTATCATTGTTATTTTCATATTTTGTCAAAGATGTAAAGCTTAAATCTTAAAGAATGCGATAGGAGAATTTCTACAGATATTTTATTGTCGTGGAACTCGCCATGAGCTTACTCAATCATTAAGTGAAGAATTAAGTTTCATAAAATAGCAAAACAGTGAATTTTTCATGGGTATTTCTAATTCTAATAATTAATACTAATGAAAGTTTTTTTTTTATTTCATACTAGCAGCATGGCCCGGCATTGCCGGTGCTTGATGAAAAAAATCGTACGACTCATATAGCAATCGCTATCACTTGACTTAAAATATTTCTGCCCTTCCTTGCCTTTAAAGGAGTGACCTTTACAGTGCTGATGTTGCTACATGCCTTACTTCTTGCCTATCTCACATTGCGAATTTTTTCTAAGCTCTATACTAAACATTAAATCTGTTACGAAAAAAGAACTAAACAAAATGAACACAAAACGATCAGCTTTAAAAAAGGACTCGTAACTGGAAAAGCCGAATGAAAAAAGAATGTTAACAACAAATACTTTTTCACACCCAACCCAGTTCTGCAGAATCAGAATCAACGTTGAGTTTAAGCAAGCGAATGAGCCAATTGGAGTAAAGTGGCATGCAGATTTAAATTTTTCCCACTTGTGATGAATGCAGCTATCGAATTTTTTTTGCATGCTAGCATGCTAGTTAACATTCAGCTGTCAGTGACAGTCAGCTGTTGGCTCTCACGCTGGCCAATAGAATATTCCTGCCTATTCGTGGCAGCCAGCTATAGGCCCTCACTCAGACCAGTACCAAATGGCCGGAAACTACATGAAAATTGCCGTAGAAGCATGAAAAAATCGATTATTTCCACTATTGATGGGAGTTTGAAAATGTGAAGTCAGCCTTGGCCTTCCCGATAACTTGGAGCATGTGTATGTAAATTTTGTTGCAAATCCGTCGAAAATTGCGGCTGTACATTCGTTACACACACACACACACACACACACACACACACACACACACACACACATCCTGCCTTTTATAGATAGAGATATTGTTCACTTTCTCGTTCGTACAGTAACTGATAATTTAATAAAAAGTAAAAAAAAAAAAGCACCCCGGCAAAATATTCTTTGGAAAGTGGTGGTTATGACAACCGGAATATCTATCCAATTCAGACGTTTCTGTCTTGTCTCTTCACGCAACCAGAAGTTTGGGGGGAATGAGAGAAAGTTTTCTTTCTCTTTTATCAATATCCTTCCCCGAGATAAAATCCTAGCCCCGTCTTACTCAATATCACTATTCTGTGTTCCCCCAGCCGCAACCAAAGATAAAACCCTAACACATACACCTTAGAATAAATATCCTTTTCATGGCATATACCCCTAACCCTACCAAGTCTACCCTCTTTCAAAGTGATATTAGATAGGTTCGCCAAGATAGACCCCTTATTCACCAAACACACAATAGCGTCGATCAGGAAAATTATGAGACATGACCGATTTAACCTTGGATAACAGCCGATTGCCCCGTGTTGGTATTTCTATAAAAGAAAAACGAGAACCTCTTTGACAGAGACAGTTCATTTCTGATCGTATTAGCGAGGACAAATCCAGCCCTTAACAAATATCAGCTTATGCGAAGTGCATAATCTAGTACCTCTGGTAAACATTATGGAATTAGCTTACTTAGACGATGTTCACTTTGGTTTTTATTTTGGAGTAATTACAAAATATACCTTAAACAAACTTCGGCAATGTTTAACCTTCGTTCTTTCAAAACACAAACAAAAAAACCCAAAAAACAAAAACGGTGTCCAAAAAGAGAGTTATTCCCTTGATAGTATGGAAAAGATAACAAGAAACTACTCCACTATCTTTCCTGAAAAATAATGGCAATTCATAGATAATAAAGAAGAAAAAAACGTGTGGAGAGCCATGATCGCTTATGTGTTGAAGGTATAGGGTATAAAAAGGAAATATTAGTTCAAATATTGCAATGGGGAAAAACATGAATCCATCTCTTCTCTACCCACCAGCTATGGGTTAAATAGCATAGTAGATTGGACTCACTAGCTTTGGTTGGCAGCCAGTCTAGGTGAAGCACTATACTGAATTTAACTGGAGACTACTTCACCCCCTTTTCCAAGAAGCCATCGCAATTTACAATTAATAAAAAACGGAATGTATGGAGAGATATGATCCCATACGTCCTGAAGGGAATTAACAGTTTTAAAAGAAAAACAAACAAACAAACAATACTATTACTTTTAAAATTACTTTGGCTATTGCTACTTCCTGTGATAATATTTAGCATGCTAAAACTAGTTAATACACAGACGATGTAAACTGTCTCAGTGAACTTATAAAAGAAAAATAATATCGTTTTTTGACGTATTAACATATGTGAGAAAACGACATTATTTTTGCACCAACCTAATACAAAAAAAAAAAAATTAAAAAAAAGAAATTTGGGCAATGTTTAATCTTCATGCTTGCAAAAAACAACAAAAAAGAAAACAAACAAAAAACAAAAAAGTGTATCAAAAGGGCGGTTATTCGCTTGACACCGCTATTACTGTATACACTTTTGACTCCCTCGACAATGTTTATTATTTATGAAACTTATACATTTTCTTTATTTGTGATAAATTGAGAACAGATATATTAAACACTATTTATTTATTTATTAGTTTGGATAAAAAACTTGTTTTCATAGTTATTTATAAAATGGTAAATAATAAAGTTTACATTGTATTTAGTTTACATATTTTTATAATTTTGTAAATTTTTATAAATTTTTTAATAAAAAGATTTTTTTCAAATTTTCCAAACTCTCTTTTAAACTGTATGCACGTAATTTGTGAAAGTCCCACCTCAAAGATATATATATATATATATATATATATATATATATATATATATATATATATAATAAAAAGGCTTAAACACTAATATTCCATGAATCAGATATATGTATATGTGTATATGTGTGTGTATGTATATGTATGTGTGTATTTGTGTGAATATGTGGATATATGTGTATATGTGTACATAGGTATATGTATGTGTGTATGTAGGTACACGGCGATGTGTATGTACATACGTGTATAAGTTATTGTGCATGTGTGTATTTGCATGGGTTTTGAACATAAAAATATAGGTCCTTGCTAGATTAGATAATCGTCATATTTATTCTTTATATGTTTATATTTGATTTGTAACCTGTAGTCGATATTATTTTTGTCAAATTTTCTCAATTACATAGCGTCCCTTTCAATTTTAATTTCACCCTCCCCATCTTTCTTCCCCACCACTTCTTTCCTTACCTCTCCCTCCTTCTTATTCTGGTCTTTAACATTAGATCGGCCATTGTGTGTGTATGTCACCACGAAATGTATCTTTAATGTATTAGACATCCGACAACAATAATTTTCCCCCTTCCACTCACACCTAGTTTAAAAAAAAAAACCTTGTTTAAGCCTTTTTATTATATCCTTACTCTGTCCTGGACATTGAGTTCTACCTGGATGCTATCCTTTCGGAATTTTTTATTCAAAAAAATATACATGTGTGGATTTTGCATATATATGTATATTTACCACTGATATTATCTATCTATCTATCTATCTATCTATCTATCTATATATATATATATATATATATATATATATATATATATAGTATACTAATGTTCACCAAATACAAGCTCATGAGGCATTGAAGTTAGAGGATTACTCTGGTGTTTTATTAGCGTAAGAAAATGCAGGGATGGAGTTTATGGGGCTATGCGGAAAGGTAACAATTAGCCCTTGACTTGAAGAGGTCAAGATTGTATTGTGTCTGAAAGTATCCTGTTTGTTCCACATAGCAGCAGTTTTAGCTAAGATGTCCGAATGGAATTGACTTCTTTTTATTGGAATACAACGGGAATCGGAATGATTCATATTTGTGTCCGTAGCAGGGGTGGCGGTGCGGTCCCAGTTTGAAGTTCAAGGATGATCGGACTAAGGAGTGTAGGTCGTCCGAACACATGCCATAGAATTAACGATAGAACAGCGCGAATCTCGTGACGATTCGCCTGTGGGGAAAGTGGTTGTAGGCTGAAAAATTATTAATCGCCCAATCACCTCATTGTGAAACTGGCAGTCGCGTTTATATTCTCATTTTTGTCTTTACTATAATTGTAGTCGACTTGCTTAACTTTTGCCCGCTGCTAGTTTATTATTGTCATTATTAACACAATTGTGTTAATAATAGGTTGGTGCAAAAATAATGACGTAATAATGTCGTTTTTTGACGTTATACGTCAAAAAACGACATTATTACGTCATTATTTTTGCAACAACCTAATATCTTCTAGCCAGAGACAGAGACACAGAGCTGAGAATGATTGTCTAATAATTAATAATGACAATTCAGCAAACATACTATTTTTCCAGGAGTAGATAGGTTCACCTATCGTCCGGTTATACTCCTCCCCGATCTTTTGAACAGGAGTAGAGGTTTATCCCTTGCTTCCTGCTTAGGATTGGGTTTCCGGTTCCTTCTAAAGTCTACTTCAGCTCCATACCCCTAACATTTGTTCTTTCATACGTTAATATAACTCCACACTGTGACCCTCTATTCTGAGTGGCTCATGAGCCTTGTATCAAGTGGTCATCAGTAAAAATTCAAAAAAAGCTTTTCGAAGAACGAATAAGACAGATTATTTTCACTTATGTAAATAATTCCGTGTTTTTTCTGGTCCGATTAATTTGTAGTAATGTGAAATGCTATATATCTACAATGGTTACTACGAACGTCGTAGGAAATAAGATTGTAACTAACGTTGCCAGGTTTAAACTTATAAAATACTTGCCTAGTGTGTGCTATACGATTTTTTGGATTTCCCTTTTACTAGAGAGGCATAACATTTAAGAACTGCAGTAAAAACAAACATTATGATCAAACAACAGGGAAGAATAAATAAACATTATCTATTAAAAAAAAATATATTAATTAAATTTAAAAAAAGTAAAAGAAGCTCAAACGGTTTCCATTCCTCTCTCGTCCGAACTCTATCGAAGTCTAAAAAAACGTCCTGATCGAATAAAACGGCGGAAACTCCGAACAGAGAAGTGTAAGTTGTAATAGAACTCTTACCTCTATACAAAATTCTTTATAAACAAGATTTTTAACATGGCAATTATTTCCTAAAGTACTTTTTTGTCATTAAGCTAAGTCCACTTGAATTTTCAACACTTGACATCGCAACATAGTGCAGACCATAAGAGAAACAGTTGAATAATTTTCTAATGTTTATACTATTATTGTATGTTTGCAGAATATACAATAGCGTTTGGATCAAAAGTAGAGAATATATGGCTCCTCTTATCCTCAAAAATCCAAACGCATTTTCCTGACATAGTTTTGTTTTTCATTCTGACCTAAAGAAGCCGAAACCAACAGACCTTCACCGAAACGCGTCATTTATAGCTTTTGCGCTTTCTTTCATTATCGCATCATTACTACTACTACTACTACTACTAATAATAATAATAGTTAAAAGAAGAGCGCGATTTAAGAAAAGAAGGAGAAAAGAAAAAACACTGTATTTGACAATGTTCAGCAATATTTCGACAATATGTCTGTCTTCAATATTTTTTTAAACGTTTAAAAATATATTAATCTACAAAAAAGTATAATTCTTTGTACAAACGTTGCTTGTCTAAGATTTATTACCGATAAAGTAATTGTGGCACAAAGCCAAAAGAAAAACGGTGAGATTGTTCAAAGTTGGTCATCACTAGCTATCTTATACCTAGTCAGTCATTTATGTACGATGCGTGATACAACCTTAGGTGATCAGGTATCTTTCGATACATGACTGACGAGGCAAATTTTTTCCCCGAAGTAGGTTGCCATTTCTTTCTGCAGTAGACCAGTTGCCATCCAAGGCTATTTAA
Organism: Acanthosepion lycidas; assembly: GCA_963932145.1. Taxonomy (NCBI): domain Eukaryota; kingdom Metazoa; phylum Mollusca; class Cephalopoda; order Sepiida; family Sepiidae; genus Acanthosepion; species Acanthosepion lycidas. The sequence continues at coordinate 100,899,028 of OZ010581.1, forward strand.
CCTGGTCTGTTCTGCTATTTACCCATAGCTGGGGGAGAAGAGGATTCATACCTTTCTCAGGGGTATTAGCACGTAAGTGAATGTAATGGATTCGACTAATCGGATTCACGACATATTCATTCGTTACAATATGCTTATTCACCATAAGAATTTATCCGTCACCATTCGCTCCTTTATATAACAAAATACCTCACGCACACTGGGCACCTACTAGGAAAAAATATCCCTTGAGTTAAAAATCCGAATATTTACAACTGTGTGCGTGTATATATATATATATATATATATATATATATATATATATGTCATTTCATTGATAAAATTAGTATATATATATATATATGTCATTTCATTGATAAAATTAGTATATATATATATATATATATATATATATATATATATATATTTATCCATGAAATGATATTGAGGATGATGACCCCGAAAAAGAAGGAATGATGTTAGTTGGACCCGTCACCCCACAAAAATAAGTGTGACCGCTGTATTCTGTCTGCGAACAAAATCAAGGGAGAGGAAAAGGACAAAAAAATTCTGGGCATTAGAAAATTCAAAAACTGACCCCGTCCAGATGAAAAGTGCGGGCCAGAATCGCGACTTAGATCATAACAAAAGCAGAAGCCAGGAACAGGCCAGGAACAACACTTACTCACATTAACAGGGTACACTTGGAATAGTCTTACACAGGGGATGGCTCCTCAGGAAACCGCCCCGTTCTGACTAGGGGAACATAAAAAAGTATATCAAGGCTAGCCACGTTCAGGCAAACCAGGTTCACCATAGTTACCCACCTCTTGTTGAAATCTGTCGATACCAACCGTTTTCTATCAGTTCTAATCTTCATCCTGAGCCCATGCTGAAAGAAGCTGATCAAATCCTGATGAGAATAGCAATGGGATCACAAGATTTGCACCATTCACGTTGTGCAAATCAGCATTCTAGCCGTGGCTAGTAGCGTCAGAAACACTATCCGTTTCACTCCAGAATACGGGGGCGACACACTGTCACACGCGTATGCGCAATCAATGAGCACGAGTTTTCGGGAGCGATACGAGCCGTCAACTCGCCGACATAGTTCCAAAGTGGGTGCACCCGAGGACAATAGTAGAAGGCGTGCGAAGCCGTTTCCTCTAAGCCCAGGTTACATCCTTGACTGGCAAATCCGCCAAGCCCCATTTGAACGCAACGTCATTGAGAGATAGTCGATTCGAAATCAATCGCCAGGTAAGCGAAAACTCAGATAAAACTGAGATAGTCCGCCGCTAGCGCCCAAGACCAGAAAGAGCACAACTCGGTCGAACCACCCGCAAAGCGGATACTTCACGACCCCCTCCACTTATTCCCTATACAAGACTCGCCTAGGTCGAGAAAGTCCACTGGACTGAGGAATGACACTCCGAGGAAATCCCACTGATCCCTGGGCCTACGATTGTACTCAGCTCTTGAAACCGGAGCAGTGATAGCAAGGCGAGGGAATGCGACTCTCACACTCCCCTTCAAGATCGAATCCTCTGTCATAGCGCAGCGTTGGAAAGCCAACCTGGAGGCGTGTCGGTGATTTGCCAAGTGTGACCCCCCACGCCATGACATAGACATTGTACACAGACATCTCTGTCGATGCGATGCTTGCGGCCAGCGCACAAGAAGGAGGAGAGTAAGCGCTCGATCGCTTTCTTACGTTCCTTACAGAGAGAAAGTATAGCCAGCCGGTAAAGGATGAGAGGAAAGACTTAAGTGGCACACGCCTCAGCCGTCTACTCTTCAAGAACAACCGCCTTCGGCGCCAAATCTCGACCGATCCGTCGACTTTTGCTTGTACTTCTGACGAATTTTTATCCAGCTGGAGTCAGGGCCCGAACCACACTCCGAGAATGCGGACGGGCCCATCAGTCCAACCAAAGCCCCCCGGAATATCGACCCCATTCCAGGCACCTAAACGCAAGCCGGAAGACTTGTCGCAGTTAATCTTGGCAAACGTTGCTTGTCTTGTAACGAAAAAAAAAGTTAATGAAGGCGTCAAAACGAATGAAACGCCTTCAGCGTGGAGACATGTAACTGAACCGTGCGTAATATGATGGCGATCTTCCTCATCTAGAAAAAATTCGTTAGTTGATGAGTTACTAAGATGAATTAATCAAACAGCTCACTTTTAATGCAAATATTCTATTCATTCTATTCATTCCCCCCGGCCGAGAAGTTAGTAACTATAGTCATTCGTTTTAAGGGTAATAATAATAATAATAATAAAAATAATAATAATAATAATAATAATAATAATAATAATAATAATAATAAAAATGATGTAACTATCCTCTGGGACATACCAATTCAAACTGACTGGGAAATAAAAGCCAACAAACCTGATATTTTCATAAAAAACAAGAAATTCAGGAAGCGTATGCTTATCGACATAACGGTACCATCTGAAAGAAACACCCCCATGAAAATTATCGAGAAATTGTCCAAATACAAGGACCTGGAGATCGAGATTAACAGGATGTGGGGGAACGAAGACGGTACCAATAGTAATCGGAGCACTGGGCCTCGTAAGAAAAGGAATGGACAATTTTACGGACAGTGTCTCAGGTAACATCTGCAAACATATTACCCAGGACATCGTCTTACTAAGAACATCCCATCTATTAAAAGTGCTATCCATTAAATGGCAATTCTCCTATAGGGCCTAAGGACCATAGTTTGGACCCGGCTCTACAGGATACACAACAGGAAACATAACATACACAAATAATAATAATAATAATAATAATAATAATAATTATTATTATTATTATTATTAATTCAGCAATTTTTTTTTTACTTGTTTAAATAATTCGGTGCACTTTTAAGAAGATCTGCTTAAATAGATTATTTTGACTTATTGAGATAATTCCGTTTTCTTTTGGTTCCTTTTAATTAATCTGTAGCAGTGTGAAATTTCAGACAGCAACAATGGTTACTATGAACACTGAAAGAAAGAAGATGGTAACCGACGTTGCTAGAACTATATTTATAGAATTATATAAAAGTTTTAATATTAAAAAAAAAATACTTTATGTCTATTTCTAAAGAAATGAAAATAAATAAAAACGTTATTTTTAGAAGTTCCGATTACATTATTTTGAAGTTTTCTTAAAATCTAAGCACGTTGATATTTTTTTCTGCTAACTTACGACTGAAATTTGACTAAGAAAATAAAAATTCCCTCTATACAAACACGATAAATAAAAAAAAAACTTTATCAGCGGAAATATTGATTATATAAGACAATTTAAAAATCCGAATTAAAATCGGAATCTAAAATAAATAACACAGAATATTTATGAAAATAGGCTTTAATAACAGTTATGCAAGTCAGCTCCGGTGGCACAATCTGTTAGCGCGCCGTACTTATAGACAGTAACTTCCCTGAGGTCAAAACAAACAGTTATGCAAATTTAATGTTAACGCCTATGTTATAAACCAGAGTTACTCAACCTGAGCGACATCGACTCCCGATGGTTGATTTCACTTATTGGGTTGGCGATAAACAACTGAATAGAAAATGGGAGGTGATTAGAAATTTTGGTGGGTGATATAAGATTTTGAGTATCAAAATATATTTCAACCGAAAAAACATTCAAACGAGATATGCAAACAAGCTGTATAAAAAAATAACAAAAAACAAACAGGTGCTTAAATGCGAATAACTGGGTCAGATTCCTAGATAAGATATAAATATCTTAACAAACACGGAATATTTTTAGTATTTTCTATATAGTTTTCAATGGTCAAGTTTGCTTTTGTTTGTTCTTTCATATGGTAATAGTAGCAGCAGCAGCAGCTGCATATGTCAGCGTTATTTGTTACCTCCCTTTGGTATATTTTACTACAACATCAAGTAAGTTTACGAACCAGTAGCAAACTTTTACGAAACAATTGTGATATGCTTTTGAATATTTACTATACAGGTGGGCGGTGGAATTTTTTTTCCATTTGAAAGTCGGTGATGATTCAAAAAAGGTTGGGAGCCACTGTTATAAACGCAATTTGTTAATAATAATAGTAATAATATATATATATATATATATATATATATATATATATATATATATATATATATATTAAAGAAAAACAGACCACTTTAAGGTTCCATTATAATAATTTATTTTACCAGAGCCCTTTTAAGGGACGTTGGACCATCAGATAACACTTCCAAAAAATGAAACGAAAGATGAAATGAAAATTCACACTTTTGACGGGTAGTATTAAGCTTATGTAATTTAACAGAGCGGGTAGCGAGGACTGGTGTGAGAGACATTGTCAAGTTTAGAGAGGGTTTATTTTAATATTTCTTTCAATCTTACTTAGTATTGGGGGAGGAGGGACCAGACCGTGTCCTATTTAAACGGTTAACTTAACGGAAGTGATATATTGAAATGGGAGAGGAGAAGAGAGAAAAAGAAAAAGAAAAAAGAAAGAAGGGGGAAGTAAAGAGACAGAAGGCTGATATTAAAATGACTGGTTATGTGTTAACGGTTCGTGTTGTTTTGTCCTGTTCTACTGATTTAAGATGAGAACACAGACAAAATTTCGCCTGACGCAAAGATTAATATCGTCATAATATGACCCTACTATGTTATCGGCAGAGCAATGCTGATAGAGTTAATTAAATATTATCATATCAATCGAAGAAATACAACCGAATTATTCTTAACCCTATATCCTCCTAGCGTCAGTTTAAACTGACACCAATTTTTTTCGGGTTTTCTTTCAATCAGAGAAAAATTTGCTAATTTTCTAATATACTTCACTGAAATTCCTAAATTACAGTTTACTTTGTTTTTTCTATTTGATGATTCGATTCGTTTTCTTCGGTTAATTAAAGTTTTGCAGGTTATTTTAAAATCGACTTCCTTGATTTGTCATCCGTTTGACCGCAAAGGTCAACCTCAGGTAGTCAGAACAGAAATACCATTACCCCTAAAAATAATAGTCTCCTAAACTATTATTTTACAGCCGCACCAGATCAGTTATGACTGCAGTATTCAATGCACGGATGAATGATAGATTTTTAACTTGCAAAATGGATTCTGACGAGAAAAATTGCCTGGCAACTGTACCAACTTTCCTAGCAATTGTTTCAATATAATCAATCCATTTCATGTAAGTGTAAAACATGGGTTCAAGAAGACGAAATGGGTTACTCTTCTGGAGGTTAGCATCAGCCGTGCTGATGCAAGGCCAAAAATGTTTTTATGAGAATTAAAGTACTGATTGGAGGTTCTGTTAAATACAATAGAATATCTTTAACTAGTAAAACCGGTTTCTGAAACCTTGGCAAATCATCAAAAGTTATCCCTTCAAATAATCCCCGTAAAGGAAGAGGTTTGGAAAAAGCTAACGTTAAAAGTTTTGTATAAACGTTGAAAAGACAAGACGTATTAACTTGACAAAGTAGGCGCCATGGCTGGATTAAAGAAGGTCATCAGTAACTTCAAATGTTGACACATTTTTGTTCCCTTTGACAAGATAAGCCAATAACGAGTTCAATATTATTTAAATAAGTCCACTACCCTGATGAGTGTAAATTTTTGTAAAGTTTAAAGGAGGGAGGCAGACCATGGTGTTGGAGTACGTGGGCGTGGGCGTGGGCGTGGGCGTGGACGTGGACGTAGACGGGATCTCTTCATAAAAAACTTGTCGAAATTCACGCTAAACGGAAGGTTTAACATGAATTTCAACAATTTCTTTCTGTGTGGTCCAATTTGTTCTGAGGATTGCGATAATTCCCCTCTTCAGGAGTCAGAATCAAATATATAAAAAAAATCGATTCACAAGATAGTTACCAAAGAAATAAGTATCGGTGTGTGTGTGTGTGTGTGTGTGTGTGTGTGTGTGTGTAGGGGGAGTCAATTTGCCAAACCTCTTCGATATTGAAATAGATGGCTGGTTATTTCATTTTAATACCATGTCTCTTCAGGATATATGCGATCATGACCCTCCACGTTTTTCATTCTTTTCATTATCTGTGAATTCCCATGCATTCATGTGAAAGATAGTGGTTCCTTTTCCGTTGCCTTCTTCGTGGTTTAAGATGAAAAGATTTCCTTCTCTGAGGTTGATTGTCACCCAAGGCGAAAGTGCTCAGTCTAACGTAGCTAGAGGGTGGGAGAGAACCAATGCATCTATGCCTCTCCCAACGGCACCGCGAGAGAGACTTTTGTGCGCTTGTACGAAAGAGACTAGCTCAGAATTTGAACTTGGTTCGCTAGTTCCAATATCCGCATCAATATCCTTTGTGACACTGTCGTTGAACAACCACATCTAAGGGGGTGGTCTGTGATGTTCAAAAGCAACCACCGACTTGAACAAAAGAGAATAAAATAATGATTGAATAAAAGCTTCTGGAGTCAAGTGACAACAAACAAAACATGGGAGATTTCTGGTCACAAGCCTATATTAACTATCACAGTCGGAATTGGAATTCGTTCTGTCCCTTGAGGTAGTTTTGATGCTGCCCATCAGAGTTGCTAGCCGCGCGTTACGATGTCGAGATAAAAAAAAGGATGGTAGGAGAGAGTTAGAGCTTTCACTAGTTGAAAGGAAGCGCTAATCTCTTCGACTGACATGGTATAAGTTATCCCAAGTGTCACCTACCTACGCCCCCATTCTGTCCAATGAAAAAAATTCAGACAAAGCAAAACTAACGCTATGTGATGGATGCATTTTAATAAAGCGAATATACATTTCGATGACCGGTCCATGACGAATTTTTAAGGAAAATGGAAAACAAAAAGAAAATTTATAGGGCGAATCAGAAGGAGAGAAGTGAAATTTCTGAAACGTATAATAAGGAAAGAGGGTTTGGAGAATTTGACACTCACGAGGGAGGGCAAGAAAGGCCGATGGAAACAGTAATTAATTGACCTACACGATGAGCTTGTGTCAATGGATGGAAGAACAGAGAGTAGGAGGGAGAGTAAGGAGATAAAAACTGTTAAAAGCTGCCAACGAAAGGAAGTTAAATGTAACCGACACTTCTACTCCAAGCTTCTTTTCTCGCACTTCCCGCCTGTTTACTTGCTTCCCTGATAACTTCAATCTTCAAAAATTTAAATGCAATGTCAATCGCCATCTTCTGATGTCTTGAATCCAATTCATCTTTTATCCTTTGCTCAATCTCCCTATACACAATATTTCTCTCACCTTCACTCTATCTGGCCCTCTGCGAACAAGTGGCCCTCGCGCATTACTGAGGTTGAAATGATTAAAAAAAAATACAGAAGTTGATATCAGATAGCGATATGATGGAGTACGTTTCAACCTTTGTAGACTTCCATTTAAACGTCTAACACTTACGAAACACTTCTCAGAACTTCATTATGCTGATGACAACTGATAACCCCGCTCCCTGTCTTTCAAAAGAACTTCAAGTCTGTGGACAACTTTGCTATGGGCAGGGTTAGGGTTTAAAGTGTTGGCTTTACAGTGAACGTCAAGAAAACCAAGGTGCTTGCACAGCTCCAAATATCATCTTACCAGATTTTGATATTACCATCTGTGATACACTTCTCGAACAAGCTGAGCATTGAGGCAGCCCACAAGTGCACCTGAGAAAAGGATGTATTAGGTTGGTGCAAAAGTAATGTCGTTTTCTCACATAGTAACATACGTGAGAAAACGACATTATTTTTTGCACCAACCTAATAGAACACAGATTTGGAACTGCACATGGGGAATTTGGAAAGCTAATCAAACGCGTCTTCAACAAGAGGGTGTTACTATAGCATATCTATCGAGGCATTTGCGACCAACCTGAAATGAAGATGCACTCATTATTGCCGGAAAATGCTCAGGAAAAACGATGACCTGTCTACCGCTTCTTTAAATGACATAAAATCAGTTTAAATCATTAAAATCTCAATTTAATGTTTTTTTTTAAATTTTTTTTTGTATAAAAAATAGTTAATGATTTTTAATACATAACCAGTTTACTGTTCACTGCCTTTAACCCTAACCCTAACCTCTAACCCTAACTCTTAACCTTAGCCGCTAACTATAATCCTAACTCGTAACACTAACCCTAACTCCTAAACTTAACCGCTAACCCTAACGCTAACCCCTAAACGTAATGGATAACCCTAACCCTAACTCGTAACCAGAACCGCTAACCCTAACTCGTAACCCTAACAGCTAACCCTAACACGTAACCCCTAACTCCTAACCCTAACCATAACTCTTAACCTGAACCGCTAAACCCTAACTCGTAACCCTAACAGCTAAACCTAACACGTAACCGTAACCCCTAACTCCTAACCCTAACCCTAACTCCTATCCTTAAGCTTAACCGCTAACCCTAACTCGTAACCCTAACAGCTAGCCCTAACCCTAACACGTAACCGTAACCCCCTAACTCCTAACTCTAACCCTAAATCCTAACCTTAATCGGTAACCCTAACCATTAACGCTAACTCGTAACCTTAAGCCTAACTCCTGAACCCTAACATATTTCATACCTCCAACAGTTACTAAATATCATACCATAGTAAAAAACCAATAGTAGATATACTATAGTAGAAAAGAGACGATATATATGATACTCGAGTAGCACCCAATAAAGATCTGAACTAAAGAACAAAAATTACGGTCTATAACGCTGTTGTCATTTCAGCTTTGCTATATGGTTGCGAAACGTGGACTCTGTATACACGCGACATCCCAAAATTAGAACGCTTTTACCAACAAAAGCTTCGTTTAACCTTGGACATCAAATAGAAATATTATATGACTAACACCAAAGTCCTGGAAAGAGACAATAATCAAAGCATCGCATCGCTGATCCTGAAAAACCGACTTTGATGATCAGGACATGTAGTAAAAATGGAGGTTTAATGGTTTCCACATCAAGTCTTTTTCAGTGAGCTCACTTCAGGGAAAAGAACACTTTAGGGTTGCCCTCTTCGAATATATAATGACTAACTGAAAACAACATTTGGAAGCCACTAGAACATTGGTTTGGTGTAGTTTATTTTTGCATTATGATATTATTATGTATGCTGTATTATATTTATGATACATATTTATTATATGTATCATGTATATATTATGATATATGATATTACGGCATATCAACCTTAATGGGTCATTTAATGCGGACAAGATCTTTAAAATAGATTTTTTATGAATAGAATATGTATTCTTTGTAAGAAATCGTTTTGTAGATAAGGTTTCATTGACGTATTTTTTCTAGTGTCAAATGTATTGCTGGTAATAATTTTTTTCAATGTTTCGCTTGTATTTTTACTTTAAAATCTATTTTTATACTTTCATAGTGTTTTGCTTTTGTTTGGGGGTTAACTATTTGCCCATAGTTGGGACCCTAACAGGTGCTACCACCCCACCACCAGAAGAGAAAAAGGAAGAAATCAAACGACGAGAGAGAAAGGCTGGACAAAATCATTCTCATCCTTCACCAGCATTAACATGCAGTCAACGCCATCGACTCTTCCATGCAAGAATTGGTTTACTTCGCCATCAAAGCCATCGTCGTAAGTGAAGCGATCAGCAAAGAAGAAATTAAATTCTTGGGTATAAGATAAAGCCGACGACAGCGATAATTTATGTCCCCGTCCTTAAAATGTAAAGACAATATGTCAAATGTCGACCTATCGAATATTACCCAACACATAGGACAGTATATCTTCATCTATGTGTGCATATAGACATGCCTATTATTTGTCTTCAGTTAAACAATGTTTCAGTGTCTGCAAATGTTCAGGCCATTATTCAAAAGATCAAAGGTGCTTATTATCTTAACGCAGTGTTTCTCAACCGCTGTGTGTCGCGAAATATTGTTACGGCATATATATATATATATATATATATATATATATATATATATATATATATATATATATATATAGTGATAATAAGAAGACGGAGACTTTATCCATTTCCATTGGACCGAAATCGTTCTGAAGAGTGGAACACCTCGGTGTTCACGAAATAAATTATAATGGAAATGAATAATTAGTCACCGTCTTCTTATCTTACTTATTATAAAACGCAGATTGTGTGTGTGTGTGTGTCTGTAACGTTTATATATTGGATCGGATTTCCTACAATTTTCAACCGATTTCAACAAAACTTCACAGGACTACATAAAATTACCTTGCGGTGGTTCTAACAGCGCCAAAAATTGGAAAAACACAATTGTTTTTGCACAAAATTAATTTGAAAACACGATTAAGAGGCATTAATGGAAGGGGGACAACTCACATCGGGTTAAAAACCCAGGTTGTTTGTGTGTGTGTGTGTGTGTGTGTTCGTTTCTTTATGGGATCAGATTTCCTACATTTTTCAGCCGATTTCAACAAAACTTCACTTTTTTTTGGCAGGTAGTGTTTTTTATTGTCTTGCACACTTTTTTCTTTATTTTTACATTCAGAATGCTTTAAAAATTCCATTTACAAGACAATTGTTTATAATAAAATCTATTTAATCGGTAGACTCATAATGATTGAAAACAATGTTTTTGTTTGAGTTTGGGTTTAACCAATTCGTAAAAAAGCAAAAAAAAACAAACAAAAAACAAAACAAAACAAAACAAAAAAATAATTAAGACATGCATGTCCGTCAACCTTAAACAATAATCTTTGTCAATTTTATTTTTCAGTATTTATGATGGTCGATACTTGATCTACTGCTAGTTATCATTATAATGCTCTGTAGTCTACATTGAGCTCTCGATGGATTTATATCTTCGGAATTATCTCTTTCACTCACAAACTGGTAAGACGTATATATATATATATATATATATATATATATATATATATATATATATATATATATATATATATATATATGTATGTATGTATGCTGATATCTAGATAAATAGGAAAGAACACGCTAGGTAAATAATCCGGAATGCTTTAGTATATTTGTTTTTATTTTTTAAAAAAACAGGGCTCCATACAGAAGATAGAAAAACCCTTTATGAAGTCGTAAAAAAAAAAAAAATAACACATTGTAGTTCAGTGCGACGCGTTTATGTACAAAACAGCCTTTTAGGCAAAAAATAAATAAATAAATAAATAAAATAAAATTCTCACTTAACGACGTATTATGGTGCCAACAGATACCTTTCGCTGTGACTGACCAGACGATATGCGTACATGAATGCCACCATTCGCTTTGAAATAGACACCCCGACCCTACCTCGGCTTCACCTCTTTCCGAAGGTGATTGATATGTGGATACAAATTAACTCTTAGGCCCCTTATCAAAAATGGTCGCCCCAGCCGTTTCCATAGTAATTAATTTTGCGAATGAACATGCTTATAAAGATGCGTGAATTTCAATAGTGGTTGTTCCTGAATTTTTGCTTGAGGATGAAACAGGGATTGATAATTTAGTTCAATGTAATTTTAATAATTATACTGAGGTTTTCGGCTTTTGTTTTTGAAACATGAGAACTCTTATGTAGCGAAGGAATCATATTTTTCAAAAAATAATTATATATATATACCCGATGCGATGAGAATGAAAGTAATATATAAATTCTAATGTTCACAGCATTAATCCAAAAGAGTTCTCGATACCGATAGTAGAGCGATAATTATTTATTTATTATAATTTTATCATATAGACAAAACTATTTAATCACTACAAAGATGCAACTTAGTTTCAGTGCATTTCAACTGCACTTCGACGGGTGATAATTGAATATGTGTGTGCGTGTGTGTGTGTGTGTGTTTGTTTGTATGTGTGTCTGTGTGTGCAAGTAGTAATGGTACATCGTTTGTATTTGAATAAATCAATGAGTATTAAACATTTTTCACTATTTTTTCACTATTCTTCGATTATGTTATTTTAAATACTTTGTTTTAATATTCGCTTTTAAAAAGTATTTTTATTTTTTTTAATTTAACTTTTTAAAATTTTCTTTTATTTGATTAAATGGTTATTAATCTTTTTTTTTCATATAATTGTATTCAACATACTTTGATTAATTCAAAATGATTTCGTTTCGCCAGTGCTTTTAAAACTTGTTAGTGAGTGAAATTTCTTACAGTGGAAATTGGATCTTCCAAATTGCTATTTCGTTTCCCCTTCGAACCATTTTTTTTTCTTTCGCTGTTTTCTCTTTTTCTTGTTCGATTCGATTTTGTTTTTTCATAAATTTTCCATAATTTTTTATTTCATCAAATCTTTCTTTCTTTCTTTCTTTCTTTCTAGGATTTCTCATGTATTCTTTCTTTCTTTCTTTCCACATTTTCTCCTATATTTCTTTCTTTCTTTCTTTCTTTCTTTCTTTCTTTCTTTCCATCCGACTCCATGTCTTTCCTAGCCTTTATTTCTTCTCTCTCACTTTCTTTCTTTCTTTCTTTCTTTCTTTCTTTCTTTCTTTCTTTCTTTCTTTCTTTCTTTCTTTCTTTCCATCCGACTCCATGTCTTTCCTAGCCTTTATTTCTTCTCTCTCACTTTCTTTCTTTCTTTCTTTCTTTCTTTCTTTCTTTCTTTCTTTCTTTCTTTCTTTCCAGATTTCCTCTCATCTTTTTTCGAAATTTTCTCACACATTTCTTTTTGTTTGTTTGTTTCTTTCCAGATGTTTTCACATTTTTCTTTTTTCTTTATTTATTGATAGATTTTCTCGAATATTCTTTCTTTCTTTCTTTGAATTCTTTCACTCTCCCCCTCTCTCTCTCTTTTTCATTTCTTTGACGTAGCAGCGAATACAGGTGAGATAGTCTGACAAGCCTTCGGTAAAATTAATTTCAATTAATTGTTACTAAAACATCTAAAACTTGTATCCACCTCAACTAAGATGAATACTAGAGCAAGGTAATTTGCTTCCAGCATTTATTTCATTATAACTGGCGAAGTGGCAGTGGGGATTTCAGGCCGAATGCAACGAAGCGTGGGGACAGGCAAATACTAACGGGAACTGACAAGTAAAAGCTTTTAGATCGACGGAACAATTACGGATGTCAATAAAAATTAAATGAATACACACACACACACACACACACATACACACACACACATATATAAATATATATAAGATAAGTGTGTGTTTATGTAATTGTGTGTGCGAGTTAGGGAGGGAAGGAGGAAGACGGAGGGAAGGAGAGAGGGGAAAGAGTGGGAGGGAAAGCGTGGTAGATAGGAAGGGAGAGAGAGAGAGAGAGAGAGAGAGAGAGAGAGAGAGGAACACGTGAGAGGAGAGAGGGAGATGGAGGGAGAAAAGGTGCTGAGTTCTCAATCTGACCAAGAAGAGACTGAAAAAAAAAATCTTATTTTTGTTCAAACTTTTTGAAATTGGTTTTCAGCATCCCCTCTTACTCGCTTACTGACTCACACACACGCACACACACACTCACTCACTCACATACGTACATATCGTTTTTATATTTTTTTTTATATATTGTCGAAAATGAATTCGACTGAAAAGACCAGCGCGGAGATAGTTGGTGAATGACCGCGTTGCAAAAGAAAAAAAAAAGTCGTTCCTTTTCGATCCTCTCCGTTAGGGTCAGGTAACCACAGTAATAACAGACAGGAATTATAATAATAACAACAGCTGTCGGCCAAAAGGCTCGTGAGTCTGAGATGAAGGGATTTTTATAACATACCTCGGCCTTCTGTCTGGGCGGGATGAAAAACTGAAGCAATCACGGATAACGGATATTTTTTAATCGTCAAAAAATGTCATCATACACCCCGAAAATAATTCATATCACTGCACACCAATTGCAAATGACCTAAACAGAGGAAAAAATAGAAATCGATTACATTCTGTCACTCCAGGGGGGGGGGGTCTAAAACTGACCAGATGCCGAAAGAAAGGAAACTAAAGCGATTGTTACAATTAATTTGCCCAAGGGTGTGTGTGTGTGTGTGTGTGTGTGTGTGTATATATAATGTGTGTGTGTGTGTGTGTGTGTGTGTAATCGATCCATTGGTATATAATATGGGTGGATCCTAGCAATAATTATTATTAAAACTGATCCACAGAGAGATCGATGTATTTATTATATAAAGAGTATATATATATTTTACAGCAAAAAACAAACAAAACAAAATTGCCTCAATATGGGGATAGTCTATTTCAAGTTGGTCTGTACGCATACTGCGTAGAGACCAGCTTGAAATATATATATATATATATATATATATATATATATATATATATATATATATATATATATATATATATGTGAAAATATTGTAGAAAATAGGAAAGAAACTGGTTTGGTAAAAGATCCAAAGTTCCTTAGTATTTTTGTAATTATTTTTAAAAAATAGTGCTCGATACGGAAGTAGAGCATAAATATAATTATTTATTTAAATCATATTTTTAAATAAATAATTATATATATATATATATATATATATATATATATATATATATATATATGTGTGTGTGTGTGTCTATGTGTGTGTGTGATCTGATTAATAATATCAGCTATGTTGTGTTGAAAGAAGCTAAACAGACTAGATTAAGCATCTTCCCTCGCAGGATCTTCTCTCAGATAAGCAATATAGCTTTCGCTTCTCTGAGTCAACTGCTGATGTTTTGACGATTATTGCTGAAAGAATCTATCATGATTTAGATAAGATAATGAAACTTGGGATGCTTTGGACATCTTAAAAGCCTTTGACAGGGTTTGGAATACTGGTCTTTGAAAATTTGAAAGGTTTTGGTATTTTTGGACGAATTTTTGCGCTGATTCAGTCTTTCTAAACAAATCGTGAAAGTAGACTTGGACGGCACCTCTTACAGGTCTTTTTTGCATTAATGCAGGCGTCCCACAAAGTTCTATCCTTGGACCTACGTTGTTCCCAATTTTCATCAATAGTAATGTTCGGTAAGAGTAAATTTGCAGTTGATCTCCATTCTGTTGTTAACCGAGGCAAGGAATGGCTTGTTAATTTATCAAAAGTGTATACAGAATTAGCGGAGTCAAGGGAATAACCGTGCTTTTGACACCGTTTTTTTGCGGGCACAAAGGTTAAACATTGCCCAAATATCTTCTTGTGTACAACATCGATTCTTTTATAAGTTCACTAGGTGTTGTGGCTTTGTTAGGGCCAGAAAAAAAGACACAAGAGAGGAACTGAGTTAAACACATATATTAACAGAAACAGGAATATAAACTTATACAAACGAGAATGTTACAGCCCCACTCACTCTCTCACTCACTCTCACTCACTCACTCTCACTCACTCTCTCTGTCTCTCTCTTTCTCTCTCTCTCTATCTCTCTCTATGGCTTACAATTTCCTTTCGTCCCCCTCTCTCACTGTCTCTTTCTCATTCTCTTTCTCTCTCTCTCTTTCTCTCTCTCTTACTCTCACTCTCTTACTCTCTCACTCTTTCTCTATTTCATTCTCCCTGTCTTTCTCTCTATATCTGTCTTTTTCTGTGTATCTTTCTCTCTCTTTCTATCTCTCTCTCTTTGTCTTACGAAAGTTCGGTCCGACTCTCAGAACCGACTGCTGGAAACTTCCCTCTTTAAAAGGCAATACCTGCTCTTTGTTATAGTTGGGAGAGTCTGTGCGTGCACGGGTAAATTATCATAACACTATGCCAGTTTACATTGTCTGAGTATTAACTAATTTTAGCTTAGTAAATATTATAAAAGCAATTAGTAATCGTCAAAATAATTTTAAAAGTAGTAGTTGTAATTTTTTCTTTTAAAACTGTTACTTCCTTCCAGGACGTAGGGGATCATGGCTCTCCATACATTCCGTTTTCTTTATTAATTGTGAATTGTCATGTTTTCTTGGAAAATATAGTAGAGTGGTTTCTTGTTAACTTTTCTATAGTTTGAAATTTAGTATACTTCTTCACCTAGACTGGCTGCTAACCATAGCTAATGAGCCCAATCTACCCTGCTATTTAACCCGTAGCTGGAGGGTAAAGAATGGACGGATTCATGTTTGTCCTCTTTGTGATATTTGAACAAAAATGTCCTTTTTTATCCCATATTCCTTCAGCACATATGCGATCATGTCTCTCCACACGTTCCACTTTCTTTCTTTTTTTTATTTAAGAGGAAACCACACTACTTTACCAGAAAGCCATGGCTTTCTGGGAAAGTAGTGAGGTTTCTTCTTACCTTCTCTATAGTGTCAAAGGAATAACTCTCTTTTTGATACACAGTTTTTTTTTCGGGCACGAGGGTTAAACATTGCCGAAGATTGTCTAAAGTATATTTTATATTTCGTACTAAATAATAATGTTTGGGAAGTCTTTTAACAGAGGACAGAAAATAAGACACCGACATCTGAAGGCATATTGGGATAGCAAAAGGTGCCTTCCAAAAACTAAGCAAACAATTAATAAACAGAAAGATTTCGTTAGAAACAAAGAAAAAAAAATACTTAACTATTACGTAACATAAATCCTTCTTTATGGCAGTGAATATTGGACTCTGCACAGATGAAGAAGAAAGACGAGGCGATAGAAATATGGTTCCACAGAAGGATACTGAGAATGCCATATATTGAACATGTGAACGACGACGAAGTCTTTGAGCAAATGGAAACTAAAAGGACACTTATACTTAGCATCAGGAAGAGACACTTGAAGTTTCTAGGGCATATAACGAGGAAGGAGGGTTAGGAAATTTTGATACTAACAGGACAGATTGAAGGCAACAGAGACAGAGGAAAACCATGCATATTGTAATTAGCGAGCTTGAGTAAATGAATCACGTAAAAGGTTTAGGAGAGATAACAAAAAGACAAATTTTATTAAAAGGTAGAAAAGGAAATTGTGAAGAGCCATGATCGACAACGTTTTGAAGGGACATGACACATAGAATGAGAAGAAGAATGATTAGGTACCCCCAAAACCATGTGTATTTTCGGCACCTGAAAAAAAAAAAAACTAATATAGGTAAATTATTCCGAACCTATACTGACAGTAACCCCCGCCTGCATTCGGATAGAAGATGAGTTCAGCAGATATAAAAAAGAAAGATGTGTAAGACAAGGACTTATTCAACATATCCAGCGAGGCAATTTTGAGAAAATTAGAAGTCTACCAGGATTCATTATTGGCGGCCATAATCATAAGAACATGAGATATACAGATAACACAGTGTTGATAAGAAACACGGAAAGAAAAATCCAAAAGCTCCAACAGAATGTAGGAATGGAAAGTGAGAAAAAGGACTAAACTTCAACTGTAAGAAGGCATAATGTATGGTTGTCAGCAAAAGGGAGCCCAACATGTGAATTACAAATTGGAGATGCCCAAATCAAACAAGCAGAAAAATTTAAATATCTGGAGAGTGTTCTAACGGAGCACGGAAAGTGCAACCCCGAAATCCGAAGCCACATTGGGATAGCCAAAGATGCCTTTCAAAAGCTAAGCAGACTATTAAGAGACAATATATTTTCGTTAGAAACAAAGAAAATAATATGGAACTGTTATTCAATATTAGTCTTACTGTATGGCACTGCACAATCTCATTAGAGATTAAGAAGAGACTTGAAGCAAAAGAAATGTGGTTCTACAGAAGGATGCTGAGAATATCATAGAACAAACATGAGACTTTAGAGAAAATAGAAACAAAAAAGAAACTTATACAGAAAGAGATAGTTGACACTTCATCAGAAAGAGATAGTTGACATTTCTAGAGTATTGGGAAATTCTCATAGGATAGATTGAAATCAAGAGCTGCAAAGGAAACTGTGGAGAGTCATGTTCGTCTACGTCCTGGGCGGGGGGTACGGCACGTAAAGAAGATGAATCGGATTTCATTGAAATGTTCAGCATTTATTCATTCTTTTTTATTTTAAAATTTTGAGGAAGTATTTTTTTAGGTTAGTTATGCGAACACGCACACGTTATTAATGGGGATTTTTGGATGTTTCTAACTAAATCATCGAATGTTATATCATTAAAAAGAAATTAATTTCGAGTGTGAACACATCGTATATATGGCCCGAAACATTAAGAACAGTTCAAGAAAACTCAAAAATGATTTTTGTGAAGAGTTGATCATCATCATCAGCAGCAGCATCATCATGATCATGATCATCATCATCATCATCATCATCATGATCATGATCATGATCATCATCAGCATCATCAGCAGCAGCAGTCCCTTGACTGCTTCAACCGCTGGAGAAGCCTAAGGGTAGAAGAAACGGATAACTGCCTCCAGGATGATTTATTGGCGGTGGATCTCAGACGAGTTCCGGCATTGTCACGTCCGTCCACTCTTTGAAGTTGTCCGGCCAGATTTTTGTATTGCCGTTTCCGCTTGCGTCCGCCTTCAACTGTGCCTTGAATGATGGTCTTGCACAGTCTGCTATGCCGTGTGACATCTCCAGACGCTTAATAGGGCCGATGAGAGATTCATGTCGGTCCAAGAGGCTTTTCACCTTGCTTCGTATGTCAGTCAATTGTGTGCCATGCGAGATACACGCATCCGAAGAGAAGACACATCGTTGTCTTACACCAAGTCCTATTTTTGTATATCTGCTGAATCATGAAGTATTGCTGCCATATATGGTCTGGAGGACCTTCTGTTTGCCTCGGGATTCTTGATAAGCTCCAGAGGCGGATATGCAATATAATTGGCCCTGGTCTGGCATCTCGTCTACAGTAGCTCTCTCACAGACGTGCCGTCGCCTGTCTCTGTCTTTTTTTTTTCATGGTAATTGCTCCGACGAGCTGCATTCACTGGTTCCCAGGCTTCTACGAGGCTGGCATCCCGCTCTCACCCCTTCACTGTCGAAACTACTAAATGTAGCCGTCTCTTCTACTCCAATAGCTTCATATCTCGCACGTCTCGCATGTGGAACTCCCTTCCCTATTACAGTTTCCCTGAGAGCTATAATCTCCAACTATTCAAATGTAATATCAATCGACATCTCCAGTTGCCTTGATCTATCCACTGTCCTTCTCCTTATCCTTTCCTCTATCACTCCTATCTGATCTTGCTATGTCCTGGGTATGACGATAAACTACATCCGCGTCCTGGGTATGGCGATAAACTACATCCAACAGCAAGGCCTCAGATAATGTTTTCGGAAAAATAATGATGCCAGCTATATGTTTTTGAAACAATAATGTTGCCAGCTATGCGTTTTTGAAACAATAATGTTGCCAGCTATACTTTTTTGAAACAATAATGTTACCAGCTATACGTTTTTTTGTAAAAAATAATGTCAGCTATACGTTTTTTGTTAAAAATAATGTTGCCAGCTATACGTTTTTGAAACAATGTTGTTAGCTGTGCGTTTTGAAACAATAATGTTGCCAGCTGTGCGTTTTTGAAACAATAATGTTGCCAGCTATGGTTTTTGAAACAATAATGTCGCCAGCTATGCGTTCTTGAAACAATAATGTTGCCAGCTATGCGTTTTTGAAACAATAATGTTGCTAGCTGTACGTTTTTGAAACCATAATGTTGCCAGCTATACGTTTTTTGGAGAAAAAAAATTATTCCAGCTGTACGTTTTTGAAACAATAATGTTGACAGCTATCCGTTTTTGAAACCACAATGTTGCCAGCTATGCGTTTTTGAAACCATAATGTTGCCAGCTGTACGTTTTTGAAACCATAATGTTGCCAGCTATACGTTTTTTTGTAAAAAATAATGTTGCCAGCTGTACGTTTTTGAAACAATAATGTTGCCAGCTATACGTTTTTTATTCCATACAAAATAGGCATTTAAAATTCATATAAACTGGATTTGGCATTAAATAACCCACAGTGGTTGATATGCCATAAAACCCAAACAAACAAACAAACAAACAAACTGACCTTGCTCCAAATTTTCTGTAACCCCTTGCATCCTAGTGGCTTCCCGCCTTGCTTGGGGTGAAACGCTCAAAAAAAAAAAAAAAAAAATTTCTATCCGTATGATGGCGGTTTGCTTCCTGTATAAGTCGCTGATTATTCCTTTAAAATTGTCTCCTTTTATTTATTTTCTTTCTTTCTTTACTAATCGTATATGCATAAACAGTTACATACACGAAGACTAGCTTAAAAGCTGCTCTATCGGGGGCCATTTAAGGTAGCTCCTGTGGAGGACTTTTAAAAGTTCAACGATAATTCTTCTACCGCCACTTAATTTAAAGAAAATTTGATGTATGTATTTTTCCATGTAAACAGTTATTTTCATTTCATCGATGACTTTCGCCGGATTTTGCAATTAATTTCAATTATTCCTAAATTTATTTCCAATTCATAAAAATTTTTACCGTACAAAAATTTGTCGCAAAAAATCACGTAAAAACTCGCCGAAAACAATCGCAGTAATGAAAACTTGGGAATCCAACATTTTTAAGATTGCGGGTCCGGATTCGACCCAGAATGCTTTTAATTTGCTCACAGAGTCAGTCTGATTCCAAAATTGTATGATATATTGGACTATGGCGTCTAAGAGCAAAGTTGAAAAAGTGTGACAGTGACACAATGATATTCACATTTATTGTATAGGTATGTGGGAAGAGAAAAGAGTAATCGGGAGGACAGCAGATAGCGATTGATATTGCATTTAAATTCTTAGATTATAGTTGACGGGAAAGCATGGAACCGGAAGGGAGTTCCACAAGCGAAAAGTGCGAGAAAAAAACTGTTAGCATAGAATTTACGGCTACATCAACTTCAAATTGATAAGGTCTCGAAGACTGTCTAGCGCTGCGCTTCAATTCAAAAGTCTAGGCGAAGACCCCATCCGAACAATTACCATAAAAGTATTTATAGAAAAGACATAGAAAGGTAACCTTACAGCGGTGGGAAAGTGATTGAAACATAGATGCCAGATCAAGACCAATAATATTGCTGATTCTTCTTTGGATTTTATCAAGGAGCTACAGGTAAATAGAAGGGGAAATATATGAATGGATAAGATTTGAATGAAAATGAAAGTGAAGAAATAGAAAGGAGGGCGAATAGGCCGCGCACAAGGCTACAGGATACAGTCGGAAGTCCCAGAAGTTTTATAACTTCTGGGACTTCCGACTGTATCCTTCTAATTATTTCCTTTGTTATTGAATCGAGAAAAGTAAGGAAGATCCCCCACCCCATAAGACAATAGCCAGCAAGTGAAATAGTTTGTATAAAATGTCGAAATTCTTTATTTAAAATTATTATTTAAGCCTTAAATATTTTACGTCCTTAAGATTTAAGGACGTAAAATATTTTTTGTACGGCCATTATCTTTCAAATAAAGCCGCAAAGAAGATATTTAAAGTATTTAAATTTAAAACTTTTTTAATTAAAATTTTAATTTAAAATTTTCAGCATATTTGAATGTCTGCTGAGATGTATATTGCGTCCGCTCCCAAACAAGTCCCATATTGTCATGGGTCCTTACCTATAACTGCAGAATGAACTCTTCCTAACACTATGTATACTACGCCTCTCAAGAGAGGGGGTCGATTCAAGCTGAGCTTCTTGGCTTGATGGTCGAACTCACTGCCTCTGAGCAGAGAGGAACCCGGACGAGGCTCCGCCGAAGGGCAGAGTTTCGTTCGGAGAGGTTGACCAACCCGATCACGTTTATACGGGTTCTACGGGCATTTTTTGGTCCAGTCTACGGCCTCTGGAAACCCACGTTAAACTCGGCCTTGTGCCTTATGCAACCCTCGTGGTGGGGTGACTAGATACCGAACCCTATTCTGTTTTTACAGTTTCTACGGGCATTTTTTGGCCGAGCCTACGAGCTCGGAAAACCCACGTAAAACTCGGCCTTGTGCCACATCTTTCCCTCGTGGTGGGGGTGGCAAGTAAATATCGAATCGAGTCGAGCTGATAGTAGTTCACTCCAAACCAGACTGACAGTCATACTAACACCTTCGACATCTTGTATTATTATTTCGTGTATTATACCTTCGTCATTTCTACTCTTGTGTTCGTGTTGTTCTTCCTTAGTCCTAGCCTGGACCATAACACATATATAGGATTATTTCTGTAGTAGAAATGACAGAACTTAAAAAGACCAAGGAAGAAACAATGAAAAAAAAACGAGGTTAAAAAAAGAAATAAAAAAGCAAAAATAAAGACAAAATGTGTAAGACAAAGAAAAACTCAAGATAAATTAATAAGATAAATATATTAGAAAAATCTGTCCCCTCCCCATATCAAGAAAATCTGACCCCCACTAATAGTATTAGGAAAATTTGCCCCTTTTCTTCATTATTAAATATTTATAATTAAATCATAACCATATAACATACGCAGATGACCGACTCGAAAAATAATACAGGATCTTTTGGCAGGATGGTAAAAGAAAGCGAAAAAAAAGGGAGGTAATCATCAACTGTACGAAGAAAGAAAGTATTGTCATCAGCAAGAGAAAAAAGATGAAGATGCGAGTTATAAATAGGACATGTCAACATCAAAAAGTTCAAATATCTCGGAAGCGTTTTAAGAGAGGATCGAAAATATGGCACCTACATCCGAAGACATTGGACGAGGGAAAGAGACATTCCAAAAGTCAAGCAAGGTGCTGGGAACGGAAAAAATCGTTAGAAACAAAGGAAAAAAATTATTGGATTGCTATGTGGTAACCATCGTCTGATATACCAGTGAATGTTGGAGAATTCTCATAAGGAAAGGCTATTCCCATCAGGATCTAATCCGGCTCTTTGAGCATCAGCTTAGGATGAAGATTAGAACTGTTAGAAAGTGTTTGGTATCGACAGATTTCAGCGAAAGGTGGGTAACTATGGCGAGCCTGATACGCGTGAACGGAGCTAGACTTGATTTTCTTTTTTAAGTCTCCCTAATTCACAATGTTAATGTAAGTGTTGTTCCTGGCCGGTTACCGGCTTCCTCTTTGGTTATGATCTAAGTCTAGATTCCCAACCTCCCTAGTTTGTTGTTGGCCCATTTTTCATCTCGACAGGGTTAGTTTTGCCTAGACCGTATTTATCCCCCCACCTATCTCTTAGAGTGAGAGCCTCTTAATTTTGTTTGAAGTCAGAATATAGCGGCTTTTCTTATTTTTTTGAGGGTTGGGTCCAACTAAAATCAGTTATATTTAGTTTGTGTAATTTTGTTTTATTTAATTTGTTTTGGGGGTTCATCCCCTCCCTCTTCATCACTTATCATCAACAGATTTTTATATAGAATTTTATATTCAACAATATTTGATTGACGAGTTCTTGTGGAGGGGGGGTGCAAATTGTAATGTATGAATGGAAATGACTAGCCTGAAGCCAATCCACTTTTAGGCCTTCTGCCACAATTGCTGTATGTTTTCAGGCGCAAGAAATCACGACTGGGGAAAATAAAAGTATCAGAAATGTGATTCTACAGGAGGATAGTGAGAATTCCATGAACGGAATGAATTAGCAGCAAGGTAGTTTTAAAGAAAATGGCAACAGAAAGAACACTTATACTCAAAATCAAAAAAAAGACAGCTGAAATTTCTTGAACACATGAGGAAAGACGGCTTAAAAACACAACCCTCACGGGGCATATTGAAAGCAAGAGAGATAGGGGAAAGTAGAGAGCCACTTACCTGACGAGCTTGAGTGAATGGATGGTGGACCGGAGTGCGAGGGCCTTAGCAAAGGGAGGAAAACTACTAAGACTCACTCGAACTAGGAAGTTGTGGAGAGCCATGAAGGGACGCGAAGAAGAAGATGAAGAAGAAGAATACGGGAATTTTTTTGAGAGACCACAAACGCCAATTCGAAATCAGAAATCATTTTTATCCTTTTTTCTATCATTATTTTGTAGACCTGGGTATGACGATATACTACATCCGGCAGCAAGGCCTCTGGTTAGAACATTGGAGGTTTTGATGAGTGTGAAACTGCCTCTTAATTGCTGTTGTTCCTAGGTACACACTGACCCAGGTTGGTAGTATTACTTTTAGAATCCCAGCTATGGACAAACAGTGAACCTCCCGCAAAAAAAAACCACTTTGGAGGTATAAAAATACATTTTATAGTAAAAATACCAACAATACATATTTATAGCAAAATGATTCGCAATATATTTTATCTATAGTTTAACGCGTGCAAATGCTTTCAAAATATTTCAGCATTAAACAACCCATAGAGGTGTTGATATAACGTTAAAGAAAATCCAAAACCAGACCAATATTTTATTTTTTATTTATAACACATCTTAGCCGAAGACGGTTTTTTTTCTGATGTGTATTTTTTCCCGAAATTCTGATTCAATTGTTATCACACGTTATATTTCAATGAAATCGTTTTTCAAATTCTTTACGAAACTCTTTGTTGCATGCACCATAAACCAGTGGGTTTAATGAACAGTTTAATATCCACGACCTGTTAAGAATTAATTTGTATCGTTCTGCTATTAGAATATGGCCGCCTTTATTATATACAATCATCAGGGCCCTGGTAGGAAGGTAACTGATAATGAACAGAAGTGTAATAGCGATCACTGTAAAATTGATCTGTGTAATTTCCATCTGGCTTGTACGTTTTTTAAATTGGCGTCCGGGGGTAAGTGAGATACTGTCTCTTCGATCCTTTAACAAAGAAAAGTGTTGCTTAGCACGATAATAGATATGGCTGTACATTGTAATCATGGCGATGACCATAAAAAGGAAGGACCCGGTCAGAAAATTACTGTAGTAGTGGAAATTATGAGGCGGTCTATAAACACACTGGATTATTTGGAAAAGATTCGTATCAACTAATACATTAGAATAAATTAGCCAGCAAGGCAATGATAATATTACAGATAAAATATGTATCGTGCCGATTAAAACTTTGCTCTGGAAAACTGTCAATTGTTTTTTTGTTGACCGACAGATACTGTTATATCTTTCACAGCAGATGCTGAATAAAATGAATACAGAGGCAATGCAGCAGGTATATAGAATGAAGGGCCTCAGACGACAAAGGAAATCAGAATGGTATGTCAGTGGTGAAAGCAAGTGGACGATACCAAGTGGTATGCCAAGAAGACAGTTCGTTAGATCGACGAACGAAAGATTGATAATGAACAAGCGCAGAATGGTTTTCTTAATACAGCTAATGTAGATGTACAAAATGCAGATATTACTGACGATTCCAAAAACCATAAAAAACACCATGAGAATAGCCACTGGTTCGTAAACATAGGCGAAGTAATTCTCAAGGTGAGCGATCGAATAGTTTTTCTCCAGTTTTATATAATACTCCGCTTCCTCCATTTCAAGACGTGAAGATTAAAATAACAGTATTCTTGAGAGCAAACCTTCAGGCAGTAACGTTTTTTTCTTCTGTTACGCCATGTAAAAAGGGATTGTGTTTATACACAGAACGCTCGCGTGCTTTTAAAAGTCAAGCGGTTATATATATATTTTTTTTTTCATTTTTTTACGGAAAAGAATGTTATCTCGAGAAATTGTCATCTGTCCAGACATTTCTCTTTTTTTACGTTTATTTGCTACTTTTTTTAAAATTCTACATATCATCATCATCAGTCGCATGATCGAGTGTGGTTGTGGGGGGTCACATCGCGCATCTCCCCCGTGTATTCATTCATTTATGCGTAGCAAGTTTTGAGCAAAGTAGACATGGCGGGGTCCATTCCTTTCCAAGAATTAAGAAAAGAAAAGAAAAAAAAAACTAAAACACACACACACACACACACACACACACACACACACACACACACACACACACACACACACACACACAAGACAAAGACACACACACACTCACGCACACGCACGCACGCACGCACGCACGCATCGAAACAAATAAAAACAAAAAAAGAAGAGATGTATCAAACGGATGCTATTGCGATACACACGTTTGACCCCCACCCCCTCGGCAATCTTTATTAAAAATAAAATCCAAGCATATGATAATGGAGTTAATCTGACAACAAAGATATTTAACAAATATGTATTAGATTGAATAAAACGACCTGTTTTCATAGTTATTTATAAAATGGTAAAAAAATAAACATAGCATTGTAGTTGATAAAGCGCAAAATAAAGTGTAGAAATCTCCAAATTTTAACAAGAATTTAAATAAAATTCAAGAATTTTAATAAAACCCAAACATATAAAAGTGGATTTACACATTTTCTTCATTTTTTATTTTAAAAATAATTTTATTAAAATTCTAATCATCGCTTTTTTAAAGACAATAAACATTGCAGTGGGAGTTAGAAGTGTACATATTAATAACGGAGTCAAGGAAATAACCGTCCTTTTCTTTTCAGGCATGCAAATTTAACGTTGACCAAATTACTTCTTGTGCATAACATACTGTTTTCTATATAAGTTCACTGGCCAAATTTACATTGTCTGAGTATTGACTAATTTTAGCTTAGTAAATAATATCACAGCAAGTAACAATAGCCAAAATAATTTTAAAAGTAGTAGTAGCAGTATTTTTCTTCTTTTAAAACTGTTAACTTTCAAGACGTAGGAGATCATGGCTCTCCACAAATTCTGTTTCTTTATTATTTATGAATTGTCATGGTTTCTTGCAAAAGATAATGAAGTAATTTCTTGATAACTTTTCTATAGTTTGAAATTCAGGATATTCCTTCACCTAGACTGGCTGCCAACTATAGCTAGTGAGCCCAATCTACCCTGATATTTAACCCACAGCTAGAGGGTAGAGAAGAGACGAATTCATGTTTTCCCTCTTTGTAATATTTGAACAAAATTTCCTTTTTTATGCCATATCCCTTGAGCACATAGGCGATCATGGCTCTCCATACGTTCCGTTTTTTTTTATTATTTATGAATTGTCATGGTTTCTATACAATACTGTCTGTAATTTACTGTAGCCGTTTGTTGTCCTTAAAAATTAAGAAAATGTATGAATCCAACTTTCATATGTTCCAGTTTCATTAAATTCCTAATCAACGTTTTTTTTTAATCACTAAACATTGCCGAGGGTGTCGAAAATTGTACACAATAAAACCGGTGTAAAGGGAATAAGCGTCCTTTTGTAACGCTGTATTTTGGTGCCCGGAAAATTCGGTTACGGAAAATTAGGTTACGGAAAATTCGGTTACGGAAAATTAGGTTACGGAAAATTCGGTTACGGAAAATTTGGTAACTATGAAGAAAAAGAAGTTACAAGAATTTAAGTTTAACTTAAATAAATCGATTTTATTATCTTGAAAGCAATAGAGTATAGTAATTAGATAAATATAAGGTTGGTGCAAAAATAATGACGTTTTCTCACATAGTAACATATGTGAGAAAACGTCATTATTTTTGCACCAACCTAATACTTATTTTAAAATATTTATTTAAAAATATTGCAGGAGGTTTAGAGCTCCCCTAAACCCTCTATCCACTAAGTATAGTCCTGGTATTGTTGCAGTGGAGTTTTACCTGTTTATTGGGTTGGGGATAGTCACCTCCAGAGGGTACGGTCGTGATATTGTTGAAGTACCAATAGTTAATAATACTTTTTAAAAAAATATTGGGGAAGGAAGCCTAGCCCCCTAAATCCCCCTTCTACAGTACGGATCTGGTTTTGTGGTAGTAGGGTCTTATGTGGACCCCACGACTTTTCAGTTATTTAAAAATATAGAACGGTCCTAACATCAATTTTCGATCGACATTTATTTCATAGTCATTGAATTCTTCTACCTTGTCAAAATTACCGAATCTTCCGTTACCGATTTTTTTTAAATCGTTTTTTGTTGGGGGGGGGGCGGATATGGGACGTTAAACATCGTTTTAACTTTACTCACCTATTCTTCGTCTTTGGTCGTTAAGCCCAGTTTATCACGTGGCTACAAATATAGGCCACCTAGTGAGGACCAAACTTTCAGCTAGCGATCTCCGACGTGGTTGATCATTACACCATGATAAAGTGTCCTAGTGTTTTTTTTTTTTATCACAAAGGAGAATTTTTCTTTCAAATGACTATTTTTTTTTTCATCGTAACTGTTTGGTAACAAAGACTTGGCTAAAAAAAAACAAAAAACAAAAAAACAAAAAAAACAAAAAACAAAAAATTAAAAAACAAGAAAAAGCAAAAAAAATAAATAAATAAATAAACAAAAAAAAACATTCGCATTTTGGTTCCCTCGAGAATGTGATCAGCCTAGCAATCTGCGAACGGATAATGCAAACATCCTTCATGTCTCGTTGAACCACAGGGACACAGTCGAGATGTCACTGTCGAGTTCTGGGGTGCATCCACTTTGTTATGTGATGCCCTTTCTACTCGAATTGAGTGTTGCATGTTAAGAGATTCTACTTTTTATGAATAAACCCAAGACTTTGATGTGCTCGGATAACCTTACAAAGTGAAGTTTTTCATTCCGATATTCGTATTCGTTGGTTAGCGTCAATATTAAGCGAGTTGACTGGCGAAGTCAGTTGTTACGGAAATCCGCTTCAGAGCAATTAGTTTACTACAATTCGCTGGCCTGCCATGCAAACTATACCACGTGACAAAGCCCCATTTTGGGCCATTAGGATCAAAACTACAAAGAACTCTTTGATGTAGTCGGATAACCTTACAAAGTGAACGACTTTATCCGGGTATTCGTATTCGTTAACTGTCGTCGAAATTAAGCGAGTTGACTGGCGAAGTCAATTGTTGTAGAAATCTGCTAAAGTATTTCTAACTTCTTGTCCGTAAGCCTTTATGCTTTTGTCCTTTTCAGCCACTGACCAAATCACTAGAATTAAAATAAAACCATTGTTTTGTTTACTATAAAACTTAGTTGGTCTTATCTCGTTCCATTTGCTTGTCTTTATTGTGTTCCTTTTGTCGCACACCTGACAATATTAAAAAAGAAAGTCCGTGCAGAATTGCAGCAAGAGTTCAGACTCCTGATCCAGTGTCGTCCAAAGTTACCCTATGTCAGCCACATTTTGGCCATTATCTAGGCGTTGAAGTCTCCCGAACAAAACGATTTTGTCACCTTTAGGAATGACTACGAGCACATCCTGTAGTGTGTTACATTGCTTGTTCGCATCATTGGGTCCTAATGGTGAAAAAAGTCTGTTTTAACAGCCGGAACGTCTTCAGTGGAGACCGCTATTAATTCGATGGAGAAGGAGCATACCATGATGAAAAAAAAAAAAAAAATGGCCAAAACTTCATAAAAACAATAGTTTAGCATCAAAATCTTTATGTTATTATTAAGAGAAAAGACCAAAATATTTTTCGTTATTTAGTTAAATTTTTAATCCTAACACGTTTGAAATTTTAGTTTAAAATCTTGTTTTTCTTGTATCAGCGGTTGGGGTGCGGACCAAAGATTAGTATAGGAAATTTTAGCATCATTTTTCGCGTTAAAAAAACACACTGATTCTTGCAAAAAATAAATAATTGCCAGATTTTAATGAAACTCTTAAGACATAATTTGTTTTTTTTTCTTGGTTAAAATATATACATATTACCGCCCCCACCGACTTTCACGTAATTTCATAAAATTTCGAGAAATTAAATTTTCACTCCTTTAATATGTATATGTGTCAAAAGCAGAAGTTTTGGAGAATTTAAATCATCAATTTTCTTTTTAAATCAGAAACACCATTTACCAAAAATCTGCCTTAAATCGTAAAATAAAAAATGCAATAAAACTATGACATTATTTAATTAGAAAAGCTTTTAATTGCTTTTATAAATAAGATATGTTATGGATACTATTGCCTTAAGAAAAAAAAATGTTTTCGATGAATAATGAACTTTTACAAGAATTGTTTTCATTTTTTTAGAATTTTAATTAGAATAATTTATTAGGTTTTGAGTCTTTTAAAATTCTGTATTAGTTTTACCCTTTTAGATGCTATACTTATTAAGTAAAAACTATATTTACTAATCAGAGACTGAAAAGCTTATTGCAATTCATCAAACACCAATATTTTAAAAAGAATTTTGAAGTTTTTTTATGTGTATAAACGTACTGATTTTTGTAGATACGGGCGTTCATGCGTAGCAATATCATAATACAACAGCGATAACTACAGTAAATTTAAAGCCAAAGTATCTAAAATTCAATAAAACATTAGATTACAGAGAATATTTTCCTAACTTTTTAAGATTACTGAATGCTTAAAAACTATATAAAGTAGTCACTCACGTCATATTTTTCAATTATTTTTTTTTACATATAAAGCCCTCGTAGAAAAACATCAGATAAACATTCATCTGTCATCAAACTATCAAGAAGCTGTCAGTAACTAAATAAACAGTTACCGCGGTGTTAAAAATGAATTCCTGCAATATTTTAAACTTGAAGTAAATAATATTTCTTTCTGATCAGATTAATTATACTCTAAATCAGCTATATTAGTTGATTTAAATTATAATATGAAGTATATATATGATTCTCAAAATAAAAAAATTCAGGAAAGTATATTTTATTTTTGGAAAATATCTTAATAAAGAGAATTACATTGCGATAAACGCGGGCTAAAACTGCCGCTGAAAAAAATAAAAATAAAAAAGAAACTCCTTCAAGTCAATTTACATTAGTTTTGAAATTGTCATGGTAAATTACCTATACACAGATGTACTCTCTCAAGTTATAAATAAAATCAGTTACTGTTTTTATGAGAGTGGTAGTTTTTTGTTTTCCACCAGTCAGCTCTGACAGTTCGGACTTAACATGCTTGTTCGTTTGTATATGATTGTATTACCACTTTTCCGTTAATACAGGGTGACCCCCAAAAAACGGGAACTTTTTAATAATCCAATAAAACCAAGAGTGATGGAAGAAAAATATTTAATTCATAGTAATTGAAACCTTAAAACATGCCATTTAAGAAACAATGATGGAATTTTAATTTTTTAAAAATTACCTCCTGTAGATGGCGGCGTCCTCCTGTACGAATGCATTCTTGAAATCTGCTGTTGAGATTCCTCATTGACTGCTGCAACATCTCAGCTGGGATACTGTGAATTTCATCTTGAATTCTAAATCGCGAAATGTTTACTTGCTCAAGGTCACTGTCTCGCAGTGTTGACACTTGCTCATGTCTGGCAATATGCTCTTCAAAAATTCGCGTTTTTGGGGGTCACCCTGTATATTTGTTAACTTAAATCTTCTGTGTTTTATTTCTGGCCCCAACAAGGCCACAACAGAAATAGAACAAAGTATTTTGTTTATTGAAGATATTAAATTTAATCTATCAGCTTGAAATTAAATCTAAAATGAAAGCTTCAAGAAAGATATTTCATTTTAAAAAATTCATTTTAAAAATCTTCATTTTAAACCTTAGTTAACGCGAACCTGTGGAGGTACCTAGCTTCAGTCTGTCACTAATTCCGTGTGACAGTTTATGAATACAATATTACTACAGATGGAAAAACAAATGATATATTACTTTCGTTCATCTAACGTTCGATCTTTCCAGAAAGTGTTTTTTTGCTCTTTTTACAATGACGTTCACTCTGTATCAGGCCTAAGATCCATTCGATGTAAGAGGCACAATTTATGGGGATATAAAGGGAAATAATGGTTGATTCTAGATTTAAACAGGCCAAAATTGTAGTGTTCCCGGAAGTTGAATCCCCAAAGCAGCGAGTCCACTACAGATGGAAAAACCAACGGTAGTTTCTTTTCTTTCATCTAATATTCGATCTTTGCAGAATTTCTTTTCTTATTTTTATAATGATATTCACCATGTAGAAGAGCCAAGAGACACTTACGGTCATTTCTATTTTCCTCAGTCTGTTCATATCTATCTATCTATCTATCTATCTATCTATCTATCTATCTATCTATCTATCTATCTAATTCTGTTCATATCTATCTATCTATCTATCTATCTATCTATCTATCTATCTATCTATCTATCTATCTATCTAATTCTGTTCATATCTATCTATCTATCTATCTATCTAATTCTGTTCATATCTATCTATCTATATATCTATTTTATTCTGTTCATATCTATCTATCTATCTATCTATTTTATTCTGTTCATATCTATCTATCTATCTATCTATCTATCTATCTATCTATCTATCTATATATCTATCTATCTATTTTATTCTGTTCATATCTATCTATCTATCTATCTATCTATCTATCTATCTATCTATCTATCTATCTATCTATCTATCTATCAGAGTAAGGAGATCGAAAATTCCCAGATCGACAGAACCCCCAGGAACAGACAATAGTAACAAAGCTGAGGATATTAGTCCGTCTGTAATTACTGTTAATAAAATTTAAGCATTCCGAATGATGACCGAATTGCTTTTAAATCATTTCACCCCGATTAAAACAATCAAGCCACTAAGACGCAAGAGTTTACTGATTGTGAGAGAATATGAGAGAAAGAATACATTATTAACCTTTAAGATTCTGGAGTTGATTTTGTTTGCAAAGTAGTTGTGTTGTCATACCCTGCTATGGCAACAGAAAGTGGCTATGACTGGAATTAAGTAGTGCAGCAGAGGAGCCTTGAAAAACAATGCAGTGGAAAGGAAAATTGTGAATAATGCAGTGTGTTAACAGTTAAGGAAAAAGAACAAATAAAAGAGAAAAAAATAAGAAGACAGAAGATAACGACTAATTTTGTAATTAGAATTTTGCAATTAGAATTTTGCAATTAGAATTTTGCAATTAGAATTTTGCAATTAGAATTTTGAAAATTAAAGTTGACTGGAAAGCAAAAAATCGTAAGAGAGTTCCACAATCGAGAAGTGCGAGAGAAGAAACTGTTAGCATAGAACTTACGGTTAAATCTAGTCATTTCAACTGTATAATGATAAGACCTAGCTTTTCAAGCAAGTAGTGCGCTTAGATGAATAAAGTCTCGGTACCAATGAAGGAAGCTCATCAGAACAATTACCATGAAAATATTCATTGAATAGGTACAAGGTAGCTACGTTATGGCGGTGAGAGAGTGACTGAAACCGAGACGCCAGGTCAGGACCAATAATATTGCAGATTCTTCTTTAGGCTTTTTTTAGATTCTTCTAAACCAGTCTAAATGTAAATAACGTAAATAAAGGGGAAAAAACAAACAAAAAATTAAACAAAAAACGAACTAAAAATAAATAAAAAAATAAATAAAACAACGACAATAAATAAAACAAAGACAAAATCAAGAAACAAAAACTAAATACAGTGATACCTCGGCTTAAGTCGTTTTGAGTTAAGTCATTTTCGAAGGTACGTCGTTTTTTCTTATATATTATATGGAAAAATAAAACTCGTCTTGGGTCGTTTTACTCTCGTTTACTGCGGCCGTTAAAAATATTTGAAGCGACAAAATATTAAAATAAGAATAAAAACTTATATTCAAATAAATTTCAAAAATAATATTATGCATACCATATATATATATATATATATATATATATCATAAAATCATCAAAAACAAAAAAAATGAGCCTAATAAATCCTCAGATGTTCTTATTTCAAATTCCTGCCGACAGGCGGCACTCGTGTGTTGTTTTCCACTCCAACGCCGTTTTTGAATTTAGATTATTTACGTCTGTCCTCTGCCGTTGACGTTCTTTCAATTACATTTCAGTTGTGATTTAGAACAGATTTTTGCTCTTGGCTCTGATGAAAAGTCCCAGTCCTAGTGCTAATGCTAAGTGTAAGGCTGGAAGATAAAGTGGAAATTAATTATTTTATTCAGAAAAATGTACGTACAAAAAAAAAAAAAAAAAAAATGAACAAACTAAAAATAAATAAATAAGACAATAAATAAATAAAACAATAAATAAATAAAACAAAGAGAAAATCAAGAAACAAAAACTAAATACAGTGATACCTCGGCTTAAGTCGTTTCGAATTAAGTCATTTTCGAAGATACGTCGGTTTTTCTTAAATATTATATGGACAAATAAAACTGGCCTA
This sequence comes from Acanthosepion lycidas, assembly GCA_963932145.1. NCBI lineage: Eukaryota > Metazoa > Mollusca > Cephalopoda > Sepiida > Sepiidae > Acanthosepion > Acanthosepion lycidas. The sequence continues at coordinate 100,932,787 of OZ010581.1, forward strand.
TGGTCGAGATTATGTCGGATCATTAAGAATATTAGAAAAATCAAAACACTAAAATAACAATCAACACATATAAAATCATATTTAAATAAATTTTAAAATAATAATATGTACAGGGTGGTCCGAAAGTCTTGTCACCCGTACATAATATAATATTCTATTTCAGATGGCTGACACGAGTTCCTATTGTTTGAGAGGCTGCTTGCAATTGTGTGGAAACATGATCGTATGCATTCTGGCAAGAGCATGGAGGACGTGCGACATGACTTCACTGCAAGGGATTCGGCAAACCAGTTCCTCCGAAGAGGAGGATACTGTGGTGGGGACATAAACTGCTTCTCACAGGATCAATTAAAGACAAAATGAGGCCAGAACGACACTCAACGCGAAGGGACACATATGCAGAGGTGAAGGCATCTGTGCTGCAATCACCCAACAATAAGGGGATGACAAAATTTTCGGACCACCCTGTATACTCTCTCTCTCTCGCTATATATCTATATATATATTTATATATATATATATATATATATATATATATATATATGCTTTGATTTAGTTTTTTGTATACAATTTCTCATATGATCTTATATTTTTCTTTTCGCATGATAAATTATATCAAGACTGTCCAATGGTTTCTTTTATCCGGGCGCTTTCGGCTATACATTTAGCCATTTTCAAAGTTGAAATACATTAACTGTTAACAAGAAATAGTTTGTTGCATATATGTATTTATATAATGTTTTCATTTAAAAATACTGTCAAGATATTGTGTCCATGTTCATAGTATATATATATATATATAGGCATATATATATAAAGGTATGTATATATATATATATATATATATATAGTATTTACATTATGCGGACCATTGTCCTCATCTTTGTCGCCATATTTGTCACAACGTTTCGGCCGTTGTACGCTCCGGCCTTCTTCAGGTGGTTGGAATTTCGAACTGAACCCTTTATTTCGATCCCTGGGGTAGACTGTTCTAGTTCCACTGTGCCATGTTTGATGGATGTCAGTTATCAGTTATCTCCTGCTAATTTTCCCTCTGAAAGTTCTCCACTGCCTTAACCGAGTATTGAACTCACACTCTTTGGGTTTGTCACTGGATCTAACCAACGCCTTTATCTAAAGGATAAACCACCTGAAGAAGGCCGGAGCGTACAACGGCCGAAACGTTGTGACAAATATGGCGACAAAGATGAGGACAATGGTCCGCATAATGTAAATACTGTACATAATACCTCATCTCAGAAATATAGACATATATATATATATATGTATGTGTGTATGTATGTGTGTGTGTGTATAAATTCAGGTATAAAGAAACAATTTCTCTGTAAAAAGACAATATGAATAAAGACAAAAGGAAAATATATATTATTTACCAATGCGTTTGTTCACCTGATTAACTTTATCAAATAAAATGTAGGGATTTTATTTTGCGAAATTTATTTACATAAAGAAATAAAAACATTGAGGGTTTTTAAAATTTTTTTAAAATTTTTTTAAAATATGAGAATGCTGAATTCATATGTCGAATTCTGGAAGTAAATTTTTTTTATTTTTTTTACAAATTCGGGCAGAAATGTCGATAAATCAATTTTACTGAATTTTTTTTTATTCAAGGAAAACGAGATTTTTAAATAAAATTTTTAAAATTTATAGGAAGGATTAAAAAATCGGAAAAAATATTCAAAAAATACTTTGGTCTTCCCTCTTTAATTTTAACATAAACATTTACAAGTTAAAATTTATTTTTATCAATTTGGGGACCTTTTTTCTCCAGGGCATACCACTTTTTTTAGCGTTTCCTGGGACATACGTAATTAAAACTATGGACGATGTTAAATGATGTAATTTAATACCTTATAACGAAAAATGAGAAAATTATGTTATTTTTGATTTGTTTATATAATTGTATATTTGTGTTTATGATATATATATATATATATATATATATATATATATATATATATATATATATATATATATATACTCAAAATACAGTGTATCGACAAAAAAAGAAAACAAAAATAGAAAAGCAAAAACGCTCGACCAGCGTTTTTCTGAAAGTTAACACTTTTAAGGCAAGCAATTACAAAAATAGAACATTGGCGATAAATAAAATTAAATGTTCACTTATCTGTTCCTACTCTGAGTTTCAAAAAGATTAAGGTTTTGGGTGCTAATTACACTTTTCGTACCCACGCGTAAAATGTAAAACTAAAACACAACCAGATAAATTTATAAAATGTAAAAAAAACTTATTTTTAAAATACTTCTTTTAAAGTTTAACTTCATAAAATTAATTTAAGATAACAACAGTTGCAATTATTAATAGTTAAATTTAATTTACAAACACTAGCAATAGTTTTAAAAAGGCTTTTGTAAATGTGTTTCTGCTGTCAAAAGTTTTTAAAATAAAAGTCAAAAAGAAATGAAATGTATTATTTAAAATTAAAATCCACAAATTATGAAACAAAATATTAAGAAAAAAGGGAAATATATTCGTATATGGTTTTTAAGCTAAAAAAAGAAAAGGTGTGGTTGACAGTATCAGCGGCGGGGGGGGGGGGGGCGAAAGTATAGTAGGGCCGGGTTTTGTAAAATTTGTAATAATTTTAGTACTATCAAGCTCTCTGACGAGTAGCGGCAGATAAGTGAATATTTCATTTTAAAATCTCTCTCTCTCTATCTATCTATCTATCTATCTATATATATATATATATATATATATATATATATGGGAAAATAATATTTAAATTTTTATATATCAAGATTCATGGGAATGTTTTGTGACAAAGTGGAAAAAGTTCCGTGACGCGTTTCATCCTTAGAACTTCATCGGACAAAGTTCATATTGATGCGACTACACATGCGCACACACGAGAGACGCTAGAAATTTTAAATAAAAAAGAAAATAATTATAATTATAATTATTATATGATTTGGGCTATATGGCCTACCTGATTTCATTTAGATTCTTTTTTTTCCATTACTTTTGTTATTAAATATCCCACATTGTGATAATAGAAGATCTACCAAATAAGGTTATGTTGTAAGAATCTGGACGCAATTTACTGTGGATGATAATTCTATTAAATCACTTCCAAACATTTTCCACTTTATCATACATCTTTCCCATATATATATATATATATATATATATATATATATATATATATATATATATATGTGAAAAGTGTGTGTATATAAATATAAATAAATATATATATATATATATATATATATATATATATATATATGTATAATTATTTATATATTATATGCGCGGTACTTATTAGAAAGCGCTCAAT
>OZ010581.1:100941112-100981112 GCA_963932145.1 Acanthosepion lycidas
TAAAAAGAATGCGCAAGTTGCTCCTCGTTTCCCGTCGCACAAAAAAGAAGAGCGTTAGGACATTGGCAACAGCACCAAACGGTAAGAGAAGAGTAATAAGAATAAAAGAAGGTAGGTTCAACCGAAAATCGATGGCGTTAATCAGTTCAATTGTGAAGTTGATTGCCATATTGGAATCGTTGGCCAGCATCACAAAATATACAAATATTTAGTCGTAGACTAAATAGAACCTTTTTTTTAAGAAGCTTAAATCAAACAGTATATAGAATTTTTATTCAAGTCGCGAATAAGCTCAGAATTGCTTCTTTTTTTTTTTAATTATTTTGTCAACAAATCGCTGTTTGATGCTAAATGATTTTTTAAAATATTTTTGGTAGAAGATTCGATATTTGGCAACTGAAATGTAAGAATTTACTTTGGTTATTGTAGACACCTCGAACTTGCTGGCAAAATGATGAAAAGCTGCAATATTCAGGAAATTATAAACACACACACATATATTAAACAGTGAATAATAATAAAAGCGTTTACGTTTTAAATATGTCTCCACCGTTATCGCGTGTAAGTGAATTTGGTAATCCCACAGTGGTAAATGTTTATATTTGAATTTGCTTCTTTTTTATTTTGAAATATTTGTAATTCCACTGTCGATTTTCACAAAAGAAAATTATTAAACGTCCTGCTACTGGAAATTTAATCCGAAATAGACAGCCAGATGAAAAATCAATCCTGAAGCGTTACACTTTGGAGTAAATCAGTAAACAATTTCGTTTCGTGTTGAATAAAGAATCTTACGCTGTCAAAAAATAAAAAGCAAAAGAAGTATTTGTCACCCAGAGAAGCAGTAATTTCATAAATGAGCAACACGTTGACCGACCGTTTCTAATTATCATACAAGAACTCTCCAGTAAACAAGTCACATAAAGTGGTATTACTTTTGATTTGATTGAACCCAGAAGAAAATTAATGTCTAACTCCTTTTCGCCGGTTTCCGGTATACAAAACCGCTTCCGCTTTTCAAGATGAATCAACCATGGTCTTGAGAATCGTGACCATTTCAACTTGACCTTTTTTTTTTTTACATTTCCACTTAGTGGCCACACGGAAGTCTTCACGCACTGAGTAACTCATTGGTCACTCAATTGACGTTATATGTTTTCAGTATATGTTTCTTTGCTGACTGAAAGATATTCAAATTTCAGATCTAAATTGTTTATTTAAAATTGAATAATTTTCAAAAAAATGTTCGTTAAAATCTTTTAATTATATGATTTTTTTAAGGTTTAAAAATATATATTCAGTTTAAAGACAGGAGTCATAAAACTGACTTCAAAGGGCCATATATATATATATATATATATATATATATATATATATATATAGTGATAATATTAGTGGTCAATATATATATATATATATATATATATATATATATATATATATGCATAAATTTCCAAGAGGATAGTATCCAGGTAGAACTCAATGTCCAGGACAAAATAAGAATGTTATATAAAAGGCTCAAAAACTAATATACCGTGTTTATAATTTATTACATTGGAATCGTAATCACGATCCAGTTCAGCAGAATCTCTCTCTCTCTCTCTCTCTCTCTCTCTCTATATATATATATATATATATATATATTTTAAGACATTTCTATGTTTAACATTCTTTTTATAGATACAAATATTTAAGTAAATGCTCTTTTTATAATAAACAGTATTAAACAACATTTACCGGCCTGAATGTCCGAGATATTTTCACAGAAAATATTCGTCTTCCGACAGGATTCGAACCTGTATCCTATACATAAATAATTGTCGGACTTTTCATAATATATATATATATATATATATATATATATATATATACGTAATAATGCCACAAAACATGAAAACATTAGATCTACCGTCGACCAATGAAAATAAACAATATCGAATACAAAATATTAAAAATATCTTTGTGCTGCTCCGTTTCCAAAAATCGGATGAAGCTAAATACACAGAGAAACATGTCAAATTTTTTAACGGTCTTCCTACATATTCCTTATTTAATCATTTTTTAAAATATCTGAATTAGCATATATAATCAGCAATAAAAACAATACAGGTTTTGATAAAAATATACTGGATTAACTTGTACTCATGAAGGAGGCGGTAAATGATGAAATTCAAACGGTTGTGTGACGTTCGATCAACGTACGTATTTATTTATTTCTGACTGTTACAGAAATAATGTCACAAAGCCGAAGAGGAAGTGAGGAAAACTGGTCATCAGTAAGTATCCTAGTCTTAGTTAATCACAATCACGGCCCACTCATTCAAAACAATGTACTCAGTCACCACAAGAACTTGTCCATCACCTCTCAGTCCTGCATATACCACAATACCACATATTCAGAGAGGAACTATAAAGCATCCCATCATGTAAAAGTTTCAATAAATGTTTAAAAGTCTCTTTTTTTCTGTTTTCTTTCTTTCTGTTTTTTTAAACAAAAATATATAGAAATCTCATCAGACATATGATGAGTCGGGAAGGAATGAACCCTTAAACAAATCTAAGAATACAATAAAACAAACTAAAATGAAAGATGTTAGTAGGAGCCGTCCATCCCTCAAAGTAATAAGAGTGTCCGCTGTATTCTGCCGATAGACAAAATCAAGAAGCGCATTCACTAAGGAAAGGAAAAATGAAACGTTGGAGTAGGAAAAAAAAAAAAAAAATTCTGACACTGCCGAGATAAATAAGGAGACGAAACTGGGAGATTGGTAATCTCGACATGAATCATCACAAAACAGAGTGTCGGGAACCGTTGTGACCAAGTAATTGGTTAAGGAATAACAAAACAAGAGGTGACAGATAAATAGTTTATTGAACAGTAAATACACCAGAAGTGTGTTACACGACCTGGGAGTGTGTGTCGGTTGACAAGCGTTCAGTCTATATCACTGTTGAAATTTTGTATCCTCCCTCCCCACGAGGGTACATGTGGCACAAAACCGAGTTTAACGTGGGTCATCCGAGCCCGTAGGCTAGGCCAAATCTCCGTAGAACCCGCATAAACGGATTCGGGTCTGTCTACCTCCCCGAACGAGACTCTGACTTTCGGCACAGTCTCGTCCGGGTTCCTCTCTGCCCAAGCCAGAGAGTTCGACAGGAGCTGCGAACAGCCTCAATAGAACAGGCTATATCACTGTTCCCCGGAAGCTTACTTTCCTACTACTTTATAGGTAGTGGAAGAGTCCACTATAGCCTCATTAGAAGGAAGACACAACAACAGGAACAAACCAGGAACATCACTCATTCATATTAACTGGGAAAGCAAGAAACGTCTAACTTCTAACCAGGAGAAGGTACACAGGAAAACGCTTCCTTGTATTTAAGGCTAGCCCCGTTCACACGAACCAGACTCGCCACAGATACCCACCTTTCGCTGAACACTGACGACATCAAACGCTTTCTATCAGATTTGATCTTCATCATGAGCTGATGCCCAAAGAATCCAACCAGATCCTCATGAGAATGACGTTCATATCGCAATGGTCGATGTCCGTACCACTATTCTTGTCACGGCTAGCAACGTGAGAAACACTGTCTGTTTCACCCCGGAGAACGGGGGCGGCACATTGTCACACGCGTACGCGAGATCGATCAACACAAGCCGATCGGGAGAGATACGAGCCGTCAACTAGCCGACATAGTCCCATAAACGACGCGAGGACAACAGTAGAAGGCGTGCAGAGCCGTCCCTTCTAAACCAATGTCACAAAGGCTACGTCATTGAGAGGTAGCACGTTACGAATCAATCGGCTGGTAAGCGAAAACTCAGGATTGCTGGCGCCCAAGACCAATAAGAGTGCAACTCTGGTGATGACAAGCCGAGACGTTGACTAAGGCGGTCCGTCACAACCCCCTCCACAAGATCACGATATAATAGCCTACGAGGCCGTGGAAGGTCACTGGACAGAAGAGAAGCCCTTAAGGCTGCCGATACTCTCGCAGAAATCTCGATTGATTCCGAGGCTTGCAATGGCACTCAGGCTCAGAAACGGAGAGTGAGAGTAATGCTAGGGAAGGCGTCCCTAACACTGTCCTCCAAAATCGAGTCCTCCGTCAACGCACGGCGTAGGAACACCAACCTTTTACTGATGGTTCAGCGTGTGCGGTATTTCCAGCCCCCATGAGACAGTCGTTGAGCAACAGTCTCTCTGCAGACTATATGCCGGCACCCCCACCCCCACAAGAGGGAAGTCAACACGCGATCGAGCGCCTCCTTTCTGTTCTTGCAGCGAGGAAGTACCGCCAATCGATAAAAAGATAATCGGTAAGACGTACGTGGAACATGCCTCAAATTTACCTTTATGGACAACCACCGCCGAAGGCAAGGCTGGACCGCCGCTTCAACCTTTGACTGTACTTCGAACCAATTCCTCTTCAGCTGGAGACCAGGCCCAAACCACACTCCAAAATGCGGATGGATCTGTCTGTACAACTAAAGGGTCCCGGAAGCGCGATTTACTTCCAGGCACCTAACTGCAAGCGGGAAGAATTGTCGCGGTTAATTTTGGATCCCGACACTTTCTCGTACCGCACAAGCGCCTTCTGTAGTATCTCTATCTCGCTACAGCACGACATGAAAATAGATACATCATCGGCATATGAAAAAACCCTGGCTCGACCTCCAGAGACAGCGATTCAGCGTAGGACCGGACTGTACGCCCTGTCTCTCAGCCGGCGAAGGATGTGCTCCAAAGCGTAAAGTAAAGACGACAGCGGACAACACTGACGAACCGACCGAGAGAACGCAAAATCGCTCAACCGCTTTTCCGTTCACCTGTACCATAGCACCGGGAGTGTGATACAGGATGCTGATCCACTTGCAGAAGTCGGGTTTGAATCCAGCGGTCCGCAGGACAGCAGGTAGGTAGTGATGGTAGACCCTAAGGAATGCCTTAGATTGATCTAAATTGATCAGCTCGACTTCATCGTCGTCTTCTACATCCTCTATAACCGTGCGGACCAGATGCAGGTTGCTTTGAATTGTTCGTCCCCTCACAGCAGAAGTATGCTCAAGTCCTAGTAATCTCGCGACAACTGACTGAAACGTCCCGTTAGGAGCTTTGCCAAGTTTAGCAGAGTTATGGACCTTTAGTCATGTAATTCCCGCTCAGCACCATTTTTCAACTGTGTGATAACACCCCTGGAGATCCGATCGGGGATGGACCCTTGCCGGAACAAGTTGTTGAACACTGTCAAAATCGGAACAAAGATGTGCAAAAGCCTCAAGTACAGTTCGTAGGGCAGGCCATCAAGTCCCGGAGACTTGCCACTGCCGTCCCTCTTCAATGCCAAATAAACTTCGCCCTCTGTGATCTCTCCCTCGCAGCTAGGCGGTTCAGTCGGCTCAAGCCGAGGAAAATCAGCCAAATAGCTAAGAAAGTCATCGCCACAGAGAACAGGCTTCTTGGTAAAGCAGCTCTCGAAATGCCACCGAAACGCCTCACATATGCCCTTGGTCAACCTGAGAGTACGCTCTCCGGAATATTGACCTCTCGAGTGTATCGATCGAAACCTCGACGGATCTCTGCCTCGCACAATTCTGCGCCCATATTCACAGCTTCATTAGACATCTTGTTTAACTTATGTCTAATTACCTGACCCTAGTAGCGCTTGCTAGCCTCACGCACCAGTGCCTGCCTAGCTAGTGCCATCTTTAGGGAATTCCCCCGCCCAGTCTCCGCCCAGGACAGAGTATCCTCAAGAGTCTTAGCCTTATCTAGAGCGAATCTTTGGCCATATTCGGTGGTGAAAGACCTAATCCTATCCTTAAGTCTATCCCAACTTTATTTCCAATAACCGCCCCGCTAGTTCCCGCAGCCCTAATCTAGTCAGTTGTTGCCGGATGCCCCGCCTGTCCAGTAAAGACATATTGAACTTCCAGTGTCTAGCCATTTTGGCCTAGCAACTAACACCATCCTGCACAAACGAGTCTATGGTTTGAATAGTCTAACTGGCGGAACGTGAGACAATCTAGAAAATCTAGATCGACCCTTCTAATTAACATTCTATCCAGGTAGCTGGTTACCCGAGAGACGGCCACTTAAGAGCCCACGTCCACATTTCCCACCCCGGATGATCGACCCGGTATTCATCGACGAGCCCAAACTCGCCGATCAGATCGCCCGATGGCCTCTCGCTAGCTCCCCGCCCACTGTCTAAATTGAGGTCCAGGGTGGCATTTCAGTCCCCCATTAAGACTAAGTGCGACGAATCGATCAGGAACGACCCGCATCTGACAAAAAAGTCGACACACCCCGTCTGGTCGTTGGGTACATGAACCACAACGACCCGAAACACCCCACTGCTCACAGCAATATCAGCTACTATCAACCGCCCTCAACCGCGTCAGCATGGACAAGGTCCATTCTAGCACACAGAGAAAATTTTACTAACAAGGAAACACTTCTGGCCGGGTGGTCTCCATGTGCTGAATAGACAACAAAGTCGTTAGAAAGCATACGTGCATCAAACATTGCAGTGTATCGCCTGGATAGCAGCCACATCTACACTGAAGGACAAGAAATCACGAAGCAGGCGGGCAGCCTTACCTCGATCTCTCAAGGCCCTTATATTCAAGCTAGCAAGCTTGATAGACATCTTTTAAAGTCAAGGGCCCCTTAAACACAGGCTGGGCGAAAATCTGTGGAGGTCAAGACACCGACGGATTGTCCCAGACGTAATTCGTCCTTCTGTGACCGCCGATGACTATGGAAACATTTAATTTTAAACAGCTATATAAAGATGGGTGGAGAAGAACGGGAACCCCCACAGAGCAAAATTGAGCAAGCTTTTTGAGCTCCGGAGGCTCCATCTGAAGCACCGAGAAGGCATCTTTGGCCCTCGCAAGATTGTCCGGGTGACCTTAATTTTACCCTCGGCGTTTCTTATAAGGGTAATTACACCAGGGACACAGGGAAAGTTTCTTGGATCCTCCGTTACCGGGTAGCAAGTGGTGTGCATTTGAATAGTGGCCTCTCAAGGGACTCCCTGTCTATTATACAATTTTTCTCCCCTCTGGAGAAACGTCTTTTTTTTCCCTTCGGGTGGGTTGTGAGAGGGAGGAGAAAACGGAGCCCTAGAAGGGAACCTCCTTGTCTTACCTTGTGCAGGTTCTTTTTTTAATTCTTACTGGCGAAGAAGTTGTGGACCATAGTCTTGGCGGCTATCATGGCATTCTCCGCACTACGCAGACCAGCTTTCCTTTCCCTCTTGGTATCCTTGACGTCTAACCTTCTCTTCTTTGTCCCTCCTACTTTTCAGTGATGAGGATCTCGGTGGAATTATTTCCTCTACCCCCACGTAGAGGTCCAATTGCGACAACTCCTCCACCTCCTGCTGCTGCTGCTGTAGTTCCGACTGCTGCTGTTGTTGATGAGGGTGCTCCTGCTCCGGACGCTGCTCCAGTTGCTGCTCTGATAGCTGCTGATTCTACTGCAGCTTCTTCGGCTGTTTCTGTTGCTGTGGCTGCTGCTATCGCTGCTGCCGCTGTTGTCGATGCTGCTGTTTCGGCTGCTGCCGTTGTTGTTGTTGCTGCTGCTGCTGTCTTGCAGTGCCATTTTCTGGGACATCTTGCTGTGGAGGCATAGTTATTGCCTTGGCTCCCCTCCTCACAACCTCAGTTCATTCGCCAGGACAACTGGGGCTTTCGTTGGTGCTTTCACCCTGGGCTGCTCTGGTGTTGGTTGAGTCTGTGGTACCGGATTTTTGCTCGGACACAACTTTGTCAGGTGACCGGCAGTACCACAATCCCAGCAGTGGGGGCGGCGGACCTCAACAGCCACAAAGATATTTCGGCCACCACGAGTAAACATGTTATGGACCTCGTTAAACTTAGGTCGGGTCAGTGTCACCATGATTTCTTAATCACTGATGGCAATGACTACCTTACTTTTGATGGAGGATACCCCCATCCACCGGATCGTTATCCGAGAAGAAAGCCCCCAAATGGTCTCACCCCATGTATGGTAATCCGAGTCTTTTGGGTGTCCATGTTCTGCAATATCAAGTTCTTGGTGGTGAGAATATTGCCGGCCAACGCCTCTGCAGCCTCCTCCGTTGCCAGCAGGATGTCCCACATAGCATTTGACCTAAGGACCAACAATTTCGCTCCAATATTGAGGTCCTCTTCCATCATCTCCCTGTTGACAGCAATAAACTTCCGCGTCTTGACGTCAGCTGTCAACAGGGGGGTGGTTCTTATTCCTATTGCCTTCATATCTAAAGGCACTGGCCAAAGTTTTCTTCCTGAGATGGAGGAGCTATACTCGTTGGCATAAAAATCCGCCACTACTGGTGCTACATTTATGGGCCATAGCTTGGTATAACACCAGACGAAAAATAGAAAAACCGAAGACCAACAAGGCCAAAAGAAAGTTCATGTATAGTTTCTTATTCTCTTTTAGCCCCATTGAAGATTGTCTGTGGGTTAAGAGCATTTTGCTGTTGTTGCCAAAACAGGTAAAATACTTAAGGAGAGATTGGTTTGACAATGTGCTCACCTACTTTTTTAATCATGTCTATTAGGGACATTTTTGTCAATATATTTGGAATTGAATTCAGGGAGAAGTGGCTTCATGCCTTTTTCAAGAGTAATAGGACAAAGCGAACACAGGCAATTTCAGCTACTTCTTTGATGTGGTGTAATGGATATCGGCTCGCGGTGAGAATTTCAATTGAGTTCGCTATATTCTCTTTCGCACTAATAGCCTTGGGAAAGGTATGAATCCATCTCTTCTACCCCCAGCTATGTGTTAATTAAGCAACCTGTCTACCACAGAACAAAAAATGGCAACCCACTGCGGAAAAAAATTTGCCTCGTCAGTTATGTATCGTAAGATACATGATCACCCAAGCGTGTATCACGTATGACACTGACTGACTGTACTGTTAATCTTTATATAATTCAGCTCACATATGTTTAATTAATAAAATATATGTTTAATTAATAAAATTGTTTGTCTATTTAAAATGATATATTTACTAGAAAATATATTCAGTCTAAATACAGAAAGAGTTATAAAAATGACTGCAAAAACCTGCTTAAACTATTTTCCCGTTACTCAGGGGTTGTTGCCAAAACAGAAAGGGAAATTAGACTTCGGAATACGAATCTCCATTTTGATTTACGCTTAAGTGTGCACATGTATATATTACTTCAATGACAGTCCCTCTCTGTCTATATGAATCTGTTCATCTCCCTCACTTATCTCTTTCTTTCTCTCTCTATCTCATCCTGTTAATCTCACTCACTCACTCACTCAATCTATCTATCTATCTATCTATCTATCTATCTATCTATCTATCTATCTATCTCTTTCTCTTTCTTTCTCCCCCTATCTATTTGATTCTGTTCACCCTCTCCCCTCTCTCTTTCTATCTATCTCATTCAGTTCATATCTATCTATCACATCCTGTTCATCTCAATCTATCTATCTAGCTAGGTAGCTCATTCTGTTCATATCTATCTATCTATCTATCTATCTATCTATCTATCTATCTATGTCTGTCTCTCTCTCTCTTTCTCTCCTTATCTATTTGATTCTGTTCATCTCCCCCTCCTCTCTCTTTCCATCTCTGTTCATTATCTATCTATCTATCTATCTATCTATCTATCTATCTATCTATCTATCTATCTATCTAATCCTGTTCATATCTATCTATCTATCTATCTATCTATCTATCTATCTATCTATCTATCTATGTAAGAGTCGAAACAGAGAGACTTGAAGAAAGTAAAAAGTCGATAATACCAGTCAAGTACGTTTGTGAGCAAATTTAGAACCCCGACCCCAGCGCTTGTGTTTACCTCATATCAACATGTGACTCGTACATGGATATTATGCCGGCCTCTGTTATCATAAGCGGGTGGAGGGGATGTCATCTGATGTTGGTTAGCAGGGGTGCGCCAACGGACATTGAAATAGGATTACTGGGATCCATGACATCGGGTAAATGCTGAGTGCCGGACGCAGCTAATGAGGGTGAGTGCGTGTGAGGACGGGTGCCTGCAGCCTCTTGTTCGGGTAGAACTCTCGGGTGCAAAGGGTGCGTTTGATTATGTCTAGTAATACCTGTCTGTACCAGTTGACTTGCTATCAGAAGGTGGGCGGGAGGAGAGGCAGGCGTGGGCATGTTCGTGAGAGGAACCTTCTTAACCACCTCCTCCCAGCTTACTCAACAATCCAGATGAACTCTGACCCACTGGATGACATCTATTTTGAGGTACAAATCAGAGTAATATATATTTCGGCTTCCTTCTCCTTTTCTTTCTTTCTTTCTTTCTTTCTTTCTTTCTTTCTTTTTCTTTACTTGATGTGAGAGTAATTTTATTGTTTTTTTTATGTTGAGGTGAAAAGTGACTCATAGACAACCACGAGGTCATTTAGTGCACCATTGTGGATCAAGAAGAATTACCTGTCGGGCATAGTACAATATATATATATATATATATATATATATATATATATATATATATATATATATATATATATATATATATATATGCATTTATGTTTGCATGTATGCCTATATGTATAGCTAACAGTCATTATTCTACATACTTTATACATATGAATTTAAGGGCTATTATACATACGTACATACACATACATACATACATACATAGATACACACACACATATATATATATATACATATATATATATATATATATATATATATATATATATATATATATAAGATTTAACATTTAAGAAACAGCAGATACTTTTATATATAGTGTTCAATTTTTAAAAAATATTAAAATAATATTAAAAATAGAGAGTTAGTATTATATTAAAACATTACTTTAAATATCAATTAAATTGATATTTAAAAGTAATCTTTTCATGATATATATATATATATATATATATATATATATATATATATATATATATATATAAATATATATATATATATATGCGTGTGTGTGTGTGCGTGTGTATATAGTTAAAATATTTTTAATTTTAAATATATGACATAAAAATATCAATTATTTTCGTTTATTATTGATATTCCTCTTCATCTATGTGCCGTATCACTTCGAGACGTCTGGGATCATGACTCTCCACAACGTCCTATCCAAAAATAAAATGCTTACCTATGTCGTTAACATTTATAAAACCTCTGTATTACAAATTTCGAGTTCAATTTAAAATCATTTTAAAGTTGTGAAAAAAAAAATTCTTCTTCTATGTGCCGTCTCCCTTCAGGGCGTCGGCGATTATGGCTCTCCACAACATTGCTGACGTTAAACAGCTGAACACTCGACTTTTACTTCAACTTTTTCGTTATAGGAATTAAACTAATTTCAACTCAGTTCAACAAACATTGTTTACACCTCACAAAATCTGTCATCCATTAAAAATTTTTGGATGACGATACTTTTAAGGCGAGCAAATATTTTCAGTATAGTGCTCAGATATTTGATAAAAGCCAAAGAAGTATCAGCAATATTATTATTCCTGACCTGGCATCTCGACTTCAGTTACTTTCCCACTGTCGTAACATTGTTTCCCTGTGCTTTTTCTATAAATAATTTCATGGTAATTGTTCGGATAAAGTCTTTGGTACCTAGATTTTATGAAATTAAGCGTACTACTTGATTGGCGACAATGTCTCATCAATTCACGGTTGAACTGACTAAATGTAACCGTAAATGATCCTTTTAACCGTTATATATAACGTCATTTTGATTGGTTTGGTTTGTTTTACGGTTTATCAACCTCAATAGGTTATTTAATGTCGACAAGATTTTTATTGCTGGTAATATTTTTTTTTAATTTATTGCAGGTAATATTTTTTCAAAAATGTATTGTTTATATTTTTTTCATTAATATATTATTGGTAATATTTTTTTCCAAAAATCTATTGCTGGTAATAATGTATTACTGATAATAATTATTTTCTTAAAAATATCATTGCTGGTAATAATGTTTTGTAAAAATGTATTGCTGGTAATAAAATCTATTTTTACACGTTTAACTCCAGTTTAAGAGTTAACTATTTACCCATAACTGGGACCCTAACTAGTGGTACCACCCCGGGTCAGGGTGGACCTGGGAACACCAGCAATTAAGAGGTGGTTCCACGCTTTTCAAAACCTCTTGATCAATGGCCTTGCTATCGGATGTAGTTTATCGTCATACCCAGGACGCGGATACAGTTTGTTGTCATACCCAGGACGCGGATGTAGTTTATCGTCATACACAGAAGGCGGATGTAGTTTATCGTCATACCCAGGACGCGGATGTAGTTTATCGTCAAACCCAGGACGCGGATGCTGTTTGTTGTCATACCCAGGACGCGGATGTAGTTTATCGTCATACCCAGGACGCGGATGCAGTTTATCGTCATACTCAGGACGCGGATGTAGATTATCGTCACACCCAGGACGCGGACGTAATTTATTATCATACCCAGGACGCAGATACAGTTTGTTGTCATACCCAGGATGCGGATGTAGTTTATCGTCATACCCAGGACGCGGATGTAGTTTATCGTCATACACAGGAGGCGGATGTAGTTTATCGTCATACCCAGGACGCGGATGTAGTTTATCGTCAAACCCAGGACACGGATGCAGTTTGTTGTCATACCCAGGACGCGGATGTAGTTTATCGTCATACCCAGGACGCGGATGTAGTTTATCGTCATACCCAGGACGCGGATGCAGTTTATCGTCATACCCAAGACAAACGTCACTTTGAACTGATTCCAACTGCAGTGATTTGAAAACGTCAGACTGTAGTCAACAAAATCTTATTTACTATACTGATAAAACCCAGTTCAAAGAAAGCTGGACAATTTTCTATCGAATGGAGAGGAGCCTTGAGACATCAGCGATATAATTCTACAGTAGGATGTTGAGAATAATATGCACTTTTTAATAAAAATGGACACGAAAAGCACACTTATACATAGAATCAGAAAGAAACGGTCGACAATTCTTAACAAGGAAAGGGGACTTGGAGAATTTGATAATCACAAGGCTAGGAGGGGCAAAGATGTTGGCTAATGGGATTGTGTAAATGGATGACAGTAGAGGGAGTGAGATGCGTGGCAAAAATACAAGCCCTGCTGGGATCTACAAAGCTTAAAATGTTGTCGGGAGACATGGTTGCCCACGTCCCGACGGAACACGGCGCATTAAAGAAAAGAAGCGAAAAGCCAAAAAAGATTTGATTGATCTGTACCGGAAGTTCCCAGGGTGAAATCTTATCAGAATTAATGGAATTAAAACGCATAGATACTTTTGTTATCATGATTAACTCCATATCTCAGGTAATGATCCGGAAAGTGATTGTACTGAATAAAATGGAATAGAAGATAATAATAATAATAATAATAATAATAATAATAATAATAATAAAGGAACCCAACAAGTTCAAAATAGAGTTTCAAATGGGTGAAGAAATACAAGTAAAGCACAATACACCGACTGAAGCTGCAAAATACTTAAAAAAGAAAGCAAAGGTAAATGCCACCGACCAGATGCAGAAAAAGATGGCAAGATAAACCGCTTCATAGTCAATACTCTACCCGTACCAAACAAGCTGATGTAGACAAACCCCGTACCCATCAGTAGCTACGTAATGCAGGTTTAAAAGCTGAAACCGAAGGTTTTATTCTTGCAGCACAGGACCAATGCTTGTTAACTAGAAATTATCAAACACACATACTGAAAAAATGTGTTACCCCCAAAATGCAGATTCTGTGATAAATATCCAGAAACAATTGACCATCTTGATTCAGGTTGCATCGTATTGGCGCCCACTGAATATACAATCCGACAGTGAGGAGTGGGTCAATATCTGCATTGGAAATCTGCAACAGAAAGTAAACTGTAAGAAATTGGTATGAACACCACCCAGAACCGGTTACGGAGATAGGTCTTGCAACAGTTTTATGGGACTTCACAATACACTCAGACAAAACAATCAAAGCTAATCGCCCAGACATCGTGATTAGAGACCGCAAAGACAAAAAGTGCCTTCTTATCGATAGTGATTTTCCAAGCGTAGCTTAGATGTGGCACAAGGCCGAAAGTATGGGGCAACCAGTGAGGATCGAACTGACGACTCAGTTGTAATTGTTCTAGAGAGACAAGCTTGCTAACCATTACACCGCCTCGGGGTACCCTGTGCCTTCTTATTGATATGGCAGTTCCTGCAGCCTGCAATGTATCTTTGAAGATCTTCAAAAAAATCATGAATATACAAGGATTTTGAAATCGAAATCTCAAAAATGTGGCAAATGAGGACAACAACAAATCTAGTTGTAGTTGGAGCCCTCGGATTTATTGGAAAATATTCCGATAGACTCATTGAAGGCCTGTGCCCTAAAGAAATACAAAAAAAATTGTTCTCACGAGTACAGCTCACGCCTTACGAAGAGCTTTATTTATGTAAAATGTGTGTTATTTTTTTCGAAAATTGCACAGTGGAAAATGTCATAATTCCATTTCTGTCCTTAGGTCTCTGGTTGGGACCCGAAAAGAAATGAGTACACACTGGAACTAAAAGGAAATATAATAATAATAATAATAATAATAATAATAATAATAATAATAAAAAATACATAGAACCTGTAACAATTCTATGAGACTTTAAAATAAACACAGAACAATCAAGGAGTCCGTGATCAAGGAGCATAAACACAAAATGTATTTTCTTATTGATCTGACAGTTCGTTTAGACTGTAATAATCTCAAAACATTCTTAAAAAACTATCAAATTACCAGGATATTTAAGTAGGAATTTGAAGAACATGGCTTATAAAGACATTTATATTTCCACTTGTGATTAGGACTCTGCATTTGACTGGAAATGGTTTTCATAGACTCATAAAAGGAATCCTTGGCAGCAACTCTCCTAAGGTATAGTCTTAAATGTTCTTATAGGAAACTCAGAAAATACGAACTGGTTTGTATAAGATGTATGTGCGTTTTTAGTTTTTGTTTGTTTGTTTTTTTGTTTAACAAATATATAGAGAGAAATGTCATGAGGCTATTTCTGACCTTAGGTCTCTGGTTGGGACCCGGGACGAAATAAATATAGAACATAAATCAAAAGAAATAATAATAATAATAATAACTCGTGAAAATTTCAAGGTTTTCCTATTTTAAATTTCTGATGATTCTGAATTCTTCAGTTAATGATTGAATAAACACATGGCGTGTTTTACGACAAAAAAAAAAAAAAAAATAACCACAGACGTACCCCTATCGCGTCGTTAAATATTTGAGCTTAACAACTTTAACAAAATATTGCAATAACAATAAAAAATATGAATGCTGGTCGTTAGTTAAAGAAGTAAGGGGGTACAAATGAAAAGATTTGTAATTGACAACTTTTCCATTTCACTGAAACAGAGCTTAAAAATTTCTATCTTTCATTTTCTGACTGAAACCAAGTAGCGTCTTTAATACATTTTATCTCCACACGTGATCAAAACGGCATAGTTCATTATCCATGAGGTACTAGCGGGAGACGTTAAAAACTTCTATCTTTCTTTCTTCCCGTGAAACCTAGTCGCGTCTTTGAGAAGTCTTTTGTCTTTCCACGAAAGGAAGGACAAATTCAATTATTATATGATAACAGTTCAAAGCCAGAGCCTTGATTGTCTCAGCTGAATCGATATAATCTGTCGAATCTTTAACAAACATAGGAAGTGAATAAAATTCTCCTGAAAAGCATGTGAAAATTCGTATAGCTAAAGCCTAGGCGGCCTTCAGTAAAATGGATCTAATATGAAAAATCTGATCTAGCAGACAATCTCAAACGGAGATACTTTCCATCCGCTGTCTAGTGTTACTGCTTGAACGTTAACTAAAACCCTTGAGTCGAAGCTTGATGGAGCGTACACTCAGATGATTGGAGCTATACTTAACATCTCTTTGAGACAACTTCCAACTCAATCATAGCCATATGGCCTCATCTCTGATATTTCTACAATCTTACATGAACGCAGAATTCGCTTTGCAAGACTGGTTGATCGTCCAGCAATCAGCTACATTGACACGCAATGTCACACTAATAATCTTCCGACATGCAGGACCGTGATGGTTGGCGTAATAGACTCATGACATTCCGAGCTAGCTCGACCGAATAATAATTATAGTCTGATCTTAATTGAGTCGAGATGTTAACACACACGACTTCTTTTACTGAATTATGGTGGGCTATAGTAAATACTCCATCCAGTACCACAAGAAATTGTTATGAACATCACCCAAAGCCGGTTACGCAGATAGGTTCTGTAACAATTTTATGGGACTTTACACCCAGACCGACAGAACAATCAAAGCTATAAAATATAAAATAAAAAGTTGGGCAAGCCACTCAGGACCTGACCCGCTAAGCATATCTGCTCATGAGCGAGATTAGTAGGGGGGAGATCATGATCGAATATCGAGAGAATTGTTTAGTGAATTTCTTTCCATTTTTAAAAAAAATTTAATCGTGTTTTTCTTTATCAGATGATTGTATAATAAACTGGCACAATGCTATTAGTAATGGAAATATTAATTTGGTGCAAAAATAATGACGTAATAATGTCGTTTTTCGACGTTAAAAAATACGTCAAAAAACGACATTATTACGTCATTATTTTTGCACCAACCTAATATTAGCCGTTTCCTTATAAGGAAATACTCGGCATTTATTGTTCGAGCAGTCAGTGCTGCTATCAGTTAAAATTAATAATGACTTTATGGTGCTGTTATTGTATAATATCTACCATCCATTTTCTCCTATAGTATATCTACAATTCATTTTCTAGAATAGTATATCTACTATTCATTTTCTAGAATAGTATATCTACTGTTCATTTTCTACAATAGTATATCTACTATTCATTTTCTACAATAGTATAATATCTACTGTTCATTTTCTACAATAGTATGATATCTGCTATTCATTTACTATAATGGTATGATATCTACGATCCATTTTCTGCAATAATAACTACAAATACTTTCATGGAAATTGCCCCGAGGAGCTGTATTCGCTGGTTTCCAGACGTCATGAGTTCAAGCGCCCTACGAGGCTGACATCCCGCTCTTACCCCTTCACCGTCGAAACTCCTAAATGTAGCCGTCTCTTCTACTCTAATAGCTTCATGTCTCGCACCTCTCGCCTGTGGAACTCCCTTCCCTATTACTGTTTCCCTGTGAGCTATAATCTCCAGCTATTCAAGTGTAATGTCAGTCGACATCTTCAGTTGCCTTGATCTATCCACTGCCCTCATCCTTTCTTCTATCACTCCTATCTGACCTTGCTCTAAATTTTCTGTAACCCCTTGCATCCTAGTGGCTTCCCGCCTTGCTTGGGGTGAAATGCTTAAAAAAAAAAAATTCATTTTCTACAATAGTAAGATATCTACTATCCATTTTCTACAATAGTAAGATATCTACTATCCATTTTCGACAATAGTATAATATCTACTTTTCATTTTTCTACTATGGTATTTTATTTACCAACTGTTAGAAGTATGAAATATGTTAAAAACCATTAAAGGATCATAATAAACCGCTTGTAGCGAAAAATTTATACAAGTCAGGTGACTTTCCAGTAAATGTTACTGTCGTACCCATAGGAATTTCGTGAACAAAATAATACACGAATTCTAGAATTTCACGCATTTTTTAATGAAATACCTTCCTTATGAATAGAAATATGATAAATACTTTAGCTTAAAATAACACTGTATGTAGTTTGAGGAATTAATTGCTGGAGGCCGTGAGTTGGTTGTTTAGTAGAGTGCATCGTCATTTACGTTCTGTCGCAAATGCCTCAGTAGACTATAGTAGCACCGACATTCTCTTAAAATAAGTTTCCAGGAAAATAAGTTTCCTGGGTCCAGTAGCTATTATTGCTCTTTCCAGTATTGATGGCTGCTTCTTTCCTTGTCTTCTTCTTTGAGGTAATCTGAAACGTCAACATCTTGATTATGTCATTATTCTCGCTTCGACACCTTGTCAAAAGCCTTAGAGATATCTAATGCTACGATCCGCGAGGTCTGGTTGTCGTCAAGAGTCTCACTAATTCCGTGAGTGATGGTAGTTAGGACGTCGGCAGAAGATCAGGTCGATCGAAACCCATACTACTCGTCGCTGAATAAGTTGTTCTTTTCTAGGTGCTTGACGACCTTATTGATTATGGCCTCAAAAAGCTTACTGGTTATACTGAGAAGACTAATCGATCTGTACTGGGAGGGAGAAGATCTGACGCCCGCGATCTTAAAAACCGGGCACACACTTGATATCTTCCACAAGATTGGGAATAATTTCTCCTTCAAGCTTAGCTAGGATTGGAGATAATACCGGGTCGATATTCTTAAAGACAAACATTGGAATTTTGCTTGGGCCAGTGGCTTTCTTTGAGTCAAGTTCTTTGTAAAGTTTAGAGACTTCTCGTGGCGTAATGGTAATATTACTGAGATTATGCTCTGTGAGACGTGAGGTTGAGGAGGGGATTGTTTTTGTCATTGAACGCTGAGCTTGAAGCAAAGATCGAGGCGATCAGGTTTGCCTTGTCTTTCGAGGAAAATATGACAGCGAGGCCACTTATAATTGTAGACACAGTTGCTTTACCTTTGTTAATAATTTGGTTGGTGATCTTCCAAAATTCACGGGATACAATTTGCTTTTTTTCAACTTTGGTCTGGACTGCTTTTGTTTAGCTGAACTTGGCGTTTTCTAGAACATTTTTGCGGCGATTATGAGCAGTTCTGAATGCAGTAAGGGCCAAACTACTTCGCTTCTTCGATGGATATTGAATATCTGAGAAGATTGATAATATCCTCACCTAGTTTCCCTGAGCTAGTTTTAATATTTGCCGTGACTTCAATATCCAGCATAAAGAATGGTTAGTCTACTCCAAAAAACCGATGATGCAGGCAGATATTGCAGAGATTTCTACATCGCTTATGAACTAACCCAGATCATCTTAGAACCTACCCGTGTCCCGGACGCGACGGGACATCAGACGAACCTCCTCGGCCTACTTCTAACCTCCTGCGCTGATAGCAAAAGTTTTACTCCGTTACTAGACACGTCACACCATTCCCTAATCAATGTCTAGTATAAAGCATCCCTGATGAACTGTTCCATAGAACGGTTTCTGGCTATGCGAAGGCAGACTAAGACAGCTTTTGACTTTACATGATGGAAGCTCTTCTTGAATTTCTTCAAGAATTATGCCTTAAAAATTGCTGCCCTTGTCTTTAAATGGTTCCTTTTTGAAATGGAGAGATTTATACCCCAGAAAAATTCCAACAAATACCCAAGAGTCAGCAACGGTTCATCCCTGAATACGCTGCAGTCATGGCACATTATTTCAATAACTATCGCAAAGAGCGGCGTAGTTTGAGCCTTACCGCATTCGGAACTGCAAGCAAGCACTACAAAAAAGTTCTAGAAAAAAATCCAAGTGCTGCTATGCACAAGCTGTCCAGTCCAAAGTTGAAAAAAAAAATTGACCCCATGAATTCTGGAATCATAAACAGGTAAAGCGTTTGTGCACATAATTATAAATGAGTCCAAGATCATATCTTCCTTAACAGACAAAACTCCATCGCCTCGATCTTTGCTTCAAACTCAATATTAGACAACAAAGATGATCCTATCTCCAACTTTCTATGTCTTCCATAGTCTTAATGAAAAAAATAATGCATCAATTTTGGTTTTTTTTCGGTTGGGCTCGTTATTTTTCTGTTGCTCAATTCTGAAGCAAGAGTAAAATAGATGGATGGAGAGTGCTTCTTTGCCCCAACATAGGCATTGCTCCCGTGTTTGGAGCTGTTGAACTAAATTCTTAAAACGCGTGACCGAGATGAAATATTAGAACAGGTTTATTTCGAATAATCGAAAAATGTTCGGATGAGTTCAATTTTTCTCCTTGTTTCACGTCTGGATAATCGACGTCCAGAGAATCGAGGTAAGAATTCTTGTGGAAGGACAGCAGTGGGAATCGAACTAACCACGCCACCGGATCACCTTGCAAGCCGTCACTCTACTTGAAGCGCTCTGATTGGCTAAATCTAGCATCGAAAGTCCGCAGTACGATATTTTTTTAAGCAAGTCTGGAGTGCCACTAGCAAGCAAGGGGTTACAGAGGATTGAGAACAAGAGTAAAGAGACGTGTTTGAGGAAAGGATACAGAGAAGAACGGGGAACAAGTTCAGGTTGTTAGATGTCGATTGACATTACACTTGAATATTTGAAGATTATAGTCATCGGGGAAGCAAGTAAGGGGAATGGAGTTCCACAGAAGTGAAGTGTGGGAGGAGAAGCTGTTTGAGTAGAAGAGACGGTTACATTTAACCGTTACCTCAGTGAAAGGGTGGGGCCGAGATGACAGCCTGGTAGCTCGCTTAAATTCATGTAGTCCGGGAACCAGCGACAGTTGTTCGTCGGAAGAGTTGCCTTGAAAATACTTGTAGAAGAAACAGAGGGATGCCACGGCACGTCTGTGGGATAGCGATTGTAGACTAGATACCAAATCAGGACCTATCATCTTGCATATTCGTCTCTGGATTTTGTTGCGGACCTCGAGACGTACAGCGGGAGTACCAGACCATATATGACAGTAATATTCCCTGCAAGGACGGATGGTTTATTTAGTCGTCATAATGGTTGAAATTGCGAACTAAATCCAATAGAATGAACAAACACGGAGCAAGTAGGATAACCAATAGAAATTTGACATGTTTAGATTATTATTTACCTTCCGTCGAAATTTTGGGTGAGGGATAATACGGAGTTGTTTCGATTTTTAAATTCTGTGTCGTTTTCTTTTCATTGGTTGAGTTGACGTCACGTGTTTGTTTACCTTTTCTTTTTTTTTTTTTAACCACAAACTTTTTATCCTTTCCTTCTGAATCATTCCATCGGCCCCAAATGGAGGGGACCGCCCATTTTGGGAATTCCAGTTCTACACTGAAGCATTCACCAGACGCCGTAGATTAGATTATGAGAAAGGGCACTTGAAAAATTATCAACATTATAACAGCGAGAATTTGAAGTCGCTTACGTCTTCCGTATCATTGCTACGCGCACCTTTTTCGCGTTCCAAAAATGACGGATTGGCGGAAAAGATCAGCGTTCAAAAATGAACTTAATGACCCCAGTTAATCATTCGGGATTCATGGGGATAATTACAAGAGCAGCTGGTAGGTCGGAAGTTTTTGATGTCGATCAAAGGGAAAAGCCAAATAGGTTATGCGGCCTGCAAGATTTCAGCTTCGAGTCTGAAACAACGAATGTTTGTATGACAAATTCAGACGCTAACGCACATAATTAAATAGCATATTGAGAGAGCGACTAAATGATTGAAATCGAAAGTCAAACTCCCAATAGAATAATTCTTTGTTTAAAAAAATATTATATGGATTATGAGGCACGGTGGATAGTGGTTCGGCTTGAAGACTCGGAGAGCCGAGTTCGAAATACAGTCGAATCCATTACATTCACTTACGTGCTAAATACTCTTACGAAAGGTATAATCCTCTTCTTCTCCCTTCAGCTATGGGTAAATAACAGGATAGACTGGGTTCTATAGCCTTGGATGGCAACTGGTCTAGGAGAAGGACAACTCTGAATTCAAAACCTGCGGAAGGTCGTTTGGGGACCTTGTGGTACGTAGTGCACTAGGTCTCTGTATTCGGCCCTCGAAAAAGTGTGGTTGGTTCTGCAGAAAGCCTTCACCACTATAATCAAATCATATGTGCTGGTGTCTGGGTAGTCGGTTTCTAGGAATTGAGCTGCTTGACGCTCATACGTCGAATACGACGAGAGACTCCACCATAATCAAATATATATATTATATATATATATATATAATCAAATATATTATATATATATATATATAATCAAATATATTATATATATATCATCAAAATATAATATATATATAATCAAAATATAATATATATAAACATATATATATATATATATAAATATATATATATATATATATATATAATCAAATGGATAAATATAAGTAAATGTATGAGCAAGCGTTCGTATACAAATACACATATATATATATGCCCTACTGTGTAAAAAAAAACAGTGCTCAATGTTATATAACAGAGCTATTTAATATATTAAAAATGAATCACGCCACCGCATATATATATATATATATATGTGTGTGTGTGTGTGTGTGTGTGTGTGTATGTGTGTGTGTGTATTTGTGTTTGTGTATATATATATATATATATATATATATATATATATTAAAAATATTCATAACAACTTACATGCAAATAGCATTAAACTTCGAGTTGCACATTCAACGTAAGGTATTATATATATATATATATATATATATATATATTTGTGTGTGTGTTTGTTTGCGTGTGTGTTTGCGTGTGTGTATGTGTGTGTGTAGTATTAATACAAATAGTATTGTTACTTAGCTGACAAATGCTATAATTATATTATATATTATTATATTATATATTATAATTCTATAAATCCGTAACTCCGGATTTTCGGAGAAGAACATTTTCGTAATTGTTTGAGCCACTCGTCAGGAGATTTCTGCGATTTCATCCGGATTTTCTCATTTTTCATTGTTTTTATGCTGAGTTTCACGTAATTAATTCATGCGTTAATTGGGATGCCATTTTGATTGAGGTTAGGTTGATTTCTTTTGTATGTGTATGTGTGTACCTATATACGCGTGTTTTTGTGCGCCTGTTTGTGCGTGTTCGTGCGTATGTGTATGTTTGCGCTTTGCGTGTGCATGCATGCATGCGTCGAATGTCGTGGTTTTTTCTTCTTTTCATCATTTTCTTATCTTCTTACACTCTTCCTCTTCCTTTTTCTTCTTTTCTTTTTTTCTTTTTGGCCGTGAGCGTCAATGATTATGTAAAAAAATGAGTACACAAGATGAAAAAAAAGCCGTTAAAATCTTTTTGTTATTAAGAGTAAAAACCAAATAATTTTTTAGTAATAATAATTTCTTAATCCTTTTTATAACGTTTTTTTTGCAGTGAAAAACGCACTGATTTTGAAATTCCTGCAAAAATCACATAATTGTCAGATTTTAATGGCACTTTTTGGACTAATTCAAAAATAAATTATTTTCGAAATGCTTTATTTTTAGAAAATTTTAGTAAAATTTTTTTTTTTGCATTTGTTACCCATCACTCATTTAATTTTATGAAATTTTTAGAAATTCTTTTTGGTAGCTCATAATATTTATATTAGGCATGTTCTAGAAGAATTTAAATCATCAATTTTATTTTGTCAAACAGGACCCCCATTTACAGAAAATTCGCCCCGAATAGTAAAATAAAAAGTGAAATAAATCTAAGACACCATTTAATTAGAAAAAAAACAAACAACCGTTAATTGCTTTTATGAATAAAATATATTATAGACGCTATTGTTTAAGGAAAGATTTTTCAATCCATAATGAATTTTCCAAGAATTGTTTTAATTTTAATTAGAATAATTTATAAACTTATACATCTTTTAAGATTCAGTATTAATTTGTAGCGCTCAGTGGATAGTATTATTAAATAAAAATTATATTTATTAATCATAAATGGAAAAGCTTATTACAATTCAACGACTTCCAGTATTTTTAAAAGTATTTAGAATATTTTTGTGTATAAATGTGCCGATTTTTGAAAATATGGATATCCATAGACACATCATCAGAAAGTAAAAGTAGTAACTATAGTTACGATAATTTTCTCCAACAAGCGTCTTCGTAAGTAAGACTATAAAGCCAAAGTACCTAAAATTCAATAAAATATTAGATTACTTAGAATATTCTCTTTTAAGTTAAAGATTACTGAGTAATTAAAAAATTAAAAAAATACGTTTACGTTGTATTCGTTAAGTAAGGTCCAAAGTTTACTTAAAAATGTCAAACATTAAGCTATCGATAGTGTCAACACCTCATAAAAACTCTCACCTCCGTGTTAATAAATTCTTTTCTGTGATATTTTAAAACTGAAAATAATATTTGTTTTAATATTAATTAAATTTTAAATCAGTTAATTTTCTTTAAATAAAATCTCTGAAAGTATATTTTATTTTTGAAGTTTTTTTAATAAAGAGAATTATATTGTGTTGTCATATTTGTCAATATGGAAAATTTTATTGGTTTTACTGATAATCAAAGAATAAAAATCATTCCAATCAATTTAAATTCGGTTTGAAATATAGCAAAGTATTTTGCTTATTGGAAATATTAAATTTAATCTATAAGCTTGGAATTAAAACTGGTCTTTCCCAAGGCTCTATTTAGGGTCTTATTTAAGGGTTCCTGATCTTCATTAATGAGCTTTCTGATGTTACCAGTTTCCAAGTAGGCATCTACACAGAATTATTTACTCCTGCATCAATAGTAAATCTGGTATTGTTGACAAAACTAACCTGGATGCTAGTCTCGAAAAGGACACCCAATCCGTTGTTAACTGGGGCAAGAAATGGCTTGTAAACTTTAATGCTTTCAAAACGAAACTGTTCACCATTATCCGCCACAGAGAAGCCTCCCTGCTTTCCATCAGAATGGTTGATTCCCAACTCCCAGAGAGCGCCTCGATACGCCTGCTTAGTCTCACGCTGACCACTGACATGAGGTGGAACAAATACATTGAATCAATAGCTTCATCTATCGTAAGGAAAGTTGGTTCTCTGTGTCACGCCAGAAAGTTTTTCTCGTCCGAGTCCATCCTTCAAATCTATAAATCAACCATCCGTCCTTGCATGGAATATTACTGTCATATATGGTCTGGTGCACCGCTGTTCGTTCCGAGGTCCTCGACAAAATCCAGAGACGAATATGCAACGCGATAGGTCCTGATCTGGTATCTAGTCTACAGTCGCTTTCTCACAGACGTGCCGTGGCTTCCCTCTGTCTCTTCTACAAGTATTTTCACGGCAACTGTTCCGACGAGCTACTTTCGCTGGTTCCCAGACTGCATGAATTTAAGCGAGCTACTAGGCTGGCATCTCGGTCCCACCCTTTCACTGTCTCTTCTATTAAAACATCTTCTCTGTGGAACTCCCTTCCTTTTGCTTACTTCCCTGATAACTATAATCTTCAAATATTCAAGTGTAATATCAATCGACATCTTTTGATACCTTGATCTTGTTCCCCGTCCTTCTCTATATCCTTTCCTCAAACACGCCTCTTTACTCTTGCTCTTAATCCTCTGTAACCCCTTGCATGCTAGTGGCACTCCCGTCTTACTTGGGGTGAATTCCTTAAAAAAAAGGTAAAAGGTTCAAGAAAGATTTTTCAGTTTCAAAAAGAATTTTAAACGTCCGGTGTCATTTTTAATCTATCTATCTATCTATCTATCTATCTATCTATCTATCTATCTATCTATCTATCTATCTATTCTCGGGGCTTTCGGGAGTCATGGATGGTGAAAAATTGTTAAGCCCATGCCACAGTCGACCTTCAACCAGGCAGTACCTCTCCTTCAGGAGTGGTGCTGGGTTTATTGTCCAGCGCCTGAGGCGTCCCTAAAAGGGAAAGTAAGAAGGGGCTTAGGCAATTTTTCTACGGTATATCCGTAAACCCACTCTAAACTTCGACATTCGGTAGCCACGTGGACGCACTTAAATCTGTCTGTCTGTCTGTCTGTCTCTCTCTCTCTCTATATATATATATATGAGTTGAAGATCAAATGTAGATCAAATATAGATCAGAATCCGAAAGGATGATAAAATAACAAATAAGAAGCTTTAATAAAGGTGAAACATGTTAGATTAATATACGTTTTCTGTTTGTTTTTTTCTAATATATATATATATATATATATATATATATATATATATATATGCGTGTGTTTGTGTGTGTGCGCGTGTGCGTGTTTGTGTGTGTGTATTTTCTTAAAATAAATGCAGTTGGGTTCGTTAAATTCACTTACGCGCAAATACCATTAGGAAAGATATGAATCCACCTCTTCTCCCTCCAGCTATGGGTTAATTAGTAAGACTTGTATCGCTAAATGATTATTATCTTTTAAAAAATTCTTACAATTTAAAAAATAATTCTGGCTTAAAAAAAAAACATGCAGGAGTTGATAAATCTTAGAAAACGAATCAACCAATAAAAATATTATATATATATATATATATATATATATATATATAAATGTGTGTGTGTTTGTTTGTGTTTCCTTGAACAAAACAGAGAAAGTACTTTTGTTTTTTACTGTTTTTCTATAAGGCGCACATAACCTTATTTTTTTTCCTGTAGTTAATGAATGTAAAAGAAATGTAAAAAAAAAAAAAAATACTTCCGTCAAGAATGCCCTCCGCCCAGCGATGCTGTGGTGTCATAACCACACTAGCTGCAAACATAACTATGGCACCCATTGTGCTAAACGTCTGTTGACCCCACAAAAAGGTTCCTCCGTCAATTGGCAGTGTTAGTTGCCGATTTAGTAGCCAATGGCTCGACCATGTGGTTTGATTTGATTTGTTTAGCGGCATATCAACAACTTATTTAGTTTTCTTGCGCACTTTGAAGTAATAAAAATACAATATATGTTAATCTGCTTTCACAATTGAGTACATGGTAGATGATACACAGCTTTCGTGCATATACATGTATGTGTGGACATGGTTACTAGAGGCGGTGATATCTGTGTTTTATGGTGTAGCTTTGTTGAAGTTATATTTTGGAATACAGTTTGATTTCTTTAAGAAATTGTAGGATATTATATGGATTAATCTCATGAAAGAATTCTTTCATGTTGGTTGTTTGGTTGATTTTGTTTAGCGGCATATCAACCTCTATGGGTCATTTAATACCAAAATCTAAATATTTTGAATACAATTTTGTGGCTTCAACTAAATATATTTTGAACGCAATCGCACACCTTCAATTACACATAAAATGTAGTATTCGTTATTTTGTTATAAAATGTACTGTTGGTAATTTGCTTCAAATTTTTGATTTGTTTGTTTAACGACATATCAACACTTTATGGGACATTTAATGCCGGAATTTGATTTTTATGGGAATTTTGAAGAAATAAAAAAAAATATATATATATTTTATTCTGCTTTCGCAATTGAATACATGGTAAATAATACTCAGCTTTTGTGCATATACATGTTTGTGTGGACATAATTACTAGAGGCGGTGGTGAGTGTTTTATGTTGGAATTATATTTTGGTAATTCTACTATAAATAGGTATTGTTGGTAATCCTGTTATAAAATTGTATTCTTATACTTTCGTAGTGTTTTGTTTTTGTTTGCTGGTTCACTATTTGCCCATAGTTGGTACCCTTACAGGTGCTGCCACCTCGGGTCAGGGTGGCTCTGGGAACAACAGCAATATAGCAGTGATTCCACGCTCGTCAAAACCTCCAGCCTCCCTATCATAGATTTTGCTGCCGGATGCAGTTTCCGTCATTTGGCAGACATGGGATCAGTAGCCCAGGACCAGTCGTAGAGTGACTTGATAACAGAATTAAATGTTTAATATACACATCGCTCGCGTGAGGAACTTTGATCTCACTGCTTTAGCTTTCTTTTACAAATAAAATGACAACTGTTCAAGCTCGGGTGAACCAGCTTTACAAATAAGACAACTTATATACAAAAATAGGTTAACAAAGTCGCCGCTCAAGTTTGTATGTATCAAGTTTGTATGTATCAAGTTTGTATGAATAGGAATGCATTTGGGCGGGGGTGAATAACTATTAGGTTGGTGCAAAAATAATGACGTAATAATGTCGTTTTTTGACGTAACGTAAAATCTTTTTGAAGGATATCAATAGAAAAGCGAAAATCCGTCATGTTCAAGCACAAATTCATTGGGGGGGGGGGAACTCCGAAAATGATATTTCTGCTCTGTATTTGAATACACGATGGCTCAATCCGACGAATCAAACTTGTCCGATGGAGTCCTCGGAGACTAAAGTGCATCACACAAAAACCTAACCTTTCCACTTTGTCATACATCTTTCCATCTTTCTCTCTCTCTCTCTCTCTCTCTCTCTCTCTCTCTCTATATATATATATATATATATATATATATATATATATAGAGAGAGAGAGAGAGAGAGAGAGAGACAGACAGAGAGATTATTATTTTTTTTTTTGCATTCAACATCATCACTTGATAAGACACCGGAGGTGTTGAAACAAAATGGCTATTTTTGTAGTGATTTTATAACATATTTATGTTATAATTTTTTAAAAATAAATAATTATATCTGCAATACTCTGTATTGAGCACTCTTTTAAGAATAGTAATTGTTGGTTATTGAAATTCATTCCGTATACACCAATTATATACTTGGTATATATATATATATATATATATATATATATATATATATATATATATATATATGTTTTGAACAATAAAAATACTGAAAAATTAAAGAATTAAAATTTTCAGACACACTGAAATATTAAACTTTTTTGCTTTATTATTTCAATTAGGTTCCTCGACTAGTTTCGGCCAGCATGGTCATCATCGGGAAAGCAAAAATTCCTCCTTGTTAGTAGCGATGAACTACAGGAATTAATGAATTTTTCAAGAAAATGAGCTTTTATTTGTAGTTTTCATTTGTTTTTTATCAATAATTTTGATCAGTCCTTGTGTTCGTCAAACCGCCTCTTTTAATGTTGTTTTTTTTAAGATAGAGGCTAGATAGATTCATCTGACTCTGAGTTCTCTTGGTCATTTTGATAATTTTATTGCTTCCTGAGAAGGGTATGTGTCTATGTTAAGTGTATGATGTGTGTAAGTGTATATATCAGTATGGGTGAGTGTGTAAGTATGAGACCTCAACCCCATTGCAAGCATGTCCATCTTGTGTGAGCGAGAAATGTAGATTTATAGGGTTATATATTCATTCTATCAATGTTGTTAAATTTATTGAATGAATTGGTTTGAAGCGCAAAGTTCATTTGTCTTCATGGTCTTCTAGAATTTTTCTAATATTATCTTTTCTATCTTTTTGAATTATAGTGAATTTGGCATGGCTTTTAAAATTGTGTTTTTCTCGGCGGAAATATTGTTATAATATAGGTAATAATATTTCGTGGGGAGGTGACTTATTTCGATTACGGTAATTATTAATTCTGCAGTGAAAGCCCCATTCAAATTTTCCCAAACATTGTTTCTGGCATAGTGTGCATTCTAAGAGGTAAATTATGTTAGGATTTCTACAGTTAGAGTCGTGGTAGATTTAGCGACTGAGATAGTCTTGTGTTTTTTATTTTTGGTCTATTAGGGATTACCTTATCTTCTGGAATGTGGTTACTACCTATATATATATATATATATATATATATATAGTGTATCAAAAATATTTTTAAAATCATGTTCCTCACCCCAAAACAAGGACAAAAGTCTATATTATATATATATATATATATATATATATATATATATATATATATATATATATATATGTCCGCAAATTCTTCGATTTTTGAGTTAAAAGTTTACGGTAGACGCTGTTAAATGTATAATCCCATATACAATTTTCGAGTTCTGATTCAGTGACAATAAACAGCAGCCAAGGGTCGATGACGCTGCTGCCTTCGGTCTGGAAACGCATTCTGATACAGCCGTGCAGCCTCGCGACCATTACGATTCGCCATATGTAAAAATCATATCTACCTGCTAATGATATGAATATCCTGCCATTGTTAATCGGAACACTTTTCAGTTAACTCACTTCTACAAAAGTTAAGTGTTGACGACGGACTAACCACAAATCATAACGAATGACAAATGTAACTTGGTCGACATAGCAACACAGCGCCCTCTATCGTCAACTAAACGAAGGATTTGCGGACATATGATTATATTGATTTTTGTTTTTGTTTTGTTCTGAGGAAACTGAACTTTATCGAACTATTGATACATCGTGTATATATGAAAAAAAGACAAAAGGAAAATTATCTTTGCCGACGCGTTTCATCATCTGAGGGAGATGTGCAAACATTTGCCTTGATAAAGACTCTCAGAGGACGAAACGTATTACTTTTCTATTTTTTAATATTGTGCTTTTACAGATATATTCTGTCTAAACTTTTCACACACACACACACACACACACACACACACATATATATATATATATATATATATATACTCAGTTGTATGGATATGAGATTGTGACCCTGTGTTTCACTCTTTTGCGATCATCAAAGAAACTCTGTTACAAACTCATAGCCACAAAACTGAATATGTTAGCTCTGTCACTGATATTGAGCACTTTCTACTAAGTACTGCACATACAAAATAACACACACACACACACACACACACACACACACACACATATATATATATATATATATATATATATATATATATACTCAATTGTATGGATATGAGGTTGTGACCCTATGTTTCACTCTTTTGCGATCATCAAAGAAACTCTGTTACAAACTCATAGCCACAAAACTGAATATGTTAGCTCTGTCACTGATATTGAGCACTTTCTACTAAGTACTGCACATACAAAATAACACACACACACACACACACACACATATATATATATATATATATATATACTCAATTGTATGGATATGAGATTGTGACTCTGTGTTTCACTCTTTTGCGATCATCAAAGAAACTCTTTTACAAATTCATAGCCACAAAACTGAATATGTTAGCTCTGTCACTGATATTGAGCACTTTCTACTAAGTACTGCACATACAAAATAACACACACACACACATATATATGATTTTAATTTTGCTATGCTCAGTGTATTGAGCACTTTTACGTTAAACTTAGGTTCTCTTTCGGTGTTCTATCTTTTGGCGAGACATTGCGACGCTGGTTGTTTTTTTTTTTCAAGCAGCATGGAAGTTTTTAGTCTTTTCTTTTTTAATTGATTTGATTTTTAAATATCAGTTTGTCTAATATTTTTTATTTACAAACTGTATTATCTATTTTTTTTCACACCGCTAGTGTTATAGGTTACAATAAAGTAATATATATATATATATATATATATATATATATATATATATATATATATATATATATATAAGCGCCTATTTCGGCAGCATATTTCGTTAAATAATTTAGACATGTCTACTTATTCTCGATAGAATCCTTTCATATTCGCGGATAAGCTTTTTTGTGCGATTATTAAAAGACGAGAGGAAAATACTGTGTTGGTTCATATTGTATTTATTTCTGAGTACTTTTGACATAGCATAATGTGCTCACTAGTGTATTGTTAAATATAGAGTAAGTATTGTTCATGGTTGTGAAGGACAAAAATTGTTGTGGTCATCCAAAAATTACCATTTTTATATGTGGAGTCAGGAACGTTGTGTCATGGCTTGGGTGATGGACACCGTTTAAGGGGAGGTAACTAGATATGCTGTGGAACAATTCCCGGCTTGAGTAGTTGGCTAGATAAAGGAAAAACTATTAATGACAAGTGCTAATATTAAAAGACATTGTACACATATTGTACACATTGTACACATATTGTACACATTTTAAAATGCTTCTGGGGTATTTGTATTAGGTTGGTGCAAAAATAATGACGTAATAATGTCGTTTTTTGACGTATTTTTTAACGTCAAAAAACGACATTATTACGTCATTATTTTTGCACCAACCTAATAATTAATTTTATTATGGTTTCGTTTTAATTTTTTGATATAAATAGTTTCGAGAATTTTTAGTTTGTGTTTATTCTTTTCGTGGAAAAGTATGGAGCTATTTTCGACAAGGATTTTTCTGAATTGCGACTATGTAAATGTTTAGAAATATTGGACGTTTTATTCAGGTGAAAACTACATGAAAGCGTTGTTGTCGTGTTCCCAACATAGATATTATTTTCATCGTTGGAGATGCAATCTCCCAGAGGACATTTAAATTCATAAACGATGTTCGTTTTCTGCAACACGCAAGAGGTTGGGGAAGAGAAATTACGAATGATTTCATTAGATATAATAGATTTAGTGTCGTATATAATAAATTTTATTTTTTCTTTACTAGGATCTGTGGTGGATGTATTAGTTTTTATTCATTTTTTTTAGGATATTTTCGTCTCATTTATAATTAGCATGTATCCTAAGTTTAATATGTTTGGGGTTAGTTGGAGGGTTATTATATTATATATGTTTTCTAAAGATGGAGGATGAAAAGTTGTACTACCGCCATATTATCTGTATGAATTCTGGAAAAGAAAAAGATTTGAAACTGCGACAAAAAAACATCCAGAAGGTTTATTTTGGATCGTGTTCCAGTTCTTGGGACGATCAAAACTGGTCCGGTAGACTTTGAACGTTTGCTATCTGTTATGGTCCAGTTCCTTGTACCACGATGATAGTCCAAGGTAGAACCAATAATGAAGAACTCGAATACGGATATGGAATAACACAGATATATTACAAACAGGAATATATACAGAGAAGAAGAAAGTGTTAGTACAAACAATCAGGTTTTGTAGTAATTGTCTGAACGCGACTCTGTTTCGGTCTGCCTCTGACTCGACTGACTGACTCCTGACGGACTTCACTCCAGACTTCAGGCGGAACCCCCTGCTTCCTCTTGAGGCGCAGTATTTATTACGTATGGAATAGTCCATTATTTTATTATGCGTAAGGTCCCATAACACTATCTCAAAGTGAGCGTTGGGTTCATCCCTTTGAGCTAGAGACAATCCACGCAGTGCAAATACCTTTCCTCGCATCTTCCAAAGAAAGCCAAGGTCTGCAGGGAAGATGCGATGGTCTCAGTTTTTGGGAATACATAAGGCATTGTGTTTATTGGTTATCTTCATAAGAATCACACCATCAAGAGAAAGTATTATGCAAACTTTCTGGAGCAGTTACGAAAGGGTTTCAAAATCAAACGCCCAGGAAAAGTGACGAAGGCGGTCTTTTTTTATCAGGACAATGCTACAGCGAACAACTTGGTTTCAATGGCTGCTGTGCGTAACTGTTGCTTTGAACTGGTTAATGACCCACCCTTTTCTCTTGATCTGACTATCACCTCTTCGCTAACATGAAAAAAAAATCTATTTCCTTGGAACGGGTATCGCAGTGATGATGACATCATATATGCTGTTGTTGACTTTTTTAACCAACAGGATGTACAGTCTTCTTTGAACAGTCAGATGTCAGTTTACGTGGAAAGAAACAATGTAGTAATTAATAAGAAGAGTTGAAATTAATGCGTTCAGGATTTCACAGTTCTAGCATCAATCTTTCATCGTCAGCCTATGAACTTTCCAGCTCAACTTCGTAAGTAGGAAGACGAAGTTGCTCTGCGACACTTTCATGTAGAGACACCCAATTGAAGTCAGGTATGTTTTCCATGTTTGTTGGTAAGTGAAGCAATAGATATTTTCCTATAATATGCAACATAAGAAGCCAATTTCTAAGCTTAGTTTAGTCTGGTAAACGGATACACATGCGGGATCCCAGTGAGTAACATATTCACTATACAACATTAATGGTCAATAAGACAGGGTCGTTCATTCAGAGGTGAGGTACATCTTAGTACCAGATAATGTGTTTCTCATCAGAATCTATCTTGCACATTTATCAATCTCCATTTTTTCCGTTCTGCCATATATGGTCTGGTGCATATTATCTCTATATCAAAAGATTGTTTACAAAATTCAAAGAGGGATCTATAATGTAATCGATCTTTGATGTCAGTCACTTTCTCACCGACGTGACATGGTTTCCCTCTGTCTTTTCTACAAATATTTTCATGGCAATTGTTTAATTAGTTTTCATGGCAATTGTTTTGATGAGTTTTCATGGCAATTGCCTGATGAGTTTTCATGGCGATTATTTTCATGAGTTTTCATGGCAATTGTTTTCATGAGTTTTCATGAGTTTTCATAGTAATTGTTTGATAAGTTTTCATGGCAATTGTTTTATGAGTTTTCATGGCAATTGCCTGATGAGTTTTCATGGCGATTGTTTTCATGAGTTTTCATGGCAATTGTTTTCATGAGTTTTCATGCGTTTTCATAGTAATTGTTTGATACGTTTTCATGGCAATTGTTTTGATGAGTTTTCATGGCAATTGTTTTGATGAGTTTTCATGGCAATTGTTTTGATGAGTTTTCATGGTAATTGTTTGATGAGTTTTCATGGCGATTGTTTTCATGAGTTTTCATGGCAATTGTTTTCATGAGTTTTCATGCGTTTTCATAGTAATTGTTTGATACGTTTTCATGGCAATTGTTTTGATGAGTTTTCATGGCAATTGTTTTGATGAGTTTTCATGGCAGTTGTTTTGATGAGTTTTCATGGTAATTGTTTGATGAGTTTTCATGGCGCTTGCATTGAAATAGAGAATGGTACCTTCCAAAAGTTAACCAAATTATTAAGCAACAGGAAAATGTGATTAGAAACAAAAAAGAAAGAACACTGAACTGCTATGTAATATCGGTCCTCCTACAAGGCAGTGAATGCTGGACAATTTTCTCACAGATGAAGAAGCGACTTGAGGCAACAGAAATATAGTTCTACAGAAGGATGCTGCGAATACCATGCAGCGAACATTTGAGCAACGACGAAATTTTAGATTTAGAGAAAATGAAAACAAAGAGGACACTTATAATTAACATCAGGTAGAGTAAACAATGAGGAAAGTGGTCTTAGAAAATTTAACACGAACAGGGACAAAGGAAAATAACGCATAACGTGCCTAGCGAGCTTTTGTAAATGAATGGTGGGACAGGGTTTAAGGGAGATAAGAAAAAGACAAAATTTATTAAGAGCTAAAACAAATTGGAAAATGTGGAGAGTCGTGATCATCAAAGTCCTGAAGTGACATGACACATAGAAAAAGAAGAATACAACCTTGCCTAAGGCTGTAGCAGTAATATAGCTTCAGTCGTGTACTATTACCAGTCTTACTATATAGCAGTGAAAGCAGGAGAATCTCCTCACAGATGAAGAAAAGAATTGAGCCAACAGACATATGGTTCTACAGAAGGCTGCTGAGAATATCATGTATGGAACATGTGAGCAATTACATAATTTTAGAGAAAATGTAAAGAAAAAGAATAGACATTCTTAACATCAAAAAGACACAGTTGAAAGTTTCTAAGGCATATAATAAGGAAAGTAGGCTTGGAAAATTAGACACTCAGAGGACATACTGAGTGCAAGAGGAAACAGAACATAACAACGCATAACCTACCTAATGAGCTTGTGTTATTTTCTTTCTTTAATGATATAACCTTAAGCAAGGTAATAAAGCCACTAAGACGCAAATGGTTACTGGGGCTGAAATACTAAGAAAAAAGTGAAACATTTATTAAGGAGTGAGAATAATAGAAGAGTAATCAGGAAGAGAGCTGAAAATGATTGACAGTGTATTTAAACTTTTGAAGATCAAAGTTGGCTGGAAAGTATGGAGCTGGAAGAGAGTTCCACAAGCGGAAAGTACAAGAAAAGAAACTGTTAGCATAAAACTTATGGTTACATCTAGCCGATTCAATTGTGAATTATGAGACCTAGTTGCCAATCTAGTACTGCGCTTAAATCTATAAAGTCTAAGTACCATAGCAAAGAGTTAATCCGAGCAATTACCATGACATTATTTATAGAAAAGTCACAGGGAAGCTGCCTTATGATGGTGAGAAAGTGCCTGAAGCCAAGATGCCAGGTCAGGACCAATAATATTGCTGATTCTTCTTTGAATTTTATTAAGAATCACTAAATATACAACAGGAGAATTAGGCTATATGTTGCTGCAATATTCAAAATATGGACAAATTTATGACTTATAAATATGTAAGATAGATTCAAGAGAGAAAAATTCTCAAGCAAAACGCAATGAATCAACTTTTTTTGCAGCAAACCTAGCAATGGTTTCATTATAATCTTTCTACTTCATGTCTGCCAAGAATGTTAGCCCGAGAAGGTGCAACGAGTCACTCTAATGGAGGTTAGTATCAACCATGGAAGGAAGGAAGAGGTTTTTCAGAGGATTAAAAGGGAGCAGTTTAGTTTTGGAGGCATTAAAATTATCAAGCCATTCTTTGCCCCAGTTAACAACAGACAGTTGGTTATTTTTTGCATCAGCTGTCAATTTGACTTTATCAAACTGAACTGATTTACTATCAAGACAGGAGTAAATGGTTGTGCCATCAGCATAGATACAAATTTGAGAACTGAAGAATGGCAGAACAGAGTTTAGGAGAGATAGCAAAATGACAAGATTTTTTCAAAGTTTTCATGATACTGTGTTGTCATCTAATCATTAATATTTTCAGGTATAATCCAAAGACGAATATGTCTGATGTTGTGCTGTTTTGCAAAAAGTGTACTAAACCATTACCTGATTTCCGTTCTCTATGGCTGTGAATGCTGGACAATCTCCTCAAAGATGAAGAAACTTGAAGCAATAGAAATATACTCTACAGAATGATGCCAAGGACAGAATATTTGACAAAGTTTTAGATAAACTAAATAGAAACTTATTATCAGTAAGAGACAGTTGAAATTTCTAGGACACATAATGAGGAAAGAGGACTTGGAAAATCTGGTACTCACAAGACAGATCAAAGGCAAAACGCAAAAGAAGTAAATGACACCTAACCTATTTAGGGCGCTTGTATAATGGATAAGCAGAACAGGGTTTGGGAGAAATAACAAACAGACAAAATTTAGTAAGATCTACAAAAGTCAGGAAATTGTGGAGGGCCATGATCGCCAACGTCCTGAAGGGACATGGCACATAGAAGAAGATATGGTTAACCTTGCAGATTTATTACAGTGGTACTGGTAATGGTATATAAGAAATATTGTGGAAATGTGTTTTTAACAAATGTTAATGATAAATGGAGGTTTTAAGGAAATGTTTTGATTTGAAAATATAAATAAACAAATAAAAGATTGAAGAAAAGAGGAAAAAGAAAGGGACTTTCATTTGATCTCGACAAATTGAGAAAAGAAGAAAAAGAAGAAAAGGAGAAAGTGAAAGAGAATAAATGAAAGACAAGATAAATAATTAAATAAGAAACTGTAAGATCCCCTTTCTGGCCAACTAAGCCTAAAATAGAAACAACAACAAAAAAAAACCCGGAAAAAGAATGAAAGAAAGGGAAAGGGTAAAGGAGAGTGAGAGGAGGAGGGAGAGAGAAATTACAAAAATTAAATTACAAAAAATATTGGGAAAAAAAAAAAGCGAGTTGTCTCCCTTAGACTGTTTATAATTAAAAAAAAAATAAATAAAAACAGCACAATATAAAACAAAAACAACGAAAACAAAAGAAATATAATTACATAAAAACTCTAAAAAAAAAAGAAGCTATGCAAACTTAATATCAGGAGAATAAAAACTAAAAATGCAATGAACACAAAGATAGACATATATTATTTCAGGATTTGATGTGTGTGTGTGTGTGTGTGTGTCTCTGTGTGCGTGTTTGCATGCATGTGTGCAGATATATATACAATGGTCATCAGCAATGGAATTGAAACTCGTTGAAGCGTGTTTAAATTCGGGTCGATTTTCTTTCATCTTCTTTGAACTAATGCCCTAATGTACCTCTGGCTATATGATTAATTAGCAGACTGGCATCTCTTGACTTGGCTGTCAGTCTAACATACATCTGTACATAGACATGTCTTTTTGTTAAGGCAGGAGCAGGATTAATCTTGCACAAAGCATGATTTGAGGCAGGGTTATACAAGCCAGATACCCTTCCTGCTGCCCAAATCACACAGTAGTTCCAATACAATGAGTATTTTTATTGAGGCACTGTGTCTCAGAAGATTGCCATTCAAGGTTTGAGACCCTCATCCTAGCGTTATATATATATATATATATATATATATATATATATATATATATATATATATATAATAGATATATACATAGAGAGACAGATATTCAAAATATATTGTTAAATATAACAGACAATGAATGTCTGTTATGTTTGATTATGATCTGTTCTAATCTTTCTAGAGTGGCTTTAGTTTCTAAAGAAAATAAAGACAAAAACTATCCAATATTTATATATTATATATATTTTTATTATACTCTTCCTCGGTGTAAGCTTATGGACCACATATGACATTTTGTGGAAATATATTTTTAACAACTTGACTAAATTTACTAAGATTCTAGGTAGAATTGATAATGAAGAAACTGCACAATGTGTTATAATTTTATCCCAAATCCAGTAAATCATTGCTCAGTTGTGTCTTTGGGCAGAGTGTGGCTCAGTTGTGGCCCTGTCCATGTAGATATGCAGCTAAGAAAAATAATGTTTTGAGGTGCTCAGCCCTGGGGAAGAGCTGCCTGGGGTTGCCCCATCTCATTGCACTAGAGAGTGGCTTTAGTTTCTGAAGAAAATAAAGACAAAACTGTCCAACATTTATATATTGAATATATTTTTTATTATACACTTTCTCGGTGTAAGCTTTTCGACCACTTGAGCCATCATCAGAGTGGTTATATGGACATTACAACAGAGATGTTCACCATCAAAGATGACATTGTGTTATGTTTACATAAAAGTTTGATATGCGACATTAGCAGTCACAGAATAGCAGATGCAGATTGTAAATTTGTAATGCAGTCCTGTGATTTTGTACATGACTACATGAGAGAAAGAAATGTTATGAACAGAACCCTGTGTTTAAATTCATTGTAATATGTTGTGACTGGTTTGAATATATATATATATATATATATATATATATATATATATATATATATGGTTAGGATGGGATCTCAAGTCTTGAACAGCAATCTTGGTTTTGTCTTTATTCATATATATATATATATATATATATATATATATATATATATATATATATATATATATATATATATATATATGTATATATATATATATATATATATATATATATATATATAATTAAGTTATGAAGAACTTGGTAATCCGTATGTGTAATCCCAAGGAGGACGAAATCCTGAGAGCTCAATGTAAATCCAGAGTTAATATTTAAAAGAAAAACAGACCACTTTAAGGTAATTTCACCTGAGCCCTTTTAAAGGATGTCAGATCATCAGATAGCACTTCCAAAACAAAAAAAAACAAAACAATATCATTTAGAACTGAATTGGCCCCAGTTTTTTTTTTTTTTTTTTTTTGGAAGTGCTATTTGATGATCCAGCGACAGTAGTTTCTTGGAACAGGCGCCGTGAAAATATTTGTAGAAGAGACAGGGGGAGTCCACAGCATATCTGTAGGATAGTGATTGTAGACTAGATGCCAGATCAGGACCTATCATCTTGCATATTTGTCT
The DNA here is from genome assembly GCA_963932145.1 of Acanthosepion lycidas. NCBI lineage: Eukaryota > Metazoa > Mollusca > Cephalopoda > Sepiida > Sepiidae > Acanthosepion > Acanthosepion lycidas. The sequence continues at coordinate 100,980,414 of OZ010581.1, forward strand.
ATCAGAAAATTTGGGTAGGGGGTGTGCACCCTCTATGCCTCCCCCCCACTCTGATCCTGACCATGAATTTTTTGGAATGCCTTACCTTGATTATTTTAGTATAGTTCAATTTTTGGTGGCAGATTACCTGGATGTGGTCACACACCTGAAGATTCAGTGCAAAAAGCATGAACAATAACTGAACAATACAACAGTTAGAACAATGGCTAAAATACTATATTTATAAAACAGAGTTGAGAACATCACTCCAAATAAACATTATTATTTTCTGATTATAGAATATTATTAGTTGCTAAATATTGATCATTGTTATTTCCTAAATATCTATTATATTTCCTCAATATTCAATGTTGTTATTTTCAAAATATTGAACATTATTATTTTCTAAATATTAAACATTATTATTTGCCAAATATGGAACATTATTATTTTCTAAATATTGAATATTGTTAGTTCCTAAATATTAAAAATTATTATATCTGAAATAACAAATATTGTTATTTTTTGATATTGAACATTACTATTTTTTAAATATTGAACATTATTATTTTTTAAACATTGAACATTATTGTTTGCCAAATATGGAACATTATTATTTTCTAAATACTGAATATTGTTATTTCGTAAATATTGAAAATTATTATATCCAAAATATTGAATATTGTTATTTTTTAATATTGAACATTATTATTTTCTGAA
>OZ010581.1:100986112-101026112 GCA_963932145.1 Acanthosepion lycidas
GAGATATGCTAAGAGAGATGCTAAGAGAGATGCTAAGAGAGAGATATGCTATGAGAGATGCCAAGAGAGAGGTATGCTAAGAGAGATGCTAAGAGAGAGATATGCTCAGAGCGATGCTAAGAGAGAGATATGCTGAGAGATGCTAAGAGAGAGATATGCTAAGAGAGATGCTAAGAGAGAGATATGCTAAGAGAGAGATATGCTAAGAGAGATGCTAAGAGAGATATGCTAAGAGAGATGCTAAGAGAGAGATATGCTGAGAGATGCTAAGAGAGAGATATGCGAAGAGAGATGCTAAGAGAGAGATATGCTGAGAGATGCTAAGAGAGAGATATGCTATGAGAGATGCTAAGAGAGAGGTATGCTAAGAGAGGTGCTAAGAGAGAGATATGCTGAGAGATGCTAAGAGAGAAATATGCTAAGAAAGATGCTAAGAGAGAGATATGCTAAGAGAGATGCTAAGAGAGATATGTGCTAAGAGAGAGATATGCTAAGAGAGGTGCTAAGAGAGAGATATGCTAAGAGAGATGCTAAGAGAGAGATATGCTAAGAGAGATAGATGGAGAGAGGGATAGATTTATGAAGTGTAATAGATGGATACAGACTGAGAGAGATACATAGACGCTAAGATAGATAGATAGATAGTAAGCGAGGGATTTATGAAGGGTGATAGATACAAACAGACTGAGAGAGAGGGTTAGAGAGGTGGGGAGAGCAAGTAAGATACATAAATAGACGCTAACATAGATAGATAGATAGATATATAGATAGATAGATAGATATTGATTATTTTAAAACATGGTGCCCAAGCCGATTCCACTTCTTAGTGTATTGGCGCAATACAACTTTCCTTTCATCCATTTTGTTTTGTGACAGAGAAAACTGCAATTAACTTCTTCGTCTCTGTTTCTCTGGCTGATTCTCTATCTATGTGTGTGTGTATGTTCGTCGAGTGCGCCCGAGTGCGTGTGTGTGTGTGTGTGTGTGTGTGTGTGGTTCTTTAGTTTGCCGCTTGAATCGTACAAAGTTAATCTTAGTAAATATTGTTGTTAAACATGATGGCCGATGAAAACACGCTGTTCTTGCGTTGCCACGCTGGTATGGTAATGTTGAAGAGCAAATACAGAGAGAGCAAGCAAAGAAAGAAAGAAATGAAAAAAAAAAGCCTATCGTTGATAGTGTCTAGATGGAAGTGTGGGCTGAAATAATTATTGACTTGTCATCTCGTTTGTCAGCGCCACAGACGCATTTATCATTGCGCCGGACCAAACGGATTACCGAGAATTTCGAAAGGTATTCTTTGATCGGTTTGTCGCAAGAAAGAACCATTCTTTATTTATTTATTTTTATTTATTTATTTTTTTTTTTAGCGGCATGTTAACACCTTATGGGTCATCTAAAACCGAAATTTATTTTTCTTGATGGTTTTAGTAATTTCTTTTACAATAATGTATTGCCGGTAATTTTTTGAAATAATTATGTATTGGTCATTTTTTTACTATGAGAATGTATTACTGGTATTTTTTAGTATAAGTTTTTTGTTTTTCTTTTTATATTTTCATAGTGTTTTTACCCCAGTTTAGGCGTTGACTATTTTCTCATAGCTGGGGCCCTAATAAGTGCTACCAACCCGGTTCAGGACACACCCGGAAACAACTGTAATTAAGAGGTAGTTCCATGCTCCTCAAAACCTCCCGATCAGAGGCCTTGCTGTCGGATGTAGTTTATCGTCATACCGAGGACAGACCCTTTTGATAGCCCCAGGTATAGCAAGCTTGTCTCGGGGACTAAGAATGTTGCCGCCTTAGATGAAATCTAAGAATTTTCTTTTATGTGCTGTGTCCCTTCAGGGCATGGCTATCCACAACTTCCCTTTTGCATCTTTAAGCAATTTTTGCCCCTTTATTACCTATTCCAATCCTAATACTGTTATTAATTTACACAAGCTTACTCGCTGTTTCCTTTTGCTCTTCTTGCCTTCAATATATCCTGTGAGTGTCAAATACACCAAGCCTACTTTCTTTATTATGTGTTTCAGAAATTTCAACTGTCTCTTCCTGATTCAAAGTTTCTTTCGCATCCCATTTTCATTAAAATCTCTTTGCTGCTTACATGCAACGTCTGTGCTATTCTCAGAATCTTTCTGTAGAATCACATCTCTGTTGCTTCAAGTCTCCTCCTCATCTATGAAAAAGCAATACGGCTTTCACTGACATGTAGGAGGATTTAAATTATATAGCAATTCAGCACGTTTTTTTCCTGTTTTTTTTTTAAGGTATATTTTTTAATATATTGAAAGGCATATTTTTTTAATATATTGAAAGACATTTTTTTAATATATTGAAGCATATTTTTTTAATATATTGAAAGACATATCTTTTTAATATATTGAAAGACATATCTTTTTAATATATTGAAAGACATTTTTTTAATATATTGAAAGACATATTTTTAATATATTGAAAGGCATATTCATAAGTCTACTATTCGTTAATGTATTGAATATTGCTGTCGCATCTAGTGTGGTGCTTATGCATTTAGAGATTCTTGAGAAAATACAATGAAGAATTTGCAGTGTTATAGGTCCTGACCTGGTATCCCGGCTTCAGTCGTTTTCCGGACGTCGTAACGTATCTTTCCTGTGATTTTCTATAAATATTGTCATGGTAATTGTTCTGATTAGCTTTCTACGTTGGACGCCGGAAGAGAGTTCCACAAGCGAGAAGTGCGATAGAAGAAACTGTTAGCTTAGAACCTACGGTTACGTCTAGACATTGCAACGGTAAAATAATGAGACCTTGCCGCCAATCTGGTACAGCGCTTAAATTCATAAAGTACTAAAGAGGAAAGTTCCTCTATCCGAGCTGGAATCTATTACTTCAACGTGCCTCCATATGTGTGTGTGTGTATGTGTGTGTGTATGTGTGTGTGTGCTTTTATGCGTGCATGTGTGTGTAGGAACGCTGGTGTAATGTATAGCGGCACGGATTGAAGAATCGGAGTGCCGAGTTCGAATTTCAGTTCGAGTTTATTACATTCACTTACATGCTAACACTCTTGGAGAGGATATGAATCCATCTATCACCCTACACAGATATGGTTAAGTAGCAGGTCATAGCGGGTACTTTAAACTTGGGTGGTAATCGATCTTGGAGGACAACAATTCTGAAGTCAAATCCTGAGAAGAGTCATTTCAGGACCTTGTGGTAAACTGTGCACCAGTTCTCTGTATTCGGCTCTTCAAAAATGTGTGGTCGTTTCTGCAGAAGCATTTCCCATTCAAATCGTATGTGCGGATCGTCTGGCTGTTTTGGTGTCAGGAAAGACAGCAGAGTCCTCCATATATTTGATTCAGGTGTGGGCGAAAAATCAGACAGAATGGTAAATATTTAGTCGATTAATCGGCGTCATCGGAAAAAAGGATTATCTTTTGACAAAATCCATATTAGCAAGACAATTATACAACCGAGATATTTCGGAGTTATTAGTTTTACAGTTTAAATTGATACTGAAATAATGTGGTATACAAAATTCTTTAAACCAAAATGTATATATAAATAAATATTTAAAAGTTGCGTTGAGATGAATAAAAGAAAATTAAAAAAAAAACAAGTGTCCATTTGTTTTGCTGCTGAGATCGAATTGTCTTATATATATATATATATATATATATATATATATATATATATATATATATATTGCGTATATTTTGGCAGCATGTTTTCATTGAGACATGAATCATTGTATAATTTAGACAACCTTTGGATGTAAAAGAAAAACCATATTAAATTTACGTGGCCGAGATGTCAAAGCTCGTCAAATGTAATGGTTTCTCCTAGGAGACACAGGTTTCAGTCCTGCCAGAAACCTCACCACAACAGCTGAAACCTAATCAGCAGCCAGTGGGTCAAAAGCTGAAACTTAATCAGCAGCCAGTGGGTCAAAAGCTGAAACTTAATTAGCAGTCGAGTGGGTCAACAGCTGAAACTTAATCAGCAGCCGAGTGGGTCAACAGCTGAAACCTAATCAGCAGCCGAGTGGGTCAACAGCTGAAACCTAATCAGCAGTCAGTGGGTCAAAAGCTGAAACTTAATCAGCAGTCAGTGGGTCAAAAGCTGAAACTTAATCAGCAGTCAGTGGGTCAAAAGCTGAAACTTAATCAGCAGCCAAGTGGGTCAAAAGCTGAAACTTAATCAGCAGCCAGTGGGTCAAAAGCTGAAACTTAATCTGCAGCCTAGTGGTTAAAAGCGTTGGTTTGTTAATATGGTGTCATATTGGATGTGAACTCAATCCCTGGATCGGGCAGTGTATACTTGCTAGCAATAACTGAACAGTACTAAATATAAATAAGAATTAGATGGTATCCCGAAAACGTGAAGAGTGTCTACCTCCGATGGTTATAAATGGTTCAGTTCAGAATTTCCTTTAGCTTACCCATTTCGATATACAGAGGAAGGCCAGAGTGAACAAAAGCTGAAATGTGATGACAACAACAAAATGAGCACAATAGACCGAATATATAGAGTTTAAATAATGTGAAAGCATTTTATAAATCTTACTGCCATACCCAACGATTTTTTTTATTTTTTAAAGAAGAGAAAGAATCGTTAAAAAGAAAAAAAAACAAACATTTAAAATGGAATGAAAGAAGACAAAAATGGCATTTCCTCTTGTTTTGTTTTATTCTTTCATAAGAGCAATGAAGAAACGAAACACATGACGATGAAAAATAACTCATTCGATCTGTTTGAAACATGGTCCCTGCTTATAAGAAAGCTTTCTGAGATAAAAAAAAAATATATCGTTCTTCTTCCATTTCTTTGTATTATTATCGTATTATAATTGTGTACGTTCCTCCGTTCGTTAATTTGCACGACCTTTACGCTCTGCCAATACCTCATAAATAATGGACTATTCTGTTACGATCGCGTGGGAAGAAGGAAAAACTGCTACCTGGTTTCAGCGAAATGCGAATTCTATTTAAAAGAAAGAAAGAAAGAAAGAAAGAGAAGTGTGGCGAGAGAGAATAAGATTAAACTGAATGGAACGGTTATTACACTTTGATCTTATCCAAAAGGCCGAGAAGCTATTGTATTTCCTTGCCGCCTCCACACTGGCAGGATGTAACACAAGGTGAGTTTGATGTGTGGATCCTGGGCGGGTGCCACCAGGCCATGTTAATAAACAGCCCAGCTCCCGGAAACGTCGGTTTCGCTGGTAATCAATGCAATGAGAGAGGTATTGGCGCGAACAGCTGTTTCGGACATCTCTCTATAATATTTTCAGTTGCGCTGTGTCTGCAGACAGATACACAACTGGATTGTGCTCTCTCTCCCCGCTCTCTCTCTCTCTCTCTGAAGACGAAGACCGCAATTGAGAGATGAAATGTAGTTTATCCGCACGAGGACATATACTAAACTTTGATCCTAGCCGAAAGGTCAAAAAGTTATTTTAATTACCTGACTAAGGCAGATTGTGACACAAGGTCATTTTTTTACATGGGGTACCTATACGCGTGCCTCTGGGCCAAGGACAAAAATCCCCGCGACCACTGTCACGATAGCATCGATATTACATTGACCGCCACCTCTCTTAGTGCAATGAGGAAGGTACTGCCGCAGGGTTGGAATCGACGGTATCCGGCGCCTTCTCCCATATAAAATGAGGGGAGAGAGCAAATATCAGCTTTGATTCCGGTCATAAGACAGAGAAGATATAGTGACTGCGATAAAGCGACATTTTATCAACGAAATTGAGTAAATCAATCGCCAAAGATTCAGTTACCATAAATAAAATACAGTGTAACCCGGATATAAGAGAGTTGTCGGGACCGGAGAAGAAGTCTCTAATATCCGGGTTTCTCTTATATCCGGGTTTGGTCTGTTTTGTTTAGGTAAGTATGGCTCTAATTTGGGACCAGATAAAATCTCTCTTATATCCGGGTTTCTCTTATATCCGGGTTGCACTGTAACATTATCTGCTGAATTATTTTAAAATTATTATTAAGAGAAATGTTCGTAAGACGAGGATTGGGCTAGTTATTATTATTATTATTATTATTATTATTATTATTATTATTATTATTATTTTATTTTATTATTTTATATTGTTATTCAAGATAATACTTATTATTTAAACGTTATTTTTAGTGGATACTTGTATTCGAGTAGATGCTCTGTTTATTTATTAAACAGTATATTTATTTATATTCATCTGGTAGCCTGAAGAAAAATGTTCGTAAGACGGGGATTTGGTTAGAAAGAAAGAAATAAGGGACTATAAAATTGCTTAACGTCTCCTGCTAATACCTCATGAATAATGGAATATTTCATGTTGAAACAGGACGAAAACGCTACTTGGTTTCAGTGAGCAAATGAAAGAAAGAAAGATAGACGTGATTTAATGGTTATCGCAGGGAAATGCAAAAAAGTATCAATTTCAAATCTTTTCATTTGTATCCCCTTACTTCTTAAAATAATGACCAGCATTCATATTTATGTTTGATATTTCAATATTTTGTTAAAGTTGTTAACGATGGGATCGGGGAAGTTCTACGGATATTTTATTGTTGTAGAACTCGCCGGGAACTTATTCAATCATTAACTTAAGTGTTTAAGAAGATTCATAAGAAAATTTAAATAGGAAAACCATGAAATTTTCATGGGTCTTTCTAGTGCTTAATTATTATTATTGTTATTATTATTATTATTATTATTATATGTGTGTGTGTATGTGTGCGTGTAAAAGGGAAGCAAAAAAGTAAGAATAAACTTATGACCTTCAGTCTCAGTAACCCCATGGTTGAATTCAGTCTACTCAATTGCACTCACTCGTGGTATGGTTTTCTGGCACTTTCTAAAGATGCCGCGCACTAGGATTGTCTCCCCAAGCCAATAATATTAGGAAGTGACCCTCCTGACTAACCATGCTCATTCGCCTAACGCCCCGTTCACACAGCTTTCCTGTCTTTTGAACCGGAGTAGCGGTTTAAGATGACGAACATCCGTGGCTATATCGTTCTACCTACAAACCCAGAGTAATGGCCCCTGAAGATATTGGTTATCTGTTGTGGCTCTCGCGTGGCGCATCCTGCCCAGATCTCATAAACAAGATACAAACGGACTTTTAAGTTCGGACAACAAAATTAAACTAAAACCACGTGCATAACTCTTATGGCGATGTTATTCTTTGCTAAAGAAAAACAAAACAAACAAAACAAAAACGAAAGTGTAATTTAGATTAGATTATATGGATTTTTATAAAAGAATGAGAAAAAATACTTTTGAACAATGACGCCCCCATCAACTCCTTATCTTATTCTAACCACACACCTCCTTTCCTCATCGTCCTCGGAGTTCGTTCCAGCTCCCCCGTTTTGGGAATCCCAGGTATATAATGTCATTTAGTGTTCGAGGAGAACTACAAAAAAAAAAAAAAAAGTAACACGAACGAAATGAGTAACGGGCAAGAAAGAATTGAAGATAATGGAGACAAATTCGCTTTTAAATAGTCACCCGGGGTCAAAGGTCATTCGTATTAGACTGTCTGGCCCATAAAGCCCTAACAGATTGGCGGCATGCGGGCAGACGCCGATATATGTGAAACGTTATCGGCACCAAAGGTCAAATCGACGCTTAGATGAAGGTCAGGAGTATTTGGAGCAAGCACTTACATTTTCCGAGTCAAGAGAGAAATAAAAACGGGACGATTTCACTGGCAGTGGGTATTTTTGGCTGTTATTACCTGGGCAGCAATTACGAGTGAAATATTGTTTTTTTTAATTATTTCACCGAAAGCAAGGCAATAAAGTCGCTAAAACGCAAGGGGGCGTTACTGAGTGTTAGAGAGTATGTGAAAAAAAAAAAAAAAAAAAGCGAAATACTATTAAGGACAAAGAATAACAAAAGAACAAGAATTAAGAAGATAGAAGATAACAATTGACATTTAATTATCTTGAAGATCAAAGTTGACTGGGGAAGCTAGACGCCACAAGCGAGAAGTGCGATGTTAAAAATAAAAAAAAAATTATCCTCGATAAAAAAAATAGCCGAAAGAGCTCGGGAATGCAGAACGTTTGAACAATTTTTACGCACTTCATGTTCAGAAAATAAAATATCTATACGAACGGAAGAAAAATTAAATAAAAAGATTAATTTCAGTACCTTGTCTGTCGTTATTAATCTTTAATGGGACTTGTATATATATATATATATATATATATATATATATATATATATATATATATATATATATATATATAATTTATTTTAGGATATTACAGCAAAAACATGTTTAAAATAGGTACATACACAATTGCAATTATGTTTCAACACTACAAATGTATCTCTCCTCGGATGATGTTAAACTACTGGTGAGTGAACGAGTGAACGATTAATTTAATTTCAAAAACAGAATGTTTCCTCGTTTTTTGAGAAAGAAAAATAGAATTAAAAATAGGATTGTGGGCTTTACCGTGGTTAACCATTTTACCTATATATATATATATATATATATATATATATATATATATATATATATATATATACGACAGGAGTGTCCACCATATATATATATATATATATATATATATATATATATATATATGTATGTATTTTATAATTATTTTTTAAAAATTATAATTATTTTTTAAAAAATTATAATTATTATAATTATCATAATTATAATTAGTTTTTGAAACATGAGAACTCTTATGTAGCGAAAGAATCATATTCTTTTAAAAATAATTACAAGTTAAGCTCTACTTCTGCATGGAGCACTGTTTTTTTTTTTTTTTTTTTTTTTTTTTTTTTAAAATAAAAACAAAAATACTCCGGATTATTTACCTAACAGGTTCGTTCCTAGTTTTCTACAAAAATACTCCGGATTATTTACCTAACGTGTTCGTTCCTAGTTTTCTACTTTACACACACACACACACACACACACACGCACACATACATGCATACACACATACATACATACATATATATATATATATATATATATATATATATATATATATATATGTGTGTGTGTGTGTGTGTGTGTGTGTGTGTGTGTGGCAGGGGCGATATCACCCCTGAAATAATAATGATAATAAAGGGGGATATGCTGTAAAACAGAAAACACCAAGTGAAAGAGAGGCGTTTTCGAATAACCAAGATGTCAATATGCTGTAAGGATTTTGAAATGTAAATGTTATCAAACGTTAATTTACAGCACGAAATATAATCTTTCTGTAAGTGTACAAAGGATATCAGATTACTAATAGAAAATTACTGGAACAATAATTATTTGGAACTTTTAAAAAGGAAATGGATTTTGACACTATAAGAATCGAAGTTAAAATCAAGGATGTTTTGATCTAGAATTTATTTTTAAAACAAGAATCTTTGTAGTTTACAAAGAGCAGCAGAATAATTAATAGCGAGGTGATAAACAATACCGTCCTTTTGTGGACCTTGGAAACCAATCGATGAAAAAATAAATTGTTTATTCTCGGAGGAGTGAAGTTGTACTTTGGTAGTATGTCAGTATGTTCGCACTAGAAAACAGATACGTTACCACTCTGGGACACTTGAGGCCGGTTCTCTTAATAAAGAGGCGAGCCAACCGGAGGGGGCGAGAGGTTTGGGTTCGTCTGTCTTTGAATACAGTCGAACTGAATGGAGAGACGTCAGATGTTGAAAAGGAAGCGTCCGCTGTGTGTTGCTGAAGTTGAGGGCGAAGAAGCGAAATACCGGCGCTAACATTTAAGTACTACTACTCCTGCTACCACTAATACCAATACTACTATTACTACTACTGAGAACGGGAACATCGAAGGTTTTAGTAGTTGTGCTAAGAACAGACCAAAAAGGGTTAAAACGAAGACCACATCTCTCCTTTACCGAAATTATTCGAAGTATTTGTGTTTGTTTGGTTTTTGTTCACATACAAGAAACATTAAACCTTGTGCAACAAGAATTTTGTGCGTGTATATGTGTGTTTGCTTTATATATATATATATATATATATATATATATATATATATATATATATGTATATATATATATATATATATATAAAACTTTTGCTCTTTCAAAATCGAATCGACTTACATATATTTATTTTTCTGTTAACCCGTTTTTGCTGTAATATCCTAAAATAAATATATATATATATATATATATATATATATATATATATATATATATATATATATATATACAAGTCCCATTAAAGATTAATAACGACAGACAAGGTACTGCAATTAAGCTGTTTATTTAATTTTTCTTCCGTTCGTATAGATATTAGCTCTGTTGAGCGTCCGGAATTCTACGATCTGATGACCACTCTCCAGGATCAAAACAATCACAACGTGGCTGGGGGGTGGCTTCGAACGAACATTGGGAACTGGAGACTTGTGTCAAATCTGTAATACTGGACCATGTCGGGCCAACAGCCAGTCTTGTGGAGTGCGTGGGTCCAGTGGAGTGAGTATACAGTGTTACATATATATATATTGTGGACTCTTTCGTCATATTTGATGTATGAGGGTCAAACAGTTCTGTTCCCAGGAACCGACAGCCAGACACCAGCACATCTGATTTGATTATAGAGGTGAAGGCTTTGTGCAGAACCAACCACCCAACCGAATACAGAGACCCGATGCACTACATTTCACAAGGTCCCCAAACGACCCTCCGCAGGTTTTGAATTTAGATTTGTACTTCTCCTAGACCAGTTGCTATCCAAGTCTATAGAACCCAGTCCGTCTTGCTATTTAAACATAGCTGGAGGGAGGTGAAGAGAAGAGGATTAATACCTTTCCCATTAGCACGTAATTGAATGTAATGGATTCGACTGGAATTCGAACTAGGCTCTCCGATTCCTCAATCCGAGCCGCTATATATAATTTCATATGGATTCGCATGTGTATATATATAACAAATTAATTGTAAGTGGACCGTTATCCGCGACAGATAAGTACGATTTGCGGATAACAGCGAATAACACATTCTAAGTTTATCCAAAACTTTTAACCAGACACTATTTTAGAAAGAGCAATTAAAAATTTAATGAGTTCTCACGTAACGTGCTGACGTCAGTTCGAACACTTTTTCTGTTTTTGCCGTCCACAAACAAATTTCGATGAAGGTTAAAGGTCATTACTAAGGTCGTTATCTGATGACTTAGATATTGATGGCTTTTAGGATATTGAAATACATTAGTATTACTAAAGACTTACGTTATGTTAGAATTTTGTTTATGTGCAAGTCGATGCTTTTGACAATAAAATTAGTATGAAACAAACAATTAGCGTCAGATTTTCAGGATATATTCATATGATAGGTGATTTTACAGCTTATAATAAATCTCTTTATTTATAATATTGATAATGATTTTCTTTGGATTTGACAAGTTTCATTTCAAAAATTGCAATATATATTTTATCTACAAATAATCGACAAGCCTCTTCTCACAAAAGAAAGTGTTCGATGAACCTCATTCTTTAGGTCCACCAATTCTAACCTTCACGTCTAAGACCGACCATGCAAGGTACATTGTTGCAAACCAGCATCATTTCCTTCGAATTGTATTTGTGAGGCGCAAGTTCCACTCAAGCAGCTTCTTCCCACGAGCCGCTGCCTTGTGGAACCGACTTCCAAGAGGATGCTTCTCCAGCCACTACAATCTGTTCAAGTCTAGTGCTAACCGTTATCTTCCCCACATATCCAATAAACTGTGCATGTCACTCCGTAAAACTATACCTCGAGTGGCTCTTGAGCCTTGTACAGGGTGAACATTGTTGTAAAAATAAGTAAATGCGAAAAAACAAACAAACAATATAAATAGACCAGAGAAACACACATTTGTTTAACCCAATGTCCCGACAGAACACTTTCTATGGAAAAAGCGATAAGGTGACAATGCTAGGGTAATTAATTTCATTTATGATGGTATTAATCAATCCACCCACGGGGATCGAATGTGGCACAAGGCCTTTTTAATGTGGGTATCTCCAAGCCCGTAGGCCCAGCCAAAAATAAATAACCATCCAAACCCGCCGAGGCGGGCCAGTTCCGTCAACCTCCCCCAACGAAACCCTACTCTTCGGCGGAGCTTCGTCCGGCTTCCTCTCTGCAAGCAGAGAGTTCGACAGACACCCGACCCGGCAGCTCACAAAGCGCAGATATTACACTTTGATCCTAGCCACCGGGCCGAGCGGGTAGTATTTATCAATCCCCCCACGAGGATTAAATGTGGCACAAGGCCGGTTTAATGTGGGTATTTTCAAGCCCGTAGGCTCGGCCAAAAATATGACCTTTGAACCCCCCTAGACGGGTTCAGGTCCTGTCTACCTCCCCGAAGGAAACCTTGCCCTTCGGCAAAGCTTCCTCCGAGTTCCTCTCTGCAGTAGAGAGTTCGACAGACACCCGACCCGGCAGCTCACAAAGCGCAGATATTACACTTTGATCCTAGCCACCGGGCCGAGCGGGTAGTATTTATCAATCCCCCCACGAGGATTAAATGTGGCACAAGGCCGGTTTAATGTGGGTATTTCCAAGCCCGTAGGCTCGGCCAAAAATATGACCTTTGAACTTTGAACCCGCCTAGACGGGTTCAGGTCCTGTCTACCTCCCCGAAGGAAACCTTGCCCTTCGGCAAAGCTTCCTCCGAGTTCCTCTCTGCAGTAGAGAGTTCGACAGACACCCGACCCGGCAGCTCACAAAGCGCAGATACTACACTTTGATCCTAGCCACCGGGCCGAGCGGGTAATTCTTTTTATAGATAATTTTATTTATGATACCCACTTATCCTCACAAATTCCAAGGTATTTTCCACGCACATAGTTTTATATTACTTTCATTTTAGCCCGAGGAGGCCAAAGAGATCACACGCTTCGGCGATACGTGCTGTAAATAATATTTCCATTTTGTGTTATGATATATATATATATATATATATATATATATATATATATATATATATATATATATATATTGTTATATGCCATAACTATGGACATTAAAGGATATATCCAAATTTTCATAAAAACGTTGGACACAAAGTGTGTTTGTTTGTGTGTGTGTGGGCGGGGGGGGGGCTAATATGCTGTCTAAGTAGTTCATACAAACAGGAGTTTACTTCATGCCGCCGCGAGTATTGTATTTTGTTGATGTTACAAAGATAACCATTTCGATTCCAACCTCGGTTTCGTTTATTCCTCATACAGTAACACTTTGTAGGTTACATCACACACACACACACACACACACACACACACACACACACACACACACACACACACACACACACACATATATATATATATATATATATATTGGCAGCATGTTTCATTGAATAATTTAGGCAAGTTTTGTCTACTTATTTTCAATTGGATCCTTTCTCATTCCCGGACAAGCGTTTTTGGTATCATTATTAAACGAAGAGAGAAAATCGACATATTGATACATATTATTTTATTCCGAGTACTTTCGACATTAGCACAATGTCATCATCAGGGTGTTGTTTATTTCAAGACAAATATTGTAGTGCTCATCGCTTTTAAACACAAAATTGCTGTGCCCATTAGATTTTTTTTTTACTTGTGAAGTGAAGAACGCTTATTGAGTACGTGATCGCTTGACACCACTTCAGGAGAGGTAACTAAGTATGGTATGTCGAGAGTTTTTAAGAAATAAGTATTAAACTTTGAGTGCAAACCTTGATATTTTAAATTATCTATTGTACACATTTTAAAAAATTTGTGCAATATTTATAATTTTTATTAAGTTTTGGTGTCAGTTTTGTTTTTAATATTAGATAGCTTCGAGAAATGTTACTTTATGTCAATTATTTTCATGAAGAAGTATAGATGTATTTTCAACAAGAATTTTTCTGAATTGCCAATGTGGACTGGTATGCTGTTGTAAATGTTTAGAAATGTTGGACCGAAATCAATAAAATCTTTTCTTTGTGCCAGATTGACATTAAGGATGAAAAGTGAATTCGTTATGATAATGCGAAGCCTCGAAAAGCATGGATAGATACTGGCTAGCCTGCGCTGTATTTGAAAAACAATGAAGGGTGCATTTAGTATGCGAAAAAGAGTGTATTTGGTGGGCAATGAAGGGTGTATTTGCTGGGCAACGCAGAGCATATTTGGTGGGCAATGAAGTGTGTATTTTCTGGGTAATAAAGAATGTAATTGGTGGGGGGGTGTATTTCGTGGGCAAAAAGGGCCTATTTAGTTGGCAATGAAAGACGTATTTCTTGGGCAATGAAGAGTGCTTTTTGTGGGCAATTAAAGGTGTATTTTGTGTGCAATGAAGTATGTATTTGGTAAGCAATGAACCAACACTTATATATCCAATCATTGAAAACATTCTTGTTGTTCACATGTCTCGTTTTGTTGTAAGCTAGCGTTGTTTCAACGAGGAATTATCTTTTATTTTATAATAGGTAGCACCACTGATTGGCTAAAAAATGAGCATACCATGATGAAAAAATTCGAAAATTTAGTAAAAACAAAGTTTTATCGTCAGAATTTTTATGTTATTATTAAGAGGATAGACCAAATGATGTTTTGATTATTAAATTATTTTTTCATTCGTTTTAGAACGTTTCAAATTTTGGTTAACATTCTAGTTTTTTTTTTGTATCAGCTGGAGACCAAAGATCAGCAGAAGGAATTTTAGCCTCTTTTTTGTAGTGAAAAAACACATTGATTTGAAAATAAATAATTGCCGGATTTTAATGAAACTTTCAGGACTTAATTAGAAATGAATGAAATTATTTTAGAAATGTTTCTTTTTGAAAAATCTTGGTGAAAACATTTTTTTTTACATCTGCTACTTATTTAATAACTTTTCTCTGCTATATTCAACGAAACATGATGTAAAAGAAGGTTGTTTCCCAAATATCCAAATATATATTATTCATAGATAAGAATCCATGTTACCATGAAATTATTTATAGAAAAAGCACAGGAAAGCATCATTACAGCGGTGGGAAAGTGACTGAAGCCTGGATGTCAGGTCAGGATCGATAACATTGCAGATTCTTATTTGAATTTCACGATGAATCTCTCAATACATAGCAGGATCACCAGACCATTATGTCAGCAACATTCGAAACATGGACGAATGGTAGACTTGAAGATATATAAAATAAATTCTGAAGAGAAAAGTTGTCTAGCATGACACAGCGAAATTAATTATAGTCATGGCTGCTTACACTCCGTGTCTACCTTTTTCAGTTTTGACGTTTTCATTATTGTCGTTCCAACGAATCTTTCTGAAAAAAATTGTTGGGCGAAAAAGGTCACTTTTAAAGAATGCGTTCCGTCATTTTCAAAGCCATGTATAGATTCTGTGGTACAACATTTTTCTTTATATATATATATATATATATATATATATATATATATATATATATATATATATATATATACACGCATACACGCACACATGTATATATATGTATGTATATAATATATTATATATATATGTGTGGTTGTTTCTGTAGAAACCTTTCACTAATATTATGAAATCATATGTACTGGTGTCTGGCTCTCGGGTCCTAGGAACTGAGCTGCTTGACCTTCATATGTCGAATACGACAGGAGAGTCGGAAAAATGAATTAAATAAATAGAATGAGCAAATACTTAACTAGGCGTAGATAATATTCCCGTTGGTCAGATCTCTTTTGGAAAGTTAGCGTCGCTTCAAAGATATACACAAAATTGCACTACCTTTTAAAAGATTTTGCATCATAGTTCAGAGTGCGTTTGTATTACTGCACACACACACACACACACACACACATATATATATATATATTGTCATCCGCAGACAGAGTGTTTCGCAGTTCATCAGTGTGCCTAGACATCTGATTGCCCCAAGACGGGATCGAAATCCAACTGATTTGGTATCAGTCGGAGAGGTTACCCCTTAGCCACTGGCGCACGGCCGGCCTGAAATTGAATTTAGACGTATTTATTTTAAACACGCCAGTGACCGGAGAACTCTATTCGTCTTGACGAAGAGTCTTGCATCAGTAGCAGTAATAGTCACTGTTTACAAATTTATTTTTCTCCCCGAGGAGCTCAACCCAAATAATTTTTCAGGAGAATGTGTGTGTTTGTGTGTGTGTAGTTAAACGTGCATGTCTATCTCTCTCTTTCTCTCTCTTTATACAGATGGCGCTAGAATTATTCACTAAAATAAATAGTTGCATATATTCTAAAGAAACGCGACAACTTGGTGGTTACTGAGTGTGAAAGAGTTAAGAAATAAGAAAACATTATTATTGATCGGGAACAATAAAAGAAGAGGAATCAAGAAGACAATAGGTAGGGATTAGCATGCCATTTAGATTTTTGCAGATCAAAGTTTTCTGCGAAGCAAGAACCTGGAAGAGAGTTTCACAAGCGAGAAGTGCGAGAAAAGAAACTTTCAGCATAGAACTTACCGTTACATCTCGCCATTTCAACTGTTCAGTTTTCCAAGTCGTTAAATACTCACCAACGAATTTTACTATTTGTTGTATATTTTGGATTCTTCCTTGTGACAATTGCCATTCAGACGTGCTACATTGTAATAAATTTCATTATTTTGTTTTTGAATAGAGTAATAATAGAACGTAACAATATTAGAAAAACTAAATAAAGTTTTATTAAATTTTCTTTGTCTGTCATATTTATCGAAACACACACACACATATATATATATATATATATATATATATATATATATATATATATATATATATATACCCTTTAATATGCAATTTAAAACTAACGTTGGAAAAATATTTTTTTACATTTTTGAAAAGCATTTCCCGAAATCAGCTTAACTATCAAAGGTTTTCAGTAGAAACACATTTAAATTAAGCTATCGATTAATTAGCAATTTGGGCAATTTGGTAAAAATGCATAATGCTACGACCTCAAATATAAATTATTCAAGAAATAGCTGAAAAAAATTCAGTTTATGCAACTTTAAAAAAATCCTCTAAACATGATGTGCTGTAAGTAATGAATAGCGGCTTGGATTGAGAAATCGGAGATCCGAGTTCGAATTCCAGTCGAATCCATTACATTCACTTACGTGCTAATGCCCTTGGGAAAGATATGAATCCTCTTCTTCTCCCCCAGCTATGGGCAAACAGTACGACAAACTGGGTTCTATAGCTTCGGATGGCAACTGGTATACAACAGAAAGAAATGGCAACCTACTACGGGAAAAAATATGGCTCGTCAGTCATGCATCGAAAGATGCATAAATGCCTAAGCGTTTATCACGCATAGTACATAACTGATTGTACGGAAAGTATGGTCTACCAGGCTGAAGTTAGCGACGACAGTATCCAGAAGAAGATCTATATAGGTTGTATCGAAGGCCCATTCAATAAACGTTGATATAATCCCTTTTCCACCTTCAGGGTGAAGAACCGTAGGTACAATACAAAATTGGCAGATTACTTTTGGAAATTAAAGGTTGAACATGGTAAGAGCCCAAGCATAAAGTGGAGTATCTTAAGAAGTTAAACCGAGCAGAACAAGTGGTAGAAGTTGTAGACTGTTTCAGGAAGAGAAGTTGGCTATAGCAACTTATAAGAACAGCAGTATGTTGTTAAATAGCAGAACCGAAATATTAT
Organism: Acanthosepion lycidas; assembly: GCA_963932145.1. Lineage (NCBI taxonomy): Eukaryota > Metazoa > Mollusca > Cephalopoda > Sepiida > Sepiidae > Acanthosepion > Acanthosepion lycidas. Next base: position 101,003,760 of record OZ010581.1, read on the forward strand.
CCGGGTGTAGACATATAAGTAAAAATATTCTCGGTCTCTACGACCCCGGATGAAGAATTGTTTTTTTCTGTACCTCCTCCCCTTCTCTACTTCCGGTGCTGTACTTGCATAATTGTAATATGGTATTACGAACACTTATTGTCTGCCACCTGAAGAGACCCGACAGTCGAAGCCAAGGTTGTGTGCGGTTACGTAAGGTGTTTTTTCTCCTTTATATATATATATATATATATTGTAATTATTTTTGAAATATATAAAGCCCTCATTTGAACTCAGTTAACAGATCATATCGTTTTGGAACCAGGCGGACTCCGTGAGCTAATTAAAAACATTTCGAGCGGGATCCGGGCTCGAAATCCTGAAATTTCGGATTCCAAATTTTTCATTACTGCAAATTGTTTACGGCGATTTTTTTTTATTGTACAATAACAATTTTTATAACTTGGAAATAAATTTGCGAATAATCGAAATTAATTGCGAAATCCAGCGAAAGTCACCCATGAAATGAAAATAATTGTTTGTACGGAAAGTAAGGACCTACGTACATCAAAATGTCTTTAAATTAAGTGGCGACAGAAGAATTATCGTTGAACTTTTAAAAGTTAAGTTTAAATATTAATGCAATGCTTAAATGCAACGATCAATTTTGAGTTCTTCAGTTGTTTATTGACGCCTATCACATCTACTCCTCCCTACCTATTTGGATGGAAGCCCAATCAAGAGCCCTCAGCGGGAGCTTGCTTAAGTGACGCCCGTTAGAGCAGTTTTTAACCTAGTATGCGTGTAACTGTTTACGCATATACGATTTGTAAAGAAAGAAAGAAAAATAGTAAAAAAAGTAGACAATTTTAAAGGAATAATCAGCGTCTTATACAGGAAGCAAACCGCCTGCATACGGATAGAAAATTAATTCAGCAGATATACAAAAATAGGACCCGGTGTAAAGCAACGATGTGTCTTCTCATCGGATCTATTCAACCTATACAGTAAGGCAATTCTGAGGAATTAGAAGACTGTTATGGTCCGCTTCCTTGTATCACGGTGATAGTCCAAGGTAGAACCAATAAAGAAGAACTCGAACACAGGTATGAAATAACACAGATGTATTACAACAGGAATATATACAGAGAAGTAGAAGTGTTAGTATGAATAATCAGGTTTAGTAGAGAGAACAATGTAGTCTCGACCAGTATCACTATTCCAATGTCTTGCAGTAATTGTCTGAACGCGACTCTGTTTCGGACTGCCTCGGACTCGACTCTTGATTCGACTTGAACTACTCAATCGACTTGAACAACTGACGATATTCAGTGACCCCCCCCCCACTAGGGCATCATGTGGCACAAGGCCGGTTTTTTAATGTGGGATCTCCGAGCCCGTAGGCTCGGCCCAAAAATATGCCCATTGAACCAGTATAAACAGGTTCAGGGCTGGTTTACCTCCACGAAAGAGACTCCGCCCTTCGGCGTAGCCTCGTGCGTGTTCCTCCCCTCCCGAAGGCAGAGAGTTCAACCGAACAGCCGGTCAAGACTTGAACGACTGATTATATGTAGGCACCCACCCACGTGGGCATCATGCGGCACAAGGCCGGTTTAACGTGGGATCTCAGAGCCGGTGGGCTCGGCCAAAAATATGCCCATTGAACCCGTATAAACCTGTTCAGGGTTGGTTTACCTGACCCAAAAACGAATCCGCCCTTCAGCGTAGCCTCTTTCTGGTTCCTCCCAGCCCGAAGGCAGAGAGTTCAACCGATCAGCCGGTCGACCGAGATCGACTTGAGCGATTGACGATATTCAGTCAACCCCCACCCCCACTGGGGCATCATGTTGCACAAGGAATGTCATTTAATGTGGGATCTCCGAGCCCGTGAGCTCGGCCCAAAATTATGCCCATTGAACCCGTATAAACGGATTCAGAGCCGGTTGACCTCCCCGAAAGAGACTCCACCCTTCGGTGTAGCCTCCTTCGGGTTTCTCCCGCCCGAAGGCAGAGAGTTTAACCGATCAGCCGGTCAAGACTTGATCGACTGACGATATTCAGTCAGCACCCTCCCACAGGGGCAGCATGTGACACAAGTTCGGTTATTTATTGTGAATTCTCCGAACCCGTGGGCTCGGCCGCAAAATATGCCCATTGAACCCGTATAAACAGGCTCAGGGCCAGTTTACCTCCCAGAACGAGACTCCATCCCTCGTCGTAGCCTGGTCTGGGTTCCTCCCCGCCCGAAGGCAGAGAGTTCAACCAAACAGCCTGTGAATACGAGAGCGACTGACGATATTCAGTCACGCCCTCACTGGAGCATCATGTGACACAAGGTCGGTAATTTATTGTGGGTTCACGGAGATATGCCCATTGAAACCGTAGAAACGGGCTCATGGCCGGTTAAACTCCGAGGGGCGTAGACTTGTTCGGGTTTCTCTCCGCCCGAAGGCAGGGAGTTCAACCGACTAATCGCTCAGGGAGTGAGTGACTGACGATATTCAGTCATCCACCCCACGAAGGTGTCATGTGGCACAAGACCTTTTTAACGTGGGCATTCCGTGTCCGTGGGCTCGTCCAAAAATATGCCCATTGAACCCGTATAAACGGGTTCAGGGCCGGTCTACCTGACCGAAGGAGACTCCGCCCTTCGGCGTAGCCTACTTCGGGTTCCTCCCGTCCATAGGAAGAGAGTACAACCGCACAGTCGGTCAGAAGTTGAGCGACTGACGATATTCAGTCACCCCCCACGAGGGTGTCATGTGGCAAAAGCCATTTTTAACGTGGGCATTCCGAGCCAGTGGGCTCAGCCAAAAAATAGCCCATTGAACCCGCATAAACGGGTTCAGGACCGGTCTACCTCATCGAAGGAGACACCGCCCTACGGCGTAGCCTCCTTCGGCGTAGCCTCCTTCGGCGTAGCCTCCTTCAGGTTCCTCCCGTCTGTAGGAAGAGAGTACAACCGAACAGTTGTTCAAGTAAAAAGTTCAGCGACTGACGATATTCAATCACCCCCACCCACGAGGGTTACATGTGGCACAAGGCCTTTTTAACGTGGGTATTCCGAGCCCGTTTGCTCGGCCAAAAATATGCTCATTGAACCGGTATAAACAGGATCAGGGCCGGTCTACTTCACCGAAGGAAACTCCGCCCTTCGGTGTAGCCTCCTTCGGGTTCCTCCCGTCCGTAGGAAGAGAGTACAACCGAACAGTTGTTCAAGTAAAAAGTTCAGCGACTGACGATATTCAGTCACCCCCCCCCACGAGGGTTACATGTGGCACAAGGCCTTTTTAACGTGGGTATTCCGAGCCCGTGTGCTCGGCCAAAAATATGCTCATTGAACCGGTATAAACAGGTTCAGGGCCGGTCTACTTCACCGAAGGAAACTCCGCCCTTCGGCGGAGCCTTCTTCTGATTCCTCCCGTACGTAGGAAGAGAGTACAACCGAACAGTCGGTCAAAAGTTCAGCGACTGACGATATTCAATCACCCCCCCCCACACACACACACGAGGGTGTCATGTGGCACAAGGCCTTTTTAACGTGGGCATTCCGAGCGCGTGGCCTCGGCCAAAAATATGCCCATTGAACCTGCATAAACGGGTACACGGCATGTCCACCTCCCCGAAGGAGACTCCGCCCTTCGGCATAGCCTCCTTCGTGTTCTTCCCGTCCATAGGAAGAGAGTACAACCGAAGCATCGGTCAAAAGTTGAGCGACTGACGATATTCAGTCACCCCGTAGAAACGGGTTCAGGGCCGGTCTACCTCGCCGATGGAGACTCCACCCTTCGGCGTTGCCTCCTTCGGGTTCCTCCCGTCCGTAGGAAGAGAGTACAACCGAACAGTCGGTCAAAAGTTGAGCGACTGACGATATTCAGTCACCCCCGCACGAGGGTGTCATGTGGCATAAGGCCTTTTTAACGTGGGCATTCCGAGACCGTGGGCTCGGCCAAAAATATGCCCATTGAACCCGTATAAACGGGTTCAGGGCCGGTCTTCCTCCCCGATGGTGACTCTGCCCTTCGGCGTAGCCTCCTTCGGGTTCCTCCCATCCGTAGGAAGAGAGTACAACCGAACAGTTCTTCAAGTCAAAACTTGGGCGACTGACGATATTCAGTCACCCCCGACGAGGGTGTCATGTGGCACAAGGCCTTTTTAATGTGGGTATTCCGAGCCCGTAGGCTCGGCCCAAAAATAGCCCATTGAATCTGCATAAACGGGTTCAGGGCCGGTCTACCTCCTCGAAGGAGACTCCGCCCTTCGGCGTAGCGTCCTTCGGGTTCCTCCCGTCCGTAGGAAGAGAGTACAACCGAACAGATGTTCAAGTCAAAATTTGAGCGTCTGACGATATTCAGTCACCCACCCACGATTGAGTCATCTGGCACAAGGTCTTTTTAACGTGGGTACTCCGAGCCTGTGGGCTCGGCCAAAAATATGCCCATTGAACCGGTATAAACGGGTTCAGGGCCGGTCTACCTCACCGAAGTACGTAGGAAGAGAGTACAACCGAACAGTCGGTCAAAAGTTGTGCGACTGACGATATTCAATCACCCCCCCCCCACGAGAGTGTCATGTGGCACAAGGCCTTTTTAACGTGGGCATTCCTATCCCGTGGCCTCGGCCAAAAGTATGCCCATTGAACCTGCATGAACGGGTTCACGGCCGGTCTACCTCCCCGAAGGAGACTCCGCCCTTCGTCGTAGCCTCCTTCGGGTTCTTCCCGTCCATAGGAAGAGAGTACAACCGAAGCGTCGGTCAAAAGTTGAGCGAGTGACGATATTCAGTCACACCCGCACGAGGGTGTCATGTGGCATAAGGCCTTTTTAACGTGGGTACTTCGAGCCCGTGGGCTCGGCCAAAAATATGCCCATTGAACCGGTAAAAACGGGTTCAGGGCCGGTCTACCTCACCGAAGTACGTAGGAAGAGAGTACAACCGAAGCGTCGGTCAAAAGTTGAGCGAGTGACGATATTCAGTCACCCCCGCACGAGGGTGTCATGTGGCATAAGGCCTTTTTAACGTGGGTACTTCGAGCCCGTGGGCTCGGCCAAAAATATGCCCATTGAACCGGTAAAAACGGGTTCAGGGGCGGTCTACCTCACCGAAGTACGTAGGAAGAGAGTACAACCGAAGCGTCGGTCAAAAGTTGAGCGAGTGACGATATTCAGTCACCCCCGCACGAGGGTGTCATGTGGCATAAGGCCTTTTTAACGTGGGTACTTCGAGCCCGTGGGCTCGGCCAAAAATATGCCCATTGAACCGGTAAAAACGGCTTCAGGGCCGGTCTACCTCACCGAAGTACGTAGGAAGAGAGTACAACCGAACAGTCGGTCAAAAGTTGAGCGACTGACGATATTCAGTCACCCCCTGCCCCCACGAGGGTGTCATGTGGCACAAGGCCTTTTTAAGGTGGGTATTCCGAGCCCGTGGGCTCGGCCAAAAATATGCCCATTGAACCCGTATAAATGGGTTAAGGGCCGGTCTACCTCTCCGAAGGAGACTCCGCCCTTCAGCGTAGCCTCCTTCGGGTTCCTCCCCTCCGTAGGAAGAGAGTACAACCGAACAGTTGTTCAAGTCAAAACTTGGGCGACTGACGATATTCAGTCACCCCCCACGAGGGTGTCATGTGGCACAAGGCCTTTTTAATGTGGGTATTCCGAGCCCGTAGGCTCGGCCAAAAAATAGCCCATTGAATCCGCATAAACGGGTTCAGGGCCGAATATGCGAACAACGACGAATTTTTAGAGAAAATGGAAACAAAATGGATACTTATACTTAACATAAGGAAGAGAGAGAGAGAGTTGAAATTTCTAAGGCAAATAATGAGTAAAGAGGCCTTGGAAAGTCTGTTACTCACATGTCAGACTGAAGACAAGTGGAAGAGAGAAAAATAACGCATAACATACTTAGGAAGCTTGAGTAAATGAATGTTGGAACGGGGTTTATGAGAAATAACAAAAATATATTATTAGAGCTATAAGATCAAGAAATTGGTGGCTGGTTGTTTTATTTAGCGACATATCAACTTCTGTGTGCTTTTTAATGCCGGAATCTAAATATTTTGAATTTTAGATAAAATATATTCTCGGTCATTTTGCTTTAAATATGGACTTAAATATTTTTACTATAAATAGGTATTGATAGCCGTTTTTACTATAAATGAGTATTGTTAGTAATTTTATAATAGAAAAATGTATTGCTGGTATTTTTACTATGAATACGTATTATTGCACTTTCATAGTTTTTGTTTCAGTTTGTGGGGGAGGGTCACTATTTTCCCATAGCGGGAACCCTAACAGGTGCTACCACCCCGAGTCAGGGTGGACATAGGAACAACAGCAATTAAGAGGTTGTTCCAGCTTCTCAAAACCTCCAATCTCCCGATTAGAGGCCTTGCTGCCGGATGTAGTTTATCATAATACTAGGACTATAGGAAATTGTGGAGAACCCTGATCGCCTACACCCTGAGAGAAAATAGCACATAAAGAAGAAAAATAAAAACAGAAAGCAATAAAGATTAAAAAAAAAGAATTTGGAAAGAGAAGAAAGAAAACGAATGAGAAAAAAATTAAAGGAGAAATTGAAAAGGCAGAGGTGAAGTATGGAAAAAAGGAAAAAAAAAAACAGAAATGAAGAAGAAATGTATAGGAATGAGTGAAAGGAAGAGTGAAAGAAAGCGTGGTAAATTGAAAGCGAGGCAAACTGAAAGCGAGGCAAACTGAAAGCGAGGCAAACTGAAAGATCGCAAAACAAAGAAGCGAATAATTAAATCATTTAAAGAGAATGAAAGCAAAAAAAAAAAAAAAAAAAAAGTAATTGGAGAAAAATAAGAGTTGATGTGGAAAATAAGGTAAATAAGAAAAAGAAAAAAGCCAATTAGAGAAGCAGGCACAGAAAAAGAAGAAAAAATATATAAAACAAGTGATGAAAAAAATAAGAATGAGCCGGAAATAAAACCAACAAAAAAAAAAAAGTAAAAAAAAAACATAGGAAATAAAAATCTGTTTCTATGTTTTACAAAGTAAATATCAAAGTGACATTTCAAGAATGTTGCGTTCATGTTTCTTGCCCGACATAATTTCTCTTTATCTCAGAGCAAAATAGCCGAATAATAAAGCAACTGTTATACGAAGTTTTATTACCAGTTTGGTGAACATGTGTTCATATTTAGAAAACTCGTATGTCTATAAAATAAATCTATAGCAATTATTAAAATGAAGTGAAACTTCTGAAAAATTCACAAATTAGTTCAAATTAATGCAGAATAAACTATCTATGGCAAATTCAGTAAGTACTTGAACATTTTCGCATTTCTTTAGAAAATAAACAAATGCTGATTGCGGGTGAATAATTCTGACACCACTCTGGATTCATAGATAGAAAGATATACATCATTTATAGTTAGATATACATACAAATCTATGGGCACATCGAGGCGATGTAACGGTTAGCAAGCTTATCTCGTTAGAATAATTACGACTGAGTAGTGAGTTCGATCCTCACTGGGTACCCAATACTTTCGGCCTTGTGCCACATCTAAGCTATGCTTGGAAGATTACTATACATACAAATCTACCTATCTTGCATATTTGAGCTGCAACATTTCTTTCAAACGTGTTTCGTTGAATATGACAGAGAAGGAAAATTTTAAAAAAAAATTCTTCCATTTTTCTGTTTGGCGGGAGTAAATGAGTGTAAAATTTATCCGTATTGTATGTTGTCCCAAGCGCTTTTTCTTTTTCAACTTTTTTTTAACCATTTTCAAGGTGGGGTGTGGAGGCTGCTGTTAAGTGTTGTTAATTTCTTTTCATGTTTGTCTGTTTAAGATGTACTTTTGTGATGTTTAAATAGTAGTAGCGTTTATTCTGAGCCACGTGAAATGAATGTCTTTGGAATTCGAGTTGGCATCTTTCTATTAAAAAAAAAAAAAAAAAAATCAGCCCACGATTTCCGCTGGTGAATAAGATGAGATTTATACTGGGTGCCAGCAATTAGCAATATCGGTCATACCACCACCCCCTTGACCAGACATCTCGCGTGTCACCTATCTGACCAAGGAGCCATAAAAAGGTACTTAGCCACCCACAATTTGCAACAACCAATGAAGAAAATTCTGGTTGATAACACTAGCATCCGACATAAACCCCGTAACCGAAGATATCTCGCTGTGAGAGGGGGGGCCCTCTACATACAACATCTGGCAAAACATCTGTTGGAAGGGGTTGGAAGGTGGAAAACAAGTTATCACCCACAAGGCCATATAGATGTATTTGGACTCTGTAATGACTGGAAAGTGAAGACATATGACAGCAGATCAGGTATTGTAATTATTTACATAATTTACTGTTGTCCTCATCTTTATTGCCATGTTCACGGCGTTTCGGCCATTGTAGGCCCGGCCTTCTTCAGGTGATAGGAATTTCGAACTGAATCTTTTATTTCGTCCACCGTGGTAAATTGTTCTAGTTCCATGTGCCATGCCTCTTCCGGATGTCTCAGTTATAATAGATATTGAACATCATTAGAAAGTACGAAAACTTAAGGAATCAGCGCATATTCTAGGCCACAAAAATCTCCTAAGCTGCCCAAGCATACAAATGAATACAATATTGGAACCAGTAATAAGGAGTGCCAGAGAAAAGTAATAATAACAAAATTGCAATATGAGCTCTGGTAAAAAATTGATTACTCAGACTTTAAGTTTATAAGTCCCCAAAAATTCATACACTGATGTCCTCAATGACATATGGCACAGTGGATGAAAGCACTTGTTGGACCCAGTTACTTGACCCAAAGATTTGTGAGTTCAATACCTGATTTCCCGTTCATGGGCTTTCACGAGGTCCTAATTAACAGTACCTTCTTTTTCTTCACACCTTATACCTACTTATCAACAATACATTTTATAGCAAATTAACCAACAATACATTTTATATTTAGTGGAAGACATGGAATTGCGTTCAAGATATCTAGTTGAAGGAATAAAACTGCGTTCAAAATATTTAGTTGAAGACAGAATTACGTTCAAAATATTTAGTTGAAGGCATATATTCGGTGACTTCAATGTCCATCATTCTAACAAGACCGATGAGGAAGGTAGATATTGCAGAGACTTCACCATCGCATATGAACGAACCCAGATCATTGAAGAAGCCACCCGAATGCCGGATGCGATGGTATAGCAGGCGAATCTTCTCGCCCTTTTTCTAGCATCCTGAGCAGACAAATGCTGAGCAGAAGTTTTAGACCCCATTGGCACGTCAGATCATTCCCTAGTCAGTTTCCAGATTGACTACAATCCTATGACAACCGCTGATTTAGCGTTCTATGGATGCTGGATCTGTAATATAGACAGACATATATACGATGTGTTCACACTCGAAATTAATTTGTTTTTTAATCATATAACACCTTTGGGAATTCAGCTTTATAAAAATGTAAAAATTAGAAACATTCAAAATTCATTCTTACAGATTGGTCAGTTGTTAAGTAAATTGCTGTTGGGAATGATGATGATGATGATGATAGCGACATCCAATAAAAAAAAATCTACCCTTGAGAAGGAAAACACACTGCCGAACGAGTCTCTATGAGATGGTCAAAGTACTGGGCTTTGGCAACCTGGCTTGGAGAGATTAAATTTAACTACCCTTCCACTGAGGCACATGTTCCCGTTTTCAGTCGCACCGACAAGTTTTATAAATACACAAGTTTTCTCAGTATCAAGTTTCATTCTGCTTCAAGCTATACCGGAGACAGGCACCCAACGAATAAACACCTCTACAGCCACTTACCTCCTATGTCAAAGGTCATCTGCAAAACAACAAAAAAAAAAACAAAACAAAAAAAAAACAATAAAAAAACAACAAAAAAACGCACACAATTTGCAGAACATTCTTAGAGAAACAAGGTCAGTGATGTGCTTCTTTGGACATCAAAACACAAATACATTAATGTAGGTCGCCCTTTGAAAATGTACATTCAAGAAATTATATGAAAATACAGGATGCAGAGCAGAAGACCTGCCAGGTGGAATGGATGCCTGTAAAGAACCAGGAGAATCCAGACAACGAACATGACAAGGTTATTGCAAAAAGAAAAAAGCTCAGGACCACTAGAAACAAAGGAGAGATTTTAGCGGACTTCACCACATTAATTTAACTTTAGATTAGGAAACAGGGCTGACGCAGAAAAGGATAAGCCAGACATTGTTACACATAAAATTTAACAAGATGTACAGTATCAAACAACGATGTGAAAGAAAACATGCATTTAAGTAAGAAAAGGTTGAAATAAACAAGAGTTGTCTCTTTAACTGTTATTTTAGTATTTCAAAGTTCACTGGATTAATGTTCATGAGAGTCTCTTATAATGACTGTTCTTAAAAGATTTGCCGTGTTAGAAAAGATTATGTGAGTATATACAAGGTATGTTCAGCATGTGAGTGGTGTGTGTAAGTGAGAAGGTTGGCGCATAGTTTCAACTGTCGTGAATTCGTTTGGCAACTGAATTCTCACTAATTAGCTAAGAAAAATTCTTGCTTAAATAAGTGACTATAGGCTCCAGAATGCTACGCGGGAAGAATGCTTCTGTGATCCGTTTCTCCCAAAAGTGCACAAAACTGACTACATGAAAATAGAGTGATTGCAAAATTGTCGCATTGCTGCGATTTGTAAATTGTCTACAATAACGTAGTGGTGATTAATTAACCAATGAATGCTTGGCGTTGTATGTGGTTTGTATTTGTATGTATGTTCGTGCGTGATAGACTCGCACAAGATATTCAAATTTTTGAAGAAATGTAAAAGAGAATACCTTAGGTATATTGAGAAGGAATTTGTTTTTGTTTAACGGCATATCAACTCCTTAATGAGTCATTTAATGCATGAATTTAAATTTTCTTGGAAGATTAGAAGTAATAAAAATATAAAATATGTTTTCTGCCTTCACAATTGTATACATGGTAGATGATTCTCAGCTTTTTGTGCATATACATGTTTGTGTGGACATAATTACTAGAAGTGGTGATGTATGTGTTTTATGTTGTAGTTTGGGATATTTTTGATCGAAACATTTTGGGGTATTATATGTGATGAAAGAGTTTTTTCATGTTGGTTGTGTGGTTGATTTTGTTTAGAGGCATATCAACCTTTATGAGCTATTTAATGACGAAATCTAAATATTCTAATTGCAATTGCATACCTTTTTTTTTACTGTACGTTTCACATTGTACAAGGCCCGGGGGCCACTCGAAGTAGAGTGTTACGTTAAGGAGAACTTTATATGGATAAGAGGGGAAAGGTAACGGTTGACTTGAACAGGTTCAGATTGTCGTGATCTGGGAAACATTCTCGTGGGAGTCGGTTCTGTAGGCAGTGGTTCGCGGGAAGAAGCTGTTTGAGTGGAACTTACTTCTCGCCAATGGAGTACGGAGGGAATGACGGTGGTTTGTAACTAGAGAAGTGGCACGCGAGTCATAGCTGTTAAGGTCAGCCCTGATAGAACCAGAAGATGCAGTTTGTCCGAGTAATTTCCATGGTAGCAACGATAGATCAGTGAGAGACTCACCACATCCCGACTGTGTGTGTGTGTGTGTGTGTGAGAGAGAGAGAGAGAGAGAGAGAGAGAGAGAGAGAGAGAGCGAGAGAGAGAGAGAAAGAAGTTGGAGTGTGGAAAATAATTCTTCTCCAACGACGACTCGGAGACGCTTTTGAACTCTATCAATACTGAAAAGTGATGTCTGGAAAGCTCCCGCCCCAACATGACAACTGCACTCCATTCCTTGCCTCTTGTAACAGTAGAGGATGACATGAGCAGTCAGGTACTTACTGGGGCGGTACAGTGCCGATAATTTTCCTTGCATCGTTAGTGATGGATCGTATATAGATTTCCAAATCGAATGATTCAGTCAGTTATATGCCATGCGTGATACACGCTTAGGCGATCATGTATCTTTCGGTACATGACTGACGAGGCAGATATTTTTTCCCGCAGTAGGTTGCCATTTCTTTCGATGTACGAATAGTAGACTTACAGACATGCAAGATAGATTCCGGAGAGAAAAAAATTGTCTCGCCTGACACAGTGAACCAACTTTCTTTACAGCTGATCTACCGATAGATTCATTATAGACTTTCCACCTCATGTCAGCTGAGAACGTTAGCCCGTGAAGATGCAAAGAATCACTTTCTTGGGGGATAGTATCAGCCATGCTGATAGAAGACAGAGAGGGATCTCTCAGATGATTAATAATGAGAAGTTTAGTTTTGAAGGCGTTAAAATTAACAAGCCATCTTTTTCCCCAGTTAACAACGGTGCTGAGGTCATTTTGTACACCAGCTGCCATTTTGACCATGTCTGACTGACCAACCTTACTATAGAGGCAGGAGTAAATGGTCGTGTCGACAGCGTAGATGCGATGAGACCTGATGTCGTCGGGAAGGTCGTTAATGAAGATTAAAAACAGCGTAGGAACAAGGACAGATTCCTGGGGGGACACCCGCGTTAGTACGAAAGGATGTAGATGCGTGACCATTCAGGATAACTTTCATTTCACGATTTGATAAGATCAGCTCAAAAACGTGACCGGAAAGCAAACAACACGTTAATTCAAAATAACGAAGTGTGTCCACAATGTCTCATCCTGGAAATTTCTGATCAAGTTAAATAAATACCGAAATAAGTCAGTTCCTTACTTAATCATTTCGTAGGATTAAATCCATATTTCAATTCACATCTATCTATCTATCTATCTATCTATCTATCTATCTATCTATCTCATTCTGTTCATATCTATCTATCTATCTATCTATATATATATATATATATCTCATTCTGTTCATATCTATCTATCTATCTATCTATCTATCTATCTCATTCTGTTCATATCTATCTATCTATCTATCTATCTATCTATCTCATTCTGTTCATATCTATCTTATCTATCTCATTCTGTTTATATATCTATCTATCTATCTATCTCATTCTGTTCATATCTATCTATCTTATCTATCTAATCCTGTTCATATCTATCTATCTATCTATCTATCTATCTATCTTATACGCGTCATTTTAGTTTTCATTTTCTCTTAGTTATGTCTCATATGGCCAGTCCATTCACGAGATTCTCAATATCCTTCTGTAGAACCATATTTCTTTTGTCTCTTCTTCATCTCTCATAAGATTGTCCATAAATCACTGCTTTATGGGAGGGAGGGACTGACAGTTCCGTAATCATTTCCCATTGTTTCGAATGCTTTACTTAGCTTTTAGAACCTCCTATTTATACTTTAACTGGTGTTAACAGAAAGAGACATTTGAAACGCCTAGGACACATTATAAGGAAAGTGGGCTTAGAGAATTTGCTATTCACAGGAGATATTGAAGGCAAGAGGGACAGAGGAAATCAGCGAATAAACTACCTGACGAGCTTTTTGTAAATGGCTGGCGTGACAGGGATTAAAAGAGATAGTGAAAAGGCAAAAAAGAAAGGAGAGGTAATTGTGGAGAGCCACGATTGTACACAACCTGAACAGACACGGCGCATAGAAAACGTATCTATACATACATGTTAAGAGTACAACCACTGGAGAAGCTGTGTTTTTAAAATGAGATCGCTGGCGATAGCTTAAAGCAATTGATATGTAATGAATGCAGGACAGTTTGCTTCAAGGAACCATCGCTAAAATGACTCCAAAGTGAGATCATTATGGAGTCGCTGTGAACTATACTAGACACGATATTAGTATATATTTAGTGGGTGCGACAGGGTGTGTAAAAGTGCTAGGGGGTTGAAGTGTCTTATACAGATCTACGGTGACTTGTCTGTTGCTGGAGTCAAGCTTGCATGTAATGTTTATTGCAGAAGGTGTAAGTCATGGCCTGGGCTCATCAGCTACATCCGTGCGGCGTACTTTATGAGAGTAATAAGTGGAGAAGTATCAAGAGATGTCTACAGTCGACGAGGAAGAGAAAAACCAACGAACATATATATATATATATATATATATATATATATATATATATATATATATATGTAGTTTCACTCCGTCAACTTTTTGCTTTATGCATATTTTTTCTCAAACAAATGGAAGAAGGAAGTGACGTTTCACATACGACTTGCTTTTAGTTCTCATCAGTTGAGGTGCAACTGAAACGCACTGAAACGAAGTTGCATCTTTGTAGTAAGTAAACTGTTTTTGTCTATATGAAAAAATTAAAATAAATAAATAATTATTGCTCTACTATCGGTATCGAGCCCTCTTTTGAATTAATGCTGTTAACATTAGAATTTATACATTAGTTTCGTATTTTCGGATATATATATATATATATATATATATATATATATATATATATATATATATATATATATGCTGTTAACTAATATTGGCAATTTTAGCAGTGTAATTTGAAATAGACCACATTAATTACCACAAGCACATACTGTCAATAATTAATACTATAATTCGTACTGAAGTCGTTAATGTCCACTGGTTTTGAAATTAGGCTACTCCGAGAAGAACACTTTTTTTTTCTGTTAGATCCTATAACGCATTATGCTTTTATTAATTTTGGGATGATCGGTGATATTTTTTATGAACCAAGTCTGATGTTTATTGTTGAGAATCAGCTGTGAGAATCTTTGTGAGATCAGCGCACATTCAATGGATTTTCTTCGAGTGAATTCTTGTCTCTTCTAACCAGACTGGCATTTATTAGGTCGTACAACATGAAACTGATAAGTGGAAAAGTGTCAAGCGATGTCTATAATCGACACGGAAGAGAAAAGGCAACTATATATGTGTGTGTGTGTGTGTGTGTGTGTGTGTGTGTGTCTGTGCGCCGGCGCGTAGTGTATGAGATAACGATATAAATTATTTCTATATCAAGAACAATACTGGGGGAAAATGTATCACAAAGTGGAAAAAGTTTTCTTGTGGTGCGTTTCGTTCTTTAGGGCTTCATCGGATTAAATTTATTATGTTGGTACGACTACTTGACATGAGATCTCTGTTAATGATCTCCATGACAAGTCGTACCAACATAACAGATTTAGTCCGATATTTCTGATGAAGTCCTAAGGGTCGAAACGCATCACAATAAAACTTTTTTCCGCTTTGTCATACATTTTTTTTTTACCAATACAGTGTAACCCGGATATAAGAGAGTTGTCGGGACCGGAGAAGAAGTCTCTTATATACGGGTTTCTCTTATATCCGGGTTTGGTCTATTTTGTTTAGGTAAGTATGGCTCTAATTTGGGACCAGATAAAATCTCTCTTATATCCGGGTTTCTCTTATATCCGGGTCTCTTATATATATATATATATATAAATAAAAAATAAGTAAAGACAATCATTTCGGTTATAATTTATTCCATGAATAAATCTTTCGATACATGACTGACGAGGCAGATTTTTTTCTTTTTGCGGTAGAACTAGTTGCCATCCAAGGCTATAGAAAGGTAATAATCTTCTTCTTGGGGGTGGGGGTGGGGAGTGGAGAGGATTTATTTTCTTGGGTATAAGCACGTAAGTGAATGCAATGGATTCGACTGGTATTGCGAACTCGGCTCTCCGATTCATCAATCCGAGCCGCTATTCATTACGCTATCCATTAAAATTGTTTTATCGACTGGATGACGTTTTGTCCGATTCATTCATTGACGCCTGCAGATGAACACGCCAATGCCTTGACGCACAGACAGACATTAAAAACGACACAGATGCTGAGAGAAACGGCATTTTATAGCAGGCGTACAAACGCCGACGCTTAAGATTTCACATCGCGTTGAAATTTAACGAATTCAGACAGTTGGCTGAAGAGGGGAATTAAGGGAAGACGTTAAAAAGAGCAAAAAAAAAAAAAAAAAAAGAAAAAAAAAAGAAAAAGAAATGGAATAAAACGTAAAGAAACTAAGTGGTATACATAGCTGTGTATTTCCGGTCAATACCATTGGGTTCAAAAGCTGATTTTCAAGGCAATGAGGCATGTTATACTTATTTAACATATTGCATCTTTCCTGTTACTACTTTTACCAATTTTCCTTGAGTTCTACGAAGCGCAGGCGCGTGCACACACGCATGCATACAAACACACACACACACACACAGACACACACACAACTATACAGGGTGTCCACAAAATCTTTAGACAATTTCAAAAAGTCATTATGAAAAACGTAAGAGACGCTAACTCACTCTGCCTTCTTGGCCTCACGTTTTCAACTGACGTTGAAGTGGAACAACTGCACCCTTGTGCAAATTAATTGAAACAAAACGAATAATTCCGTTATTATTTTCATTTTCTTTGGTATTTTTCCAATGAAACATGAACCAGTGCACTTCGTTCATCCCACGAAGTTTTTCCTTGCAGATTGAACACAGATTCTCGACTTGATTTAAATCAGGTAAGTTTCCGAGCCAGTCGATAGTACTTTGATTTGTTCACTGGCAAGGCTGGCCATTGTGTTTGTGCAGCGTTCAAATTTTCGTACGCTTCCTTGGAGTTATGTCCATCGCAGTCAATTCCCATAAGACAACTAATTGACAGTCGAGACAATAGTGTCTGGGCGTGATGAAAATCTGATGCAATCACGGATGACGCAATATTTTTCAAGGCCAAACAAATTTCGTCATAGACCCCGAAAATAGATTCATATTACTGTACACCACTGCAAATGACCTAATCTGAAGAAAAAATAGGAATCGATTACACCCTGTCATTCCAGTGGGTCTAAAACTGACCGTATGCTGAAAGAAAGAAAACTAAAGTGGTTGTTTCAATTAATTTGTACATGGGTGTACATTGAATCAATAGTTTTATCTACTGCAATCAAAGTTGGTTCACTGTGACTTGCCAGAAGTTATTTCTCGTTACGCACATACAAATCTAGCATTCATCCTTGCATTGAATACTGTTGCCATATCTGGTTTGGTGCTCCTCACGTTCACTTCGAGGTACTCGATAAAATCCAAAGAAGGATGTTAATACAATCGATCCTGAATTGTCTTCTCGACTTCAGGCACTTTCTTACAAACATGATGCGGCTTCTTCCTGCCTTTTATTTACAAATATTTTCATGGCTACTTCTCCCACAAGCTTTTTTTTCTGCTGCCCCGACTAAATGAATTTAAGCGTGCTACTAGACTGGCATTTAGGTCCCACCCTTTTACTGTTGAAATAGTTAAATCTAACCGTCACTTCTACTCCAACAGCTTCTTCCTCGCACTTCCCGACATTGGAACTCCATTCCTCTCACTTGCTTCCCTGATAACTACAATCTTCCAAAATTTAAATGCGATGACAATCGCCATCTTCTGATACCTTGATCCCTGTTCTTTTTTCATTTCCTCACCCCCCCTACACCCAATTTTTCTCCCACTTTCACTCTCCGTAACCCCTACCTGTTAGTGGAACTCTTGCCTTGCTTGAAATGTTTAAAAAAATGAAATAAAAAATATATAAATGAATGTTGCATAATAATATGTTACTAGAAATACCCGTGAAAATTTCAAAGTTTTCCTATTTTAATTTTTTGATTAATCTTAATTCTTCCGTTAATGACTGAATAAGCTCATGGTGAGTTCTACGACAATAAAATATCCATAGAAATTCCCCTATCGCATTGTTAAATGTTTGAGCTTAACAACGTAGATTCTTTTGTTTTCATTAATTAGATATGTTTAGGCAACGCCAGATAATGGTGGAGATCATCAGATTCGTAAGCCTTAAACAGCGCGAAAATGTTACACGAACGTTCCCGCCAAACAAGTAAAAAAAAAACGAGAAAGTTCACTTTTTAAAGGATATTTTTTACGAGAAATACACTGGAAAATTTCACGATTTTCCTATTTCAATTTTCTGATGAATCTTAATTCTTAAGTTAATGACTGAATAAACTCATAAGGAAATATAAGACAATACAATGTCCGTAGAAATTCTCCTGTCACTTTTTTAAATATTTGAGTTTAACAACTTTAACAAAATATTGCAATAACAGTCATAAATAAGTATGCTGGGTGGGGTGTAGGTGCTTAGCAAGCTTACCTCATTAGAATAATTACGAGTAAGTAGTGAGTTCGATCCTCACTGGGTGCTCCATACTTTCGGCTTTGTGCTACGCTTAGAAAATCACCATAAATATGAATTCTCGTTGTTATTTTAAGAAGTGGGTGCAAATGAAAACATTTGAAATTGACAACCTTTTTCCATTTCACTGAAACAGACGTTAAACATGTCTATCTTCTCTTTTTCTTTCTTTCTTCCTTTCTTTTCTTTCTTTTTTCTTTCTTTCTTTCATTCATTCATTTTTCACACTGAAACCAAGTAGCGTATGCTAAGTGGCGATCACCGAATTGAAGCAACGTCGAGCCTGGTCATTACCTAGATGGGTGACCACTTGGAAATATTAGGTGCAGTAAGCTTGGATGAGCGGGAGGTGTCATGAATAATGGCACGGAATTGTTAATCGGAGAGCCGAGATCCAGCTCCGGTTCGGTTCGTTATATACACTTACGTGCAAATACGCCCGGTAAAGGTATGAATCCCACTCTTCTCTCCCCACAGTTATGGGTTAAGTAGTAAGATTTGTATTACTAAACAAGTCTGGTCATCAAATGATTAGATCATGTGTTTCTAGGAATAACATATAGACTTGGTCGTTTCAATGATTTATCATCTATTCACTGGTTGGAAAAATCCTCGTATATTTTACTTCAGTTTACAAGGTGAAAATAATCATTAACCTAATGTAATCTTAATTCCTATTTAATGAAGTATGTTGCTTTGTTTAATTAAAACATTGAGCTCTATGTGTGAATCAGTTTTAATATTTTATATTGTATTAAAAGTATTTACTTGGAATATATACCAATGGATTATTACACACACACACACACACATATATATATATATATATATATATATATATATGTGTGTGTGTAATAATCCATTGGTATATATATATATATATATATATATATATATATATATATATATATATATATAAGTAATTATAAGCGTCTGGAAAAAGCTTAGGTGTTTTGACTTGTAAATGATCAAACCAATACCCAAGGAAAAATAAGGGATAAAGAAAGAAAGAACTAAAAACATGTAATGGAGGCGAAAATAAACGTCCAGAATCCAAGCTCAGAGTCCAAAGAAAAAAACCTCCAACACGCGTAAAGCAAAAGTAACTAAGTACTTAATACACTAAGTAGAGCAAATCTAACTATGAACCTAAAGAGCCAGGCAAACCTACCTAGGTTTCACCTATGCGGATCGTCAGGATACGCTGACGATCCGCCATAGTTATACATATATATATATATATATATATATATATATATATATATATATATATGGTTATGGGACCTTACCCATGATAACATAATGGACTATTCCATACGTAATAAATACTGAACCTCAATAGGAAGCAGCGGAGTTCCGTCTGAAATCTGGAGTTCAGTCTGAAGTCTGGAGTGAGGTCCGTCAGAAGTCTGTCAGTCAGTCAGAGCGACTTAGTCGAGTCAGAGGCAGTCCGAAACAGAGTCGCGTTTTAAACAATTACTACTAAACCTGATTGTTCGTACTAACACTTTTCTACCTTTCTGTATATATTCCTGTTTGTAATATATCTGTGTTATTCCATACCTGTGTTCGAGTTCATCTTTATTGGTTCTAACTTGAACTATCACCGTGGTACAAGTAACCGAACCATAACACACACATATATATATATATATATATATATATATATATATATATATGTATATATATATATAGAGAGAGAGATAATATCATTCTTCTGAACGACAGCATTACATTCGCTTCATACCCATATCTTTTGCTTTCGGCGCATTCGTATAAAACACGAAAAAATTGACGCTATCAGATATGATTGCTTTATTCTTAAATGACACAAAGAAATAAAACATTTGTGTCTCTTCTATAAAAACTTTCCTGCTTTCAATTGTTCGGATGAACTCTTCGCTATGGTACCTAGACTGAATTTAAGCGCAGAACTAGACTGGCGCCCATATTTCATCAATTTACAGGTGAGCTGGCTAGATGTAACCGCAAATTCTCTGTTAACTGTTTCTTCCTCGCACATCTGACTTGTGGAACTTCCTCCCGGCTCCATGCTTTACAGCCAACTTTAATCTCCAAAAAATTAAGTGCAATTCCATCCGCTATCTGCTTGACTTTTTTTCGCTTTCCGCTCATTATTAATGTTTCTGTTTCTAATTTTTCCACACACAGTAAACCCTTGTCTTAGTGGCTTTTCTGCGTTGCATGGAGTGAAAGAGATACACACACACACACACACACACACACACATATATATAATTATTTATTTAAAAAATTATAACATAAATATGTTATAAAATCACTACAAAAATAGCCATTTTGTTTCAACACCCCCGGTGTCTTATCAAGTGATGATGTTGAATGTAAAATAAATGGTTTTAAAAGTTTCAAATTAATTAACGATCCTTCTCAAGGGAAAAACGTTGTTACAAAAGCTAGAATGACCAATCAAAACACAAGTAAAGGAAAATTCAAAAAGCTTGATAACGAAGTCATGTTATAATAGCTATTCAGATCTTTAAAATAGGGGTAATATTAAAAAAGAATTTATTCTGACCAATAATTATTAAATTATATGATAAAATTTGATATTAAAATTAAAAGTAAAAATTACCAATTTTAAAATCTAAATTTAATCACTATTAAGTTTAAAATTATAAAATTGCTGAGGAGGAAAGAAGAAATACGTATGTTATTCAATTTATTTCTTCATTGAAATTACGTTAGAATAGATGCTTATCTGTCATCCGGTCATCTGACAATATGTATACATTTTAATCCCAAGTGTGTGAATGGGGTCCTAACCTCACGAGTAAAACAACCCACACTCAGATTATAATGCATAAGCACACAGACATATATATATATATATATATATATATATATATATATATATATATATATATATATATATATATATATATATATATATATATATATATATATAGAGGGAGAGAGAGAGGGAGGCACGGGGGAGTAGGCGGCATTATTAGGAGCAATGGATAGCCACTCGGATTGAGAAATTGAAGAGCCGAGTTCGAATTCCAGTCGAATTACGAGCTAATAACCTTGGGGAAGGTACGAATTCTCTTCTTCTCCCAACCCACCTATCGGTAAGTGACAGGACAGACTGGGTTCAGCCAGTAAGAAGAAGGAAAGCTCTCAATTCAATACCTGTTGAGTGTTGTTCGGGAGTTTGTGGTGCGTTGTGCACTGCATTCGGCTCTTCCAAAAAGTGTGGTTGGTTCTGCACAAACCTTCACTCCTATAATCAAATTATTTGTGCAGATAGTCTGGCTGTAGATTTCTAGGAACTGAATTGTTTCATCCTCATACGTCGAAATCTACTGGAGTGTTCAGTATATATATATATATATATATATATATATATATATATATATATATATATATATATATATATGATATGCTCTCCCATCGAGCAGTCCCGGGTAAGACGATAAACAACGTCCAACAGCAAGGCCTCTGATCAGGTGGTTTTGAGGGGCGTGGAACCACCTCTTAATTGCTGGTGTTCCCAGGTACACCCTGACCCAGGGTGGTAGAGCCTGTTAGGGTCCCAGCTATGGGCAAATAGTTAACCCCGTAATTGATACTACATCTGCGTACTGGGTAAGACGATAAACTACGTCCAACAGTAAGGACTCTGATCAGGAGGTTTTGAGGAGCGTGGAACCGCTTATTGCTGGTGTTCTAAGGTCCAATCTGACCCGTTAGAGTCCCAGCTATGGGCAAATAGTTAACCCCCAAAATGAGGTAAAAAGCATTATAAAAGTGTAAAAATAGGTTTTAATACCAGAAATACTTCGTAAAAAATTATTATAAAATATAATATTACCATCTATACGTGTTTGGAAAAACAATATTACCAGCTAAACATTTGAGAGGACAGAAATCAATTTTTGACAAAATAAAAATATTACCAAAAAAAAAAAAAAAAAAAAAAAAAAAGAAAAAGTTGTCGCCATTAAATGACCCATTGAAGTTGATATACCTTAAAACAAAATAAACCAACCAAACCAAACCTCCCATCGAGTTCTATGTATGAGGTTTCGACGACCACGAACTAGTTATCTTCATGTCTATGATGGGCATGACTTTTGAGATCGGCACGAGAATTGCGCAAAAGACCACAAACGGTACAGGGGAATGTACTGTTATCCAAGTAAAGCAGGAATACTGTTAAATGTCTTATTTTGCTTTCGTGTTTCACGCAGTCGATAGATGCTTACTGCCTGATGGTGCATTCTTCCTGAATGGCAAC
>OZ010581.1:101031112-101091112 GCA_963932145.1 Acanthosepion lycidas
TGAGCAGAATTGAATGAGCTGAGATCAAATAGATGAGACGAAAGAGCTGAAGCCTAAAATCTGAGTTGAATGAGCAGAAGCGAAAGCGTTGAGGGGAAAGAAATGAAGCGAAGGAGCTTAGGTGAATGAGCCGAGGCGAAAGAGCTGAAGAGAAATTGCTAAGACGAAAGAGCTGAAGCCTGAAAGATGAGTTGAAAGAGCAAAAGAGAAAGGGCTGAGGCAAAAGAGCTGAAGCCAAAGAGTTAAGGCGAAAGTGCTGAGGTGATTGTGAGATGAGGCGAAAGACTTGAAGCAAAAGAGTTAAGGCGAAAGGCTGAAGCGAAAGAGCTGAGGCAAAAAAGCTGAAGCCTGAAAGCCAAGTTGAAAGAGCAGAAGTGAAAGAGCTGAGGCGAAATATCTTAGGTGACTGAGCTGAGGCGAAAGCGTTGAGACGAAAGAGATGAGCGAAAGAGTTGAGGCGAAAGCGTTTGAGACGAAAGAGCTAAAGAAAAGTTGCTGTAGGAAAGAGATGAGGCGAAAGAGCTGAGTTGAATGTGCTGAGGCGAAAGAGCTGAGGCGAAAGAGTTGAGGCGAAAGCGTTTGAGACGAA
This sequence comes from Acanthosepion lycidas, assembly GCA_963932145.1. Classification (NCBI taxonomy): domain Eukaryota; kingdom Metazoa; phylum Mollusca; class Cephalopoda; order Sepiida; family Sepiidae; genus Acanthosepion; species Acanthosepion lycidas. The sequence goes on from OZ010581.1 coordinate 101,031,702, forward strand.
AGAGCTGAGACGAAAGAGCTTAGGTGAATGAGTTGAGATGAATGAGCTGAAGCGAAAGAGCTGAAGGGAAAGAGCTTAGGCAAAAGAGCTCAAGCGAAATAGCTGAAGCCTAAAAGCTGAGTTGAATTAACAGAATCGAAAGAGCTGAGGCGAAAGAGCTGAGCTGAGGCGAAATAGGGGAAGCGAAAGCGTTGAGGCGAAAGAGCTCAAGCGAAAGAGCTGAAGCCTAATAGCTGAGTTGAATGACAGGTGCGAAAGAGCTGAAGAGAAAGTGCTTAGGTGAATGAGCTGAGGCGAAAGAGCTGAAGCGAAAACGTTGTGTCGAATGAGCTGAAGCGAAGGAGCTGAGGCGAAGGAGCTGAAGTGAAAGTGTTAAGACGAAAGTGCTGAGGTGAATGAGCTGAGACGAAAGACAAAGCGAAATAGTTGAGGCGAAAAGCTGAGGTGAATGAGTTGAGGCGAAAGAGACTGAAGCGAAAGAGCTGAAGCGAAAGAGTTGAGGCGAAAGAGTTGAGGCGAAAGAGTTGAGGCGAAAGGCTTGAAGCGAAAGAGTTGAGGCGAAAGAGTTGAGGCGAAAGAGCTGAAGCGAAAGAGTTGAGGCGAAAGAGTTGGGGTGTATGAGCTGAGACGAAAGAGTTGAGGCGAAAGAGTTGAGGCGAAAGAGTTGAGGCGAAAAGCTTGAAGCGAAGGAGTTGAGGCGAAAGAGTTGAGGCGAAAGAGTTGAGGCGAAAGAGCTGAAGCGAAAGAGCTGAAGCGAAAGAGTTGAGGCGAAAGAGTTGGGGTGTATGAGCTGAGACGAAAGAGTTGAGGCGAAAGAGTTGAGGCGAAAGAGTTGAGGCGAAAGAGTTGAGGCGAAAGAGATGAGGCGAAAGAGTTGAGGCGAAAAGCTTGAAGCGAAGGAGGTGAGGCGAAAGAGTTGAGGCGAAAGAGCTGAAGCGAAAGAGTTGAGGCGAAAGAGTTGAGGCGAAAGGCTTGAAGCGAAGGAGTTGAGGCGAAAGAGTTGAGGCGAAAGGCTTGAAGCGAAGGAGTTGAGGCGAAAGAGTTGAGGCGAAAGAGTTGAGGCGAAAGAGCTGAAGCGAAAGAGTTGAGGCGAAAGAGTTGGGGTGTATGAGCTGAGGCGAAAGAGCTGAAGCGAAAGAGTTGAGGCGAAAGAGTTGAGGCGAAAGGCTTGAAGCGAAGGAGTTGAGGCGAAAGAGTTGAGGCGAAAGGCTTGAAGCGAAGGAGTTGAGGCGAAAGAGTTGAGGCGAAAGAGTTGAGGCGAAAGAGCTGAAGCGAAAGAGTTGAGGCGAAAGAGTTGGGGTGTATGAGCTGAGACGAAAGGCTTGAAGCGAAAGAGTTGAGGCGAAAGAGTTGAGGCGAAAGGCTTGAAGCGAAGGAGTTGAGGCGAAAGAGTTGAGGCGAAAGAGTTGAGGCGAAAGAGTTGAGGCGAAAGAGCTGAAACGAAAGAGCTGAAGCGAAAGAGTTGAGGTGTATGAGCTGAGACGAAAGGCTTGAAGCGAAAGAGTTGAGGCGAAAGAGTTGAGGTGAATGAGCTGAGGCGTAAGTATTGAGGCGAAAGACCTGAATCGAAAGAGCTTAGAGGAATGAGCTGAAACGAACGAGCATGGCAGACTTTTGTTCTACTTGTGATATCACAGAGCATAAATGAAGTTACTGGGCATGGGGTCATTACCCCTCCAAATATCATCTAACAATTATTACTGGTTCACATAGTTGGTTAGTCCGATGTCTATGAAATCATTGGAGTGTCATGTCGGACTTGTGTTTTTTTGACATCACAGGGAAGAATGGAATTTATTGTGTGGTGTCATTCGCCTTTCCAAATATCAGGCAAATAATACTGGGTTATATTGTCGGTTGCTTGGTCCCATGGCTCAAATGTCATTGGGGTGTTTATCCGAGCGTTGACTCGACATGATATTTCATTATCTTCGTGAGTATATCTAGCATCAGGACAAACTATAGATTCCTACCTTGATAGAGGAAAGCAAAGGAAATAATATTAGCAAAGGAAAAAAAAATTGACCTTATAATATATTTAAATTCCGGAGATAAGGAAATTGGACACAGAATAATCTGCCCCAGGGGTAGACTCGCGCTGCACTATGAAAAAAAAAACCCAAGGCAATAACCTAAAAACTTGAGTCATGTTCCTAAATAGCCGCGTCAGATCGGGGCTCGGGAATGGTATCTATGGCGCGAAACCCGTTAAAAATATCTAAACTGTCAGCTGTATACAGACGTTTTCTCAGATCAATGATTAAAAATGACTTCTAGTGAATGAATCCCGAAGGTCTTAGAGTAGACAACCCTTCATTGAATCTCGTGGACGGGTGCTACAAAATAACAGACAAAACATTGTACCAAATATCAGAAAGCCACGTTTCTTGAAGACTTTCAACAGCAGCAACTAATGAAATGTATAGCTCATGTAAAATGAAGAGACAGTAATAACGTCATGAAGATGTTGACATTCAACGCTATTTCAGTCAAAAGATTTGAATGGAAAGTGCAGTCACTACTAAAAAAGAGCTACACCTATTAATTGGCTTGAGAAACCTATTTTCCTAAAAACAAAAACAGTTTGAAGAGAACGTTTTTCTAAATTACTGCCGACATTAACTCTGAGCGAAACAATGAATAGCGAATGTTTCCTATATAGAAACGGCTAATTCCTTTTTTTTTTTTTTTTTTTTTGTAATTTTTTCATCCCAAGCAGGCGATAATGTCACTAGTACGCAGGGTGTTACCGGGAGTGAAAGTGAAAGAGAATAAGAGAGACTGAGAGTGGGGAAGATTAAAAAATGGACAAAAAAGGAACAGGGTCAAGAAGACAGAAGATAGCGATTAACGTTGCATTTAAAATTTTGAAGCTTGTAGTTATCAGAGAAGCAGGAAATTGGAAAGAAGTTCTACAAATTAGAAGTGCGAGAAAAAACTGTTGGAGTAAAAGTGGCGTTTGCATTTAGAGATTTCAACAGTAAACGGGTGGAACCTAGATGTCAATCTAGTAGCACACTAAAATTCATGCAGTCGAGGCACCAGGGGAAAAAATCCCCGTCAGAGTAGTTACCATGAAACTATTTGTAGAAAAGAGAGATGGAGGACATGTCACATTGGTGAGAAAGTGACTGAAGTCGAGATGCCTGGTCGATTAAATTCGATTACAGACCCCTCTTTGAATTTCTTGAGATGTACAGCAGGAACACCAGACGAGATATGGCAACAGAATTCAATGTACGGACGAATGGTAATTTTATATATGTGCGAGATGGATTCTGACGAGAAAAATATTTCTGTCATGACACAGTGAACCAACTTTCCTAGCAATACACGTATCAGTTGATTGATCTGGTCACTCGACTTCATGTCAGTGGAAAAGGTAAGTTCAAGAAGGCGTAAGGTGTTGCTTACCTGGAGTTTACCATCAGTCATGAAGATAACAGACAGAAAAGATCCTCTGTCATGATAAAATGAAACCAGTTTTGTTTTGAGGGCGTTAAAATTTACAAGCCATTTCTTGTCCCAGTTAAACACTGTCGGCTTTACTTTGAGTCTGTCGGATTTGCTACTGAGATAAGAGGAAATTGTTGTGTCATTTGCATAAATACCGAGCTGCGAACTAGTGACATCGGGGAAATCAGTGATGAAGATCAGAAACAGCCTTGGGGCGTCCGCGCGTTAGTATGATATGATCTGGGAGCGTACCCGTTCAGCACAACCTTCGTTACACGAATTGCTAGGAGCGACTGGATTGGGACAAATATTTGTCAAGTGATACTGTAGCACTTGAGCCTGCGTAGAAAGCCAGCATGCCAAACCCTGTCGAGCGCTTTCGAGATATCTAGAGCCACAGTCCCCATTAGCATTACCATGCAACGAGACGATCCGAAGAGAAATAAAAAATCTCCCTAAATTTAATACTGGCAGATATAATCAAAAGTTTTACGGACGGTACTGCATTGATAGCTGACTCTAAAAGAAAACTCAAAGAAAGTCTTGACAAGGTAAGGAATGAAAGCAAAAAGAAAGGACTAAGTGTTAGTTGGAAGAATACGAACGATAGATTGTGGTTAAAAAAGACAGCTTAACGTGTGGGTTACTTATTGGGTATATAAAAAATCTAACAGGTACAGTACGTACGTTGTCTTAAAAGAATTTGAAAGTGATAGTAAAGGGAGCTAACTCTTTGCCAATCAACGCTCAGCTATGAATTTGAAACCAGTACTAATCCGGGACTCTGATTGGATAACTCCAGTCCAATCAGGACCCTTCTTAGGGCTACGCGGTAAATTCGAACCTGAAATCTCCCTCTTTTGCAAAGTAACAGCCGTATTGACCATACGTTTATTGGAGCTGTGTTTCGACGTTAATGGATTTCAGAAGCTACGGGGCCAAAAATCCTTCTTGTTTCTTGGAAACTCTTCTAGCAGTTAAGTCCGCAGATATAAATTATAATTGCAAGAATTTTTCCTGTTTGTGCATACACCCTTTGTACATTAAATCCATTGAATTTAATAATGTATTTGAATTGCTCCTCTTCTTCAAGTGTGTCTGTCTTTGATTTTGTGGAATTTAGCTGCACTCGAGGTAAATCTTTATAATCTATCTTTATACTTAGGAATTACAGGTACATTCATGAGGCCGTAGATATCCTTACAATTTTAAAGAGCATCCAGGTCTGGTAGTCACTATCATGTCCCGTTCGAACTCAGATAATTCACGACGTCTTGCTATGAACAGCCGAAACGGTGTTTATAATAACTCACCAAATATAAGAATATAACTAATATAGGTCTGGGCATTTTCACGACATCAAGGTACTATTGCATTTACGTACTACAATAAGGTACAAAAAGTGTTATAACCGAGTTTGGAAAGTGTAACATTGATATCCGAAGGCGTACTGGAATAGCAAAAGATGTCTTCCAGAAACTAAGCAAAGTATTATGACATAGGATAATTTGCTTACAAAAATAAAAATAAAATAAAATCCTCAACCCTGATGTGATATCTATTATCCTATGCGTCATGTTCTGTTTAGCCTCGTCAGATCGAGACGTTCATATGGATGTCACGCATAGCACCAAATCGGTTTAGAAATATCTAGACTATAAGCGGTATACATCCGCTTTCTGTGATTAATATGTTTGAGCGAGTGAAGCCTGGGGGTGGTGGCAAAGATCATCCTTCTATTGACACTGTAGATTGGCGCTACACAGTCACAAAAAGACTTTGCCAAATTACAGAAACCACATCACTTGAGAACTACTAGAAGCAGCAACAATTAAAATAGATATCACAAGTAACTCCAAGGAAAAACAAGGATATGATCAAAATGTTGGCATTCCCCACTACTTCAATTAAAATTTAGGAAGGAACCACCCCCGGGAAAGAGCGATAACACCTACTGTTAATGAATGCCAAAAAAAATTCTTTGCCATTGTCAGCACCCGCTCGCATTCGAGCATCGGGATCCTCATTTTCTCCCCTTATTCCTCCCCTCGGTGCCGTTGTCGAAGATGGCTATTGAAGGGTTGTGAACAGGAGTCATAGAGAAATGTGGGTGGTGGAAATGGCTGGGGTGGAGAGTCGGGTCCTCCTGCAAAGCACGTCTCAGATCCTCTTCATGTTGACGGTTGGATGCAAAAGTCTCAGCCACCGACTGTTTTAGGGTCACCGCGTAGCCTCTTGCCGCTGGCAGGTTCTCCAAACAGGATGATGCGTGGGAGTCGAGTGGGACGCATTCTGTACATATGACCCGCCCAGCGATGCTCAAAGATGATAGTCTCGATACTGAAGAGAGATGTCCGAGAGGGGACCTCATTGTCGGTGACGCCGTCCTCTCAACTTATGCGAAGGATTCTTTTAGGGCAACGGCCTATATTATCATTGCCATTACAATATTGCAGTGAGTAGTAGAACAATTCTTTGCGGGTGAAGAATAAGCTTCAGGTATCCGACATATATTTCTACTGACGAATGTTAAGAATATCATGGACAGAACATTCGAGCAATGAGGAAGTCTAAAGGAAAATGAGAAGAAAAAAGAAACTTACGATTACATTAAAAAAGAGACAGTTGAAATTTCTGGCATAACATATGAGGAAAGAGGAACTATTGAATTAAACACTCTCAGGGTAGATTAGAAATTTCTGCGATATATAATGAAGAAAATAGGACCTAGAGAATTTAACATGTGCTGGATACATTGTAGGCAACAGAAGCATGGAAAGACGAGTAACAACAAATTTGTGTCAACTGATAGGAGAACAGGGACAAGGGTTGCAAAAAGCAACGTCTCAAACATATTATAGCGAATCTGAAAGAAAAGGTAATGTAACGCTATAATGCAATGTATTTGCGGCGTTACAAGGCAACGTATTTGTAGCGTCATGAGGCAGCGTGTTTGTATCCTTACAAGGTAAAGTGTTTGCCGCATTATGAGGTAACGTATGTGAAGTGTTACAATGTAGCGCATTTGCAACGTTACGAGGTAACGTATTTGCAATGCTACAAGGTAACGTATTTGCAGCGTTATGAGGTAAATATTTTGCAGCGTTACAAGGTAATGTATATATATATATATATATATATATATATATATGTGTGTGTGTGTGTGTGGTTGGTTGGTTGGGTTTTATGGCATATCAACCACTGTGGGTCATTTAATGCCAAATTAAGGTATATATATATATATATATATATATATATATATATATATATATATACACACACATATACATATATATGCACACATACATACATACACATATACATATACATATATTAAATATATAGTGCTATCAAACATATAGCTGGCAACATCATTTTTTCCAAAAAAACGTATAGTTAGCAACATTTTTTTCCGAAAACATTATCTGAAGCCTTGTTGTTGGACGTAGTTTATCGTCATACCTAGGACGCGGATGTAGTTTATCGCCATACCCAGGTCGCATATGTGTGTGTGTGTGTGTGAAATATATAGAAAATAGGAAAGAACTCGTTAAAACCCTTTCAGGAAAAAAAAATAAATAAATAGACGATGTCATCTTCCGCTTTAAATTTAGACACCCCAACCTTACCCTGACTTGACCTCTTTGAATGTAACTGAGATATTAATACAAATTATTAACCCTTACGTGCCACTTTTTTTTTAAATAATTGCTCTAGCCGTTACAATGTTTTGAGGCAAAATATTTGTAGTGTTACAAAGAACCGTGTTTGCAGCGTCACAAGATAGCATTGCTAGCGCCATTTTGCATGGTTACAAGGCACGTATTTGCTGCGTTACAACATAACGTATTTACAACGTAACAAGGAAACGGATGGGCACACGCTATAAAGCAACGTATTTGCAGCCTTATTAGGTAACGTATTTACAGCGTTACATGGCAAGGTATTTGCAGCCTTATATGGTGTCGTATTTGCGGCGTTATTAGGTAACTTCTTTGAAGCGTTACAATGTAACTTTATTGGTACGGTGTAGACAGTCTACAAAAAACAAACAAAGAAAAACGATAATTTAACATTACAAGGCAACTTTATGTAATGTTGCGTAAACTTTGGAGACCCGTTATTTTGTTAGCTGGAAACGTACGAAATAGTCCAGTCATTTTCACTATCGTTTAAATGTTATTACTGTCAGCTTTAACTGTGGGAAATGTTGACATTTAAACAAAAATAAAAAAAAAAAAAAAAAAAAAAAAAAAAAAAAAAGAAAGAAAAAAAAAAAATTTCGCCGCCTGAAGGAACTGAACGCTTGTTTTACTGATTCCGAAGCTTCTGTCACCAGAATATTCTTTCTGTAAATGTCAAAGAAACTAGGTCTTGTTCTCAGAATTGAAAATTGTTCTTATAAGAAAACCACACTTTATTATTTCTCACAACAAGAGCGCATGACATTCTATTGTAAATTTGCTCTGTCGGGAACGAAATCTTATTCGCCTTCTAAAATACTTACATGGTAATTGTTCGGATGAACTTTGCGCTATGGTACCTAGACTTTATGAGGTACTACGTTTTCATCATGAAGTAATGATACCTAAGGATCGGAAACTCATGAAATATTGAAATAAAGTTCAAATATATATTTCGTATTCCAGGATCATTTTCCAATTTATTCAAGATGATCTTTGCAGTACTAGATTGGCGGCAAGGTCTCATCATTTTACAGTCGAAATGGAAAGACGTAACCATAGGTTCTATGTTAACAGGTTCTTTTCTCGTACTTCACTCTTGTGGACTTTCTTGAAGCTCCATGCTTTTCAGCCAACTTTGACCGTCAGAATTGAAATGCAACGTCAATCATTATCTACTGTCTTCTTGATGGCTCTTTTATTGTTCTTGCCCTTTAATAATTCTTTCACACTCATTAACCATTGTGGCTTTACTGCTTTGCATGATGAACTTTATATATATATATATATATATATATATATATATATATATGTGTGTGTGTGTGTGTGTGGTTGGTTGGTTGGGTTTTATGGCATATCAACCACTGTGTGTCATTTAATGCCAAATTAAGGTGTATATATACATATATATATATATATATATATATATATATATATATATATATATATATATACACATACACACACATATACATCTATATATACACACATACATACATACACATATACCTATACATATATTAAATATATAGTGCTATCAAACATATAGCTGGCAACATCATTTTTTCCAAAAAAACGTATAGTTGGCAACATTTTTTTCCGAAAACATTATCTGAAGCCTTGTTGTTAGACGTAGTTTATCGTCATACCTAGGACGCGGATGTAGTTTATCGTCATACCCAGGACGCATATGTGTGTGTGTGTGTGTGTGTGAAATATATAGAAAATAGGAAAGAACTCGTTAAAACCCTTTCAGGAAAAAAAATAAAAAATAAATAGACGATGTCATCTTCCGCTTTAAATTTGGACACCCCAACCTTACCCTGACTTGACCTCTTTGAATGTAACTGAGATATTGATACAGATTATTAACCCTTACGCCCCACTTTAAAAAAAAAATAATTGCTCTAGCCGTTACAATAGTAATTTTAATTTTAATAATGAATATGCTTATAAAAACGCGTAAATTTCAAGAATTATTTATTCCCCAAAAAATTTCGCTTGAAGATGGAACAGAGCTTGGTGCTTTAATTCAATTTAATTCAAATAATTATATTGAAGTTTTTGGCTTTTGTTTTAAAATATGAGAACTCTTATGTAGCGATGGAATCATATTTTTAAATACATAATTATATATATATATATATATACACGCACACACTCGTATATATATATATATATATATATATATATATATATATATATATATATATATATATACTGGGTGTAAAAGCAAAATTGTCCAAATCGTGTTATAGCGTAATTGTTTATCCCACAAAATGTTTAAGATCGAAAGTCACTACGATCTTCCAGACGCCATTGATTCCCAAGTAGGCATCTACGCGGACGACACCACAATTTACTCCTGCCTCAAAAACAAATCTAGTGTCGGCGACAAAACTAACCTGACCGTTCGTCTCGAAAAGGACCTCCAATCGGTTGTGAACTGGAGCAGTAATTGGCTGATTAACTTTAACGCCTCCAAAACAAAAGTGCTGTCTATTAATTACCACAGAGATAACCCCCATTAGAATGTCTGACGCTCAACTTCCCGAGATCACCTCTCTGCGTCTGCTTGGTCTCATCTTGTCTACTGACCTGAGATGGAACAAATACATTGAGTCAATTGCTTCGTCCACCGCAAGGAAAGTTGGGTCTCTGTGCCGCGCCAGGAATATTTTCTCCCCGGAATCGATCCATCAAATCTACAAATCAACCATTCGCCCTTGCATAGAGTATTGCTGCCATATATGGTCTGTTTGCCTCGGGGTTCTTGATAAGATCTAGAGACGGATATGTAATATAATTGGCCCCGATCTGGCATCGCGTCTGCAGTCGCTCTCTCACAGACGCGCCGTGGCCTCTCCCTGTCTTTTTTACAAATACTTCCATGGCAATTGCTCCGATGAGCTGTATTCGTTGGTTCCCAGATTTCATGAATTCAAGTGTCCTACGAGACTGGCATCCCGCTCTCACTGTTGAAACTGTTAAATGTAGCCGCCTCTTCTACCCCAATAGCTTCATATCTCGTACCCCTCGCCTGTGGAACCCCCTTCCCTATTCCTGTTTCCCTGAGAGCTATAATCTCAAACTGTTCAAATGTAATGTCAATCGACATCTCCAGTTGCCTTGATCTATCCACTGTCCTTCTCCTCATCCTTTCCTCTATGATTCCTACCTGCTATCGCTCCAAATCCTCTATAACCCTCTGCGTGCTAGTGGTTTCCTGTCTTGCTAGGGGTGAAATGCTTAAAAAAATGTGATGTTATATGAGTAAGAATGGGCAAGAAGTGAAGTCCATGGGTCTATGCAGGAAAGATAATGGTTAACCCAAAACTTAGAGAGGTTAACATTGTACTGATTGGGGAAAACATCCTGCCTGGAGTCTGCAGTTCTTGAGGAGAAGTTGCCTGAAAGGGAACTTACTTCTTACTATTGAAATACAAAGGGAATGGGGATGATTCACCCTTGTGTACATGGCATGGTGTATCCCAATTGTAAAGGTTGGGTGATGGGACCAAGGAAAGTAGCTAGTCAGAACACATGCAATGGAAATAGAAATAGAACAGTGAGAAGCTTGCAATGTTTAAATCTGTGAGAAAGGGGTTGTAGGGTGGAAAATAATTTATCATTCACAAGGCCACATAGACACTTTTGAACTCTATCAAGGCAGGCAAGTAAGAACTGGGTAGCTCCATCCCATATATGGCAGCAGTACTCCATTTTTAATCTGATCTGGCTCTTGTAAAGGTAGAGTATAGCAGAAGTTAGATACTTACTGGAGCAATGCAAGGAACCGATCATTTTTCTAGCATCTATAGCAATAGATCAGCTATGAGTTCCACTTCAGGTCTGGAGAGAGCTTGGCTTCCAGTAGATGTTCAAGTCAAGGAACCTCATTGAGAGAAGTCTCATCTATCATGATAGGTGAAAGTTCAGGGTCTGCCTGGTGGTGATGGAATGTTACTAGTTTGATTTTGGCTGTATTGAGTTTTACAAGCCAGTCCTCTCCCCATCAAGCCACCTGGGCTATGTCAGAGCAGAGATGAGCTGCTATGTTTGTCTCTTTCCATAATGGTTTGCAGCAGGTCTTATGAAAATTCTACTTATTTATAAACTGCCAATTATATGCAACTTAATCCTGACTAATATAAGACGAAGGGAATGGGAATGATTCACACCTTTACACAGCAGTTCCCAGTCGCAAAGGTCAGGGTTACGTGGGACAAGTCAGAACACATGCCATGATCAGGGTCACGTCAGAACACATTCCATGGAGATAACGATAGAGTAGCGAGAATCCCGTGGCGTTTCATCCGTGAGAAAGTAGTTGAAAATAATTCATCTCCCACAAGTCCGCGTAGACGCTTTTGAACACAGGCAAGTGAGGGCTGGGCATCTTTAGCCCCTATATGGCAGCAAGACTCCATTTTTTAATCTGACCTGGTTCTTGTAAAGGTAGAGTATGACAGGAGAATACTTACTGGAGCAATACAAGGAGCCGACCATTTTTCTAGGATTTTTAGCAATAGACCAGATTTATGAGTTCCGCTTGAGATCTGGGGTAAGCTTGGGATCCAGTAGATGTTCAATGCAAGGGGCCTCATTGAGAGACTCCCCTCCGCCTCCATCATGGTAGGGTAACGTTCGAGGTCTGCTCGGCGGTGGAACGTTACTATTTTGTTTTTGGCCGCATTGCATTTTACAAGACAATTCTTTCTGCATTGAGTCACCCGGGTTAGGTCAGAGGAGAGATGAACTGCTAGGTTCTGGTATCCAGATTTTTGGAGGTGTACTTGTAAACTGTTGTATTATCCGCATACTCCCTAATGATAGGAGGATATTCTTAGGCAGATCATTAATAGAGAGTAAGACTGAAGCGAGAACCCCGTAGAACGCCGACATTCATTATATGGAGTTCCAACGACTGGCTGTTAACAACGCCCTTCAGAGTCCTACATTTTTGGAAGGACTTGATAATTGAGAGAACCCTTCCAGAGAGTTTTCTCCTCACTAGCAGCAACAAATGACAACACCACTATGCACAACTTCTACTGTATACAGTAGCAGACCTACATTTTTCGGATTCTGAAGCTTGCATGTACGGCTGGTGTTAAGTTTCTTAAACTAAAGAGTGTTCCAATAACTTAGACCGATGTGATTTAAGTTTAAGCGTCTAATGACTTTTTTCTTTTTCTTTCAGATTTAGCGGACATTTGGACGATATTATTTACCACACATCATGGTCCAATAGAGAAATAAATAAATTTTCACCAATAACACTGATTTATTTACTGCTGACTTTGATCCGTCTTAATGAAACACCCTTATATCTAATCCGTCTTAATGAAACGCCCTTTACTAATCATAATTTCAGGTCGGTGTTTCGCAGACGTAGAAAGGGATGGTGCTACTGAATCCTCAAAAGTGGAGGATACAGTAACGCCATTCTAGCCGGCAATCATTGGTAATCGTTATTAGCTTTATAAATGCTGTTTCTAAATAACAGATCCCTACAGGAGATAGAATCTCATTATAGCGGGTTTGTGAGGATAGAGAGATGACAATTTGATTGTTAGACTTACCAGCTACAAGACAGTGACACTGAGAAATAAGGTGTCTTTTTTGTTTCCGATTGACTCTGATCCCTTTATTTGTATGATATAAAGGATTTATTTAAAGTATTTTGATGCTAATAAGACGCATAGAAACCACATGCGTTCTATAAATCGAAGCTCTTCGGAAGCAGTTATATGTTTGAGGTCTGCTCTCCAATTATATCCGATTCTGGGCCTTTGAACAAAAACAAAAAAACAAGCCCAGTATTTCAAAATTAAATTAACAACGCTTTGAGAGAAGCTATTTATGCAGTTGAGATATAGACAGGAAACGGAATTTCTGCTACAGTAACAGCTGTTAAAGTAACAACTTCCTTCCCTCCTTCCGTCTTTCTTAGACTACTTTTTTAACCTACACTTAAATAAATCTATAATTATTTCTGTGTCTAAATTTACATGTATGTAATTCAAAATTAGTTCTCCATCCTAGTTTGTTAGGATTTAGTCATATTTAGTGAAGATCTCAGACTGCAATAAAGTTAAGCTTCGGTTGCGTTACATGATTTAACTTCTCTTCTAATTATTACATTCTAAAGAGTTACAATAGTAATGGTGGAGTAATGGCCAGTGGCTCGGATTGAGGAATCGGAGAGCCGAGTTCGAATTCAAGTTCATTACATGCACTTACGTGCTAATACCCTTGCGAAAGATATGAATCCTTTTCTCGTCCCAGCTATGTGTAAATAGCAAGATGGCAACTGGTCTACCGCAGAAAGAAATGGCAACCTACTGCGGGTAAAAAATCTGCCTCGTCAGTCGTGTATCGAAAGATATATGATCGCCTAAGCGTGTAGCACGTATGACACATAACTGATTGGTTTCTCTTTTGGCACATAATTGAATTATGCCTGTAATAATTTTCACACGATTAAACATGTTTTGATGTTGGAATATGTTATTTAGTGGATAAAATTGGCCGTAGTTGAAAGGGCTGTGAAGTACAAGGAAATAACGTTTTTTCTGATAACCTACTTTAAATCTTTTCTTGTGGGGGGGGGGCGTCCAATGCATTGGAGCGTCTTATAAGCAGCGAAATACGTTATTTATTTTGAATGACGAATTAGGAAATTGTTTTCCTTTTAAGAAAGGTTTTGTGTAAATAGATTTTGAATTCTTGCTGTGTATTTAATGGTTTTTTTTTTTTTTTTTTTTTTTTTTTTAATGGTTGGGTTCATTTGAAATTTAAAAAATAACGATATTTAGTATTTAAATATTTTTGTTCAGATGGGAAACAAATAAAGAAATTTCATGGAACAGAAAAGTAATTTGATGACGATGGCCTTTTTTTTTTAATATGTTCAGTGTAAGTATGCAGCTTTAAGAAAGCTTTATTCAACTGAGAATACAAGGTTCGTGTATAGTGTCCTTTTATAGTCCCAATAAACAGAAATAGCTCTCTCAAAGAGGAGAGTAACAGAACGAGGAGAGACCACTCTTGATTATTCGTGCCATTCAGTATTTTAAATACTTTTTTGAATTGCTGAATGGGTATTTCCATGACGATCCATTGATACAGATATAGGGATAAAGAAATAGACAAAGAGATGAGCTATAAAACTATTAACTCATGCACCAACGAAACATTCGAGAATCCAGCTACCAAAATGTAAGCTATAGTGATTTTCTAAGCGTAGCTTAGTTATGGCACACGACCGAAAGTATCCAGTGAGGATCAAAAAAGTAGATTTATTGGGAAAAGCTTGTTAACCATTGCATCACGTTGAAATGTCCCTTTCACCGAAAATGTAAGCTATGAAGAGATTCAGTCTTTTGCCCGTTAAACATTTAAAAATAAATTACAAGGGAATTTTGAGGCTATACAAAGTTGCCATTAAAACATATTCTGTTTTTTTTTTTTTTTTTTTTTTTTTTTTATAAAGTACATCAGCCCATTGGCTTCTCATTCTATAAATATAATAGATTTATTTTAAACTTAGAAACTTTCTAATCCCCGGTTATGAATACAAAGTACAGGGTGGTCCGAAAGTCTTGTCACCACATACATTATATAATTTTCTCGTTTGTAATAGATGACACGAGCTCCTATAGTTTGGAAGATAGGCTGCTTGAAAGTGTATGGGCGATACGAGAATACCCATCAGTTGAAGGAGGCTGTTCGGAGAGCTTTTGCAACAATCAACAAAGCACAGCTTCGTCAAAATATCACACAGGATATGGCGCTGCATTATTTTGTGCCATAAAAAATGATAGCGTTCATCCAGACCTTCTCGGTGTGCGATAGTGCCGAGGAAAGTGAATAAGCTGAATTCAGTACATGTGCTTTGTATTACTGTATTACTTGTTGTTAGCATTGCGTTTTGGTGACAAGACTTTCGGACCACCTTATTATGTTAGAAATCCCTTCAATACCAGACCACAGTGTACCGCACTTTTTTTCTATTTCGAAGAATAAGAAAATAAAATCTATTCTCAGCATACTAAGAAGATTTCTTTCAATGTCGTGTTCTATATTTAATCTGTATTTTAATTTACAACACGGATGACATGAACTCCAACACGAAAATAGTGCAATGAAAGTGAATTAGCTGAATTCAGTACATGTGCTTTGTATTACAGTATTACCTGTTCTTATATTATTCTCATTACTTTTTGGTACGGGGTGACAGAACTTTCGGACCGCGTTGAACATTAAAATACACATTACATCTACAATACGATATCGAAAAAAATATTCCCAGTATGCTAAGCTTAGATGTGGTACAAGGTCAAAGGTATAGGGTCCCCGGTGAGAATCGAACTCACTACACTATCATAATTGACGTAACGAGGCAAGCTTGCGAAACATCACATTATGTCGAAACGCCTGAGAATGACTCGATATGATCGCAAATTTGAGGCCGTGGATTCGAACTCGTCACTATTCTTATATCGGTCGATTTCTCAAAGCTGTACTTGGATAGTTTTAAAAGAGAAGACATTGAGGAAAAAAAAATTCAATTCAGAAAGTTTCAGTGCTGATTAAAACAGAGTCAAACCCGAATTGGCTCGATGGGAAAGTCACCAGAAATTACAAGTGTGACGAGAGGAAACTTTGATCTCTCGTTTCACGGCAGCGGCCTTTTCTTTCAGGTTTGAATTACTTTTCTCAAATAAAAATCTCTCAAATGAAATGACCAAATGATTTTCTTAACGTTGCTTAGATGCGGCACGAGGCCGTAAGTGATGGAGCAGCCAATAAGCTTCCAACTCATGACTCAGTCGTAACTAATGCAGGGAGATTAGCTTGCTAACTATTATACCACTTTAAAGTGCCGAAATGATTTTCTAAGCGTTGCGCAAGGTGAAAGTGTAAAGAACCCAATGAGGATCAAACTCACTACTCAGTCGTAATTGCTCTAGAAAGACAAGCTTATTAACCATTACACTACCTCGAAACGTCCACGATCTCTTCCGTCTGAGCAAGGAAAAGTATTTACGAATGTTTATTTGTTATTTTATACGTTTGGACGTGATTGGCCATAGCGCTTATTTTAATAGCGAAACTCACTTGCTTTTAGCATCGCTTAATATTCGTATCACACGCCTCGATAAATAACTCTCTACCTGGAGTGGCACGTTAGCTTTTTATTGTTTGAACTTTAGTTAAAAAAGAAAAAGAATTTAATCGATTTTGTTGGTAAGGTCGGTTATTAAGAAAAATTGCCTGCAGGCCCTTCTGGGATTGGATGCTCTGAAATTTAAGTTTCTTTATTTTGTGATACCAACGAACAGTCGTTTGACACTTTTGTGATGCCAACGAATATTCGTTGTCACTTTTGTAATGCTCGTTGTAGTAGAGACTTTGTAATCGCAGATACAACTATTATACCGCCGTTGAACAATACTGGTGTCAGACGCCTTCGAATATCACTCACACTAATAGTAGTTGCTCGATAATACTCACTCAAATAGTAATCCGTATAGTGAAATAGTAGAGAGAAACGGTATAGTGAATAGAGTAGAGAATAGCGCTCCTTATATTAATAGAGGATAGAATAGAAATGGAGATCCGTATAGTAATAGATGATAGGCTAGGATATAGTGATAGACTAGAATGAAGATCGTTGGTCGTCAGCTACTTCCAAAATGTCATAATGTAATTTTTTTTATGACAGCGCGATAAAATAAAAAAAAAAGGTTTGTTTTATTTTGCGCTTTTCCCGAGGAAAACACGCGTTAATTTAGGAAATTCTTGCAAAAATCAAATAATTGTCGGATTTTAATGAAACTTTCAGAACTTATTCACAAATGAATGAAATTATTTTTGAAATTTTTTTTAGAAAATCTTGTCAAAAAGAAATTTTTTTTTAACATGTTTCCACCCACTTACATATTTTCATGAAATTTCGAGAAATTAAATCTTCACGCGCGGAATTTGTTTTATTAGTTATAAACAGGACTCTTTGTAGAAAGTATATCGCCAATTTTTTTTTTTTTTTTAAACAGTACCCGGTTTCATAGAAAATCTGATTTGAATTATAAAAAAAAAATATGTAAATACGTTTCCTCTATGGTCATGTGGTCTACTTAATTCAATAATGGGATCGACTGTGTTTGCTCACTGGCGATCTATGTTCAAACTCAAGTGTCGCCAGCGACACTTTATTCCTATATAACACTTTAGTTTTTATAGTTGATCCTACAATATCGACACAGCACACATCTTTCAAGCCCTTCTTGAAAATACGGACAACCTGATGACTAAGTGGGAAAATATAAAAAAATGCACACGAATCTATATTCGCGTGCATTTCTTAATATTTTCCCACTCATGAAAGTTTGTCAACAGGTTGTTTGTTTTGGGCATGAATAAATAAGGGTTACAATTTTGTTCAAGCCACAGGACTAATGTGACTCGCGAGACGAATGAGAGACACGAGATGAATGTGGACTGCGAGACGAGTGTGGACGTATGATGAATGCGGTCAGCTGGACGAGTGCTTGTTGCCCGAGAGTAGAATGTGACTGGCGGGACGAATATGACTCACGAAATCAATGTAACCTGCGGGACGAATGTGGCTCGTCGGACGAATGTAACCCGCAGGACGGATGTGGTCTGTGAGGCTATCCTGTAGAGCCCACTAGTTGTTTTCTATCTGGCTCGTATTCAGTAATTTGCAGAAAATTTTACTCTTGTGGTCAGTAACTAATTTTCTGCGATCAATATGGCCCCGCATATTTTTTTTAAATGTTCAAACCTGATTTTGTTCATTAAAAGATGCATCTGTAATGAACAGCAGATCTCTTGGTTTCCCTACGAGGAACGAACCACTAGGCTACACTTAAGTTATTTAATGCGGTGGTTGCACGGCAGTAAAGTAACTGGCTTTTCAACGCTTCAATAAGCGTCTGCTTCCTGAGTGTCGGGCGCACCGTTCTGTCTGTTAAGGAGGAGAAAGAAGAGGAAGTGTTTTATAGATGGGGGTACGCCCTGATATCTTCCATATGAGCCCGTCTTTATGATATCATATCCCCAGCGGTTTGGAGGAAAAAAAGAAAAAGGCCTGAGGGGGGTAGTTTTTTTTTTTTTCGTTTTTCAAAGTAGCCGAAGGAGCAGTAACGGCAACAGAAGCAGGGCTTATTGGAAACGTTTTGGCGCCCTTAGACGAGAAAGATTTGTGTGGGGATTAGATTTCAGCAAGCATCAATTCGAGATTATTTTACGTCTTTGCACAGTTGGATGCCTTCTGTTGTTGACTGGAGATGGCTGAAGATATCATTAAGAAAGAAAATAAAAAAAGGTGCATAAAATGAATCCCTGTTGATATATATATATTATTTAAACGTAACTTTTAGTGGATACACGTATATGAATAGACGTTCCGTGTAAATACTGTTTAATAAATAAACCGAGCGTCTATCCACTGAAAGTAACGATTATATATATATATATATATATATATATATATATATATATATATATATATATATATATATATATATATATATATATATATATATATATTCTCTGGCTGGATTCGAACCTGTATCCCCTTGGGATAAACCTGCTTTAGATCTGATGTGCTTTGTCCTCACGTCTACGGAGCACATCGATACGAAAGCGAAGTCTGAATAATGCCTCTTTGGAGAATGCAGGTTCGAATCCTGGCAGAGAGTGCATATATTTCTAATGAGATTTCTCGAATATTCAGGTCGGTAGACAAAAATAAATACCGAATTGAGCGTCTACTAAAAAAACAACGTTTAAAGAATAAAAGTCTCTCGGATCAATAAATTCGTTTCTTTAGAAGTATATACACAGCGCTGCACAAAAAATAATTGAACCAATAAGATAATATTTTTTTTTAAATGTGTATCGTTTTTCTCTATAAGCAACAAATATTAATCTTTACGAATAAATGCAAAATTAGAGCTCAATTCCTCCATCAAGTCTGAGATTAAAAGGTCCCAACTCTACTTTATAATAATTTACCCGATAAGATTTATTGTACAATATGTACAAATGTGGCACAAGGCCGAAAAGGGGGAATGGGAAAAAGGATGGTCTTCTTCTGTCTTAACATTTAAACTTAGCTATCCGCAAGCACTGACCCAAATAATACAAACAATATTACTTTCACCTAAACAACACATTCTTACTTACCATTCTTACCTAATACACCATAATACCCCAGAATCTCCATGTAGTCCTAACTAGTCCCCATATATACAATTCATTGTTTGTGGGGGGGGGGGATAAAATAAAAAGTAAAAAAAAATCCCCAATGAGTATTTACAAATGTGTACAAACTATATACAAGAAACTAAACATCATTCAGATTTTGTCGCACTGTAGACGCATGCACATTGGTTCCGATTGCAGAATCCTGCTGGGACAGCCGAACTAGATGTCTAATTGCTATTCTTGATGTTATTTTTCATAAGTAGTCGTTTTTTTTTTCTAAGCATTTTGTCATGAAGGCCAGAATCATTCAGATTTTTTCGCACTGTAGACGTATGCACATTGATTCTGACATTAGTCAGGCAGCCTTGGAGAATTCGCCTGGGACTGCCGAACTAGATGATAATTGCTGTTATTTTTCGCGAACGGTCAGTTTGACTCCCGTGCCTTCATACCAATGGCCTTCCAAAATAATTTGTCGCACGGTGGAGATGTGCTCACCAAATAGTTTTGGTAGTTTTTTTGGAGCCTTCTTCATTATTATACAGAGTTTGAATGTAAGGGTTCACTTATTTTGGCACATCTTAATTTTTAATTAATATTTTTATCCTAGCTTGATAACATTTTTTTTTATAGTGGTTGCAATTCGTTTAATAAAAGTTTTTCTTAATGAATATATAGTTTGACTAGTAAGCTTCGCCCTCTCTCTATCTGGTAATTTTTCTAGGAAAAATTAGTTATTTTTCTATGGGATTAATGTTCACTATTTATGAAATGTTAAAGGAGTTGTGGACGTTCAATATATTTATTCAAAGAATATGACTGTAAAATCAAAAGAAATTAATTGGTCTTGATGTTATTTTTCATAAATAGTCGCTTTTTTCTAAGCATTTTGTCATGAAGACCAACATCGTTCAGATTTTGGTCTTCCTGACACAATGCTTAGAAAAAAAGCGACTACTTATGATGAAAAATAACATCAATAAGAACAAGCAGACATCTAGTTCGGCAGGCCCAGGGGAATTCTGCAAGGCTCCCTAGCCAATGTCGGAATCAATATGCAGATGTCTACAGTGCGACAAAATCTGAACGATGCTGGTGTTCATGGTAGAATGCTTTGAAAAAAAACAAAAAACATTGCTTATGTATTATAATTATATTTGTTTCGTTTCCCCAAAAACACGTTGTTTGGCTCGCATGCACTTCCCTGTATGCTGAGATAGTTTCGACAGGCCGTTATTAATCAAGAATCATCTCCTTGACAAATCGAACGATATCAGGGTCCGAGCCCTAGCCTTATGGTTGCAAAGATATGATTCAGCTTCGGGTCTAACCTCCCGAACGGATACGGCAAGAAAATGATTTTGAAAATTACATCACTAATCAAATCGTTTATTACTCTACAAAAGTCTCTTTGTAAAGTTATTATTTTAAATTTCTTACCCTGTTTTAGTCAGCTAACCAGAATTACAGATAATACTTATTGTTATCTTAAAATGAGCTATTTACCTATTTGCATGTGTGTATGTCAGTGAAAGAAGCTCCAGGAAGTGTCCGCCCACGCTGGCACCAACATATGCATCCAAAAATGTGCACTGATGTAGATAAAGAAACAACGCCCAGTTTTTTTTTATTTTTATTCTACTTGCATCTGGGCGACACTTGCCATCGCCACTAAATGTTTTGTTACGAACCGCCATGACAGATGCGATGATTGAAATTGATCTTCACAGAAAAATAAATATCCACCTTTTTTTTTTTTTTTTTTTTTTTTTTTAAATAATTCTGTTCATTGAGTTTCTGAGTAAAAATCTTGTTAGCTAAACAATTAGGGTCCCCCGCCAGGGCCGAGTTGTTCCCTCGATGAAATTAAAGGTCATCGTTTCCGTTCAAAGTTTGGAGGAAAATTGGCTGGGATTTGACCTGGAGAGGGATCGACCCACTCGGCCTTCTTGCCCCAAACCCGCTGCGTATGAAGCAATACATCTCCGGCTTTCAATTCAAATATGGTAATTTCCTAAGCGTAGCTTAGATATGTTACAAAACCGAAAGTATGGGACACCCAGTGAGGATCGAACTCACTACTCAGTCGTAATTGTTCTCGCGAGGCAAGTTTGCTAACGATTACACCACGTCATGGGTCCCTTGCTTTTCCAAGCGTAGCTTAGATGTGGCACAAGGCCGAGAGTGATGACCGAATTCACTACTGCAGTTTTTCTAGAGGAACAAGCTTGCTAACCATTACACCAAATCGAGGTGCTTGTGATTTTCTAAGCGTAGCTTAGATGCTGCACAAGGCCGAATGCATGGGGAAGTCAGTGAGGATCGAACTCACTATTTAGTTGTAATTGATCGAACGAAACAATCTTGCTAATTATTGCACCACATCGAAGTGCCCTTTTCAACTCAAATATGTACAGGGAACTGATCAGGTGTTCGGCCACGCTGCGACAGTACTACCACACCCAATTATGGGTCTAATGTTGATGATGATGATAGCAACACCGGGTTTTAGATTCTGTCGTTATTTCGGGCGTTTCGAGGATATACTTATCTTTATTGTTAATATCACAGCTGCAATATGCCAGAATATGGTCCTGTAATCAATATCACACATGCAGATTTGGCCTGAGATGACCCTATCCGGGTTTGGAAACCCGCCATTCACTTGTTGTCAGGGTGGGGGAAACCCAAATGATGAGCACCTATGGGCAAAACTGTACATGATATTTGAAAAGAACCGTTGCAGAAATGCCCCGGGCGATGAATTGGGCAGTCTTCTACGCATCGCATTGGAGAATGTAAGGAGGCATATTTTTGACTAGGTTCCTGGCGCCTGCACATCGCGTTGATCAAGAGTAATTAACGAAGTACTAGAGTGTAATATAACCTATAATGAAACATGAAAGATTCAAATCTTGCGTTCATATTTAAGTGGCGCACTCATTTCGTTTCACAACGTTTCGGCCACTGTGCTCTCGGGCCTTCGTCATGGTCTGTCGATCCGGGTAATCTACAGGGAATTTCGAAGTGAACCCTTCATTTAATCTACGGGGATAGATTTTATTTCGCTGTCCATGTCTAGGTATATACATCTTGTTCTTTTAGTACTACTTCCGTGGGACGATATTGATTATTGAATTTGGCGGTATAATTATTGTGGGGTTCGATTCCTTGTCCCAAAACCAAGATGACACAGATCACAACCTAGTTGAAGTCTGCAAGAAGATTGCAAAGAATGTGGGAGATGAAATATAGTTGCTGTTATTCGATCACTTGTGACATCTTTGGGGTGAAAATCAATCACTGGAAGTGGGAAAGAGAAGCGAGGGCAACCTAAACGAGATCGTAACTAAAATCTGCTACAATGCAGAGTTTGGTTTAAATTGGTTTATATTAGGGATAAATTTTTGTGTTTTGTTTTTCATCTAGTTTACCACACGCAAGGCAGTAAACCCACGGGGATGCAAGGGTTTGGGAAGATAGCTAAAGAGCGAGAACACCGGAAGAATTACGTACTTTGTTATTATTGTTGTTGTTGTTGTTATAATAATGATGATGTTGGTGTTGATGATGATGATGATTGGTTGTTGTTGCTGTTATGATGATGATGATATTGACATTGATGATGATTTGTTGTTGTTGTTGTTGTGATGATGATGATGATGATTTGTTGTTGTTGTGATGATGATGATGATGATGATTTGTTGTTGTTGTTGTTGTGATGATGATTTGTTGTTGTTGTTGTTGTTATGATGATGATGATCATGATGATGATATTGACGTTGGTGATGATGATTTGTTGTTGCTGTTGTGATGATGATGATGATTTGTTGTTGTTATGATGATGATGATATTGACGTTGATGATGATTTGTTGTTGTTGTTGTGATGATGATTATGATGTTGATGATGATGATGTCGTTGTTTTTGTTGTTTTGATATTGATGATAATGATGATGATGATTTGTTGTTTTTTTGCAGATTTCATTTTACGGCCAAAAGTTGTTATGATGATGATATTGACGTTGATGATGATTTGTTGTTGTTGTTATGATGATGATGATGATGATGATAATGATGATTATGATGATGATGATGATGATCTGTTGTTGTTTTTGTTGTTTTGATATTGATGATAATGATGATGATGAATGATTTGTTGTTGTTTTTATGCAGATTCCATTGTACGGCCAAAAGGCCAGAGGTAAAATGATTGTCTTGGGTCAATCTTCCAACTTCTGTGTCGGAAATAATTTAAAAAAAAAAAAAATCTGTAACTGGGTTTGGTCTCCGGTGGGTCAAAACGCAACTGCCTCATACACGGGGCACTGTTGGTGTTAAATCATTCGTAAATTAAGTACATTTATGTCCATTTTAACCACTTTTCTAAAAAAAAAGGAGAAGCATCGATAAATCTTTATTCGACTTATGTCGTCAAAACGTTATGTCTAACGCACTTTTTGCACTGAATGTTTTTCAAATCTTGAATTCATGACAAAGACATAATTCTTCTTTGTCGATTGAGGAGAGTTTCTTTTTTTCTTTCTTTTTTTCTTTCTTTCTTTTTTTTCTCATCAACCGACCTCTTCTGTTGAAGTTTTCATTTCAAGAAACTTAATATCCGGGACGTTCGCATTTCATAAAGACTTTAATTTGTGGGCCTCAAATAAAAACCGCAGCTGAAAAATTACAATTGGCTTCTTTCTTTGGGGAGAGTCTTATGATTTAAATTCCGTTATTAAAACAGATTAATTTTTTTTTTTTTTTTAGATTTTTAAATTTTACGCAAATCAAGTATAAAAAAAATAATTAAATTGTTTTTCTTTGTTAGCTTTTCAAAGAACGCATGGATAATGAAATATAACCATTTTTTTACAACTATTTCTAAATTAGGGTGGAACGGTCGGGCTAAAAAATAATAATTCTTAAAAGAAATGCAAACATAGTCTACATGAATATGCATATATATGCATGGGCACTTCGGCATGGTGTAATGGTTAGCAACCTTATCTTGTTAGATCAATTATGAGTGAGTTCGATCCTCACTGGGGGCTCCACACTTCCAGCCTTGTGCCACATTTAAGCTACGCTTAGAAAAACATTTGTTAGATCAATTATGACTAGTAAGTTCGATAACAATTGGTTGTGCCATGCTTTTGGCCTTGTGCCACATGTAATCTATGCTTAGAAAGTAATTGGGCACTTCGACGTGGTGTAATAAATTAGCAAGCTGGTCTTGTGAGATCAGTTACGACTGAGTAGTGAGTTCGATCCTTACTGGCTGCTCCACAATTCCGGCCTTGTGTCATATCTAAGCTACCCTTAGTAAATTGCTGTTCGTACCTATGTATGGTCACTTCATCATGATGTAAGTGTTAGATCAATTACGACTGAGTAGTGAATTCGATAATCACTGGGTGCTCCATAATTCTGGCCTTGTACGATATTTAATATACGCTTAGTAAAATATTAACCGGATGGGCACTTCGTCGTGGTGTAAGGATTAGCAAGCTTGTCTTGTTAGATCAATTATGACTGAGTAATGTGTTCGATCCTCACTGGGTGCTATATACTTTCGGCCATGTGCATTTTTTTTATGGCATATCAACCTCAATGGATTATTTAATGCCGACAAAATTTTTTATTGCTGGTAATATTTTGTTTTGTCAAAAATCTGGTTCTGGTAATATTTTTCCTTCAAAAAGGTACTGCGGGTAATAAAGTTTTTCAAAAAAGTATTGCTGGTAATAGTTAAGTATTTGCGCATAGCTGAGACCCTAACAGGTGCTACTACCCCGGCTCAGGGTGGACCTGGGAACACCAGCAATTAAGAGGTGGTTCCACGCTCCTCAAAACCTCCTGATCAGAGGCCTTGCTGCTGGACGTAGTTTGTCGTCTTACCCAGGACGCGGATGTGGTTTATCGTCATACCCAGGACGGGCTATGTGCTTAGTAAATCTCTCTCTATATATATTTCTGTAATTCACTGCTATCAGCAAGCAGAATTATTTTTTCTCCTGATGATGGCCATTTTGGCCGAAACTAGTCGAGGAATCTAAATGAAATAATAATAAAAACGAAAGAATATTAATATACAAGTGTGTGTGAAGATTTTAATTTTTTAATATCTTTTATTGTTCAATATATATATATATATATATATATATATATATATATATATATATATGTATATATATATATATATATATATATATGTATATATATATATATATATATATATATGTATATATATATATATATATATATATATATATATATATATATATATATATGTATGTATGTATGTATATATTAGGTTGGTGCAAAAATAATGACGGTTTTTAACCTTAAAAATACGTCAAAAACCGTCATTATTTTTGCTAATAGTTGCGTGGCAGAGTGATTACAATGTTCGCTTTCTTACTTATAAGACCGGGGTTCGGAATCATCCTTCTGTTTCTCATGGAGGCGACTTCATGATACTATCGACCTTGTGAATAAAATATGTTTGGAGTCCGGCGATTGAAGACTCTATTTTCTCGTCTCGTCATCTGAATTATGAAATTGTCTTTTAATAATAGCTACAAAGGATAGGAAATTGTGGAGGAGTATGATCGCCCACGTCCTGAAGAGACACAGTACATAGAAGAAGAAGAAGAAGAAGAAGAAGAGAGTTGAAATATGAAACGTTTCCGACATGTTGGATTAGTGTCAATTCTTTCACCACCAAAATTAAATTTATTGATTCGTTTTCCATAGCTTATCAACCCCTTCCAGATCATTTAAAGCCAGAAAATATTTTTAGAATGTAAGATTTTTTTTTTGAGATGATAAAAATTTTAGTGATGCAAGTCTTACTAATTAACCCATAGCGGAGAGGGGGGGGTCGAGGCGGACTCACACCTTTCAGAAGGGTATTAGCGCGTAAATGAATATAACGAACAGAACAGGAATTGGAACTCGGCTCTCCGATTTACAATTCCGAAGCATTATCGGTAAATTCCAAACTCACAGCATTTGGTATTCCCCGGCGGTCACCCATCTAGACACTAACCAGACTCGACGTTGCTTAACTTTGCTGATCGTACGGGAACCGGTGTTTCAATTTGATGTGTCCGTAAGCCTCCAAAATCAAAGGTTAGTTATATATCAAAGAAAAAGTAACCTTGTATATGGAAACAGAAAGAGACAATTATTAAATCTTTCATTCGTCCGTGCATTGAATACTGCTACCATATTTGGTCTGGTGCTCCTGTTGTACATCTCGAGATTCTTGACAAAATCTAAAGAAGGAAAAAAAAAGGATCTATAATGTAATCGATCCTGACCAGGTATCTGGACTTCACTCACTTTCTCACCGAAATGAAATAACTTCCTTTTGATCTTTTCTATAAATATTTTCATGGCACCTGCTCTTACGGGCCTTTTTTCATCTGCTGCCCCGACTACATCAATTTAAGGGTGTTACTAGATTGGCAGCAAGGACTCTCCGTTTTACTGTTGAATCGCTAAATGCAACCGCCACTTCTACTCTAACAGTTTCTTTTCTCGCACTTCCTAAATGTGGAACTCTCTTCTGATTTTTTGCTTCCCTGATAACTACAATTTCAAAAATCTAAATGCAACGCAATCGCCATCTTCTGTGTATTTGAACCCTTTTCCTTTTTTGTCCTTTCCTCAGTCCTCACCATTCCCAGTTTTCTCATTCTTTTTCACTTTCACTCCTTGTAGCTTCCTGTATACTACTGGCATTACCGCCTTGCTTGGAGTGAAATGATTAAAAAGAAACTTTAAGGACACAAAATGAAGAAAAGGGGGCTAAGAGAATTTGACACTGAGGTGATATCGAAGGAAAGAACGGTATAGGGCAATAGCAAACTTTCTAACTAGCTTGTGAAAATGGATGTTTGAAGGATAATAAGGGAACAGGCACGTAGAGCTACGAAGGAAAGGAAGTTATGGAGAGCCATAACCCCCACCATGTCTTGATGGGACACAGTATGTAAAAGAAAATGATCGGGAATAAAGAGTGGGGAAACTGGTTTGCGATACTGAATGTCAACTCTAAAGCAGGCGCTTTCAAAATCTATTCAGTTGACTTTGTTTAATTTGTCACCAGCATAAAATAATGGGTTAGCTGGTAACGTTCGAACTCACTATACTAGCAACAATTTGGCAGACAATGCGCCCACCACTTACAAATTTGTGTCTCTTTGCCTCGATGTTTTTCAGTCTCTATCAACGTCTTCCTCTTTAACACACTTTTCGGGAGCGCGTGCATTGTATAAATCAAGCTGCCACAACTTGCATGTGCGTGACTGTGTGTGAAATGGCGATAGCAGGTTTCCCGCCGTTTTGATGAAGTGGCGGGAAAATAAGTGGTGATTGGGAAAAGGCTATGATAAAGAAGAGAGCGACGAGAGGAACGAAACGGGAAGAAAGTTAGTGGGGGGGGTAGAAGCGTCAAAAGAAAGAAGAAAGGAGTCAAAGGAAAATCAGAAGCGAAGAATTAAAAGCAGAAGAAGGACAGGGGATGCGGAAATAATAATAATAATAATAATAATAATAATAATAACCATGATTTTCTGAGAGAAGTGAGGTTTTCAAAGAGGAAAGGAATGGTGCAGCCATAATGCTGAGGAAGTCGGTGAGTCAGAAACAAGAAAGTTTTTTTTTTTTTAGATTTAAATAATAATAAAAACTCGGTCAAGCTTGTCTTGCTGGATAGGTACTCCGTACTTTTGGTACTTCAACGTGGTGTAATGATTAGTAAGTTTAGATCAATTTCGACTGAGTAGTGAGTTCGATTCTCACTCGGTGCCCCCGTACTTCTGGCCTTGTGCCACATCTGAGCTACGCTCAGAAAATAACTGGGCAATTCAACGTGGTGCAATGCTTAGCAAGTTTAGATTAATTACGACTGATTTGTGAATTCGATCCTCACTGAGTGCCCAATACTTTCGGCCTTGTGCCACATCTAAGCTACGCTTGGAAAATCAGTATAAATAGAAAAAGGACAATTAACTGTTGATACAATTTGTCTTTTTGATATATGGATAGAACAAAAGTAAAAAGAGAAAGCTAGCAACATTGTCTCGTTCAAACTTGAATTCGCAAGCCTTTGGAAGATGAATTTGAACGTAACAAGAACATTATTCTTCAATTTTTCAACAAAACCTCTTTTTAATGAATTTATCGTACGTCGAACTGTTGCCAGTTTGAATACAAAATGTTTTCTTTACCTTTTTAAACCTCGGCTTAATCTTCTAGTAGCTTAGAGCTACTTCACGTAGAAACACCGGTTTCCGTACGATCCCTGAAGTTAAGCAAACGTCAAGCCAGATCAGTACCTAGATGGGTGACCACTTGGGAATATCAGCCTGTGTTGTCTGGATAGTGTAATTGATAATTACAGTCGCGTTCCAATTCTAGTTGGCTACGTTATATTCACTTAAGGGCAAATTTCCGTGGGAAAGATATGAATCCACTTCTTCTCCCTCCAGCTACGGGTTAATTAGTAAGACTTGTATCGCTAAATCATTATTATCTAAAAAAAACAAAAACAAAAAAAAAAAAAACGAAAAAAAAAAAACGAAAGAACATTTTTACAATCTAAAAATAAACAAATTCTGCCTTTAATCTCTTCAGCCCTAACCACCGCTTTACCGGTGGTGGAGAAAATGACGTAATTGAACAGTGGTATAGAAAAAAATGATTTAATTCCCAGCCACCAGTTGAACACTTGCGACATGTTTTGCTATTGGTTGTCTTATTTTGAAGAGCCAATCAGAAAAGCCGTAATATTTTGATGTCATCGAACGCTATACCAACATGTCCGCACCTTTTCAATGTGTTTGGGATTAAAAAAAAATATCGTTTTTACCATGAAGCGTGCAGAGTCCCAACCTGGACCGTCAGGGAAGCAATCAGGAAGTTAATTTTTTTGTAACTATTTTTATATCTACCGTGAAGCATCACATACCGATTATTTGTGAATTTTGACTCAGGGTCTCAGGTAGAAGGATTAAAATTATTCTGGAACGCAGAGCTCAAAGGATCAAGTAACCCACAAAGCGTTGATAAAATGTTGAAAATGAATGAATCAATCCCGAATCTTTTACTATTGTAAGCGTTTACTGCTATGAAATAGGGACTAATTGGATGGTTATTTAACTTCTTCTCCCTCCTGTTGATAAATGTCTACTTGCATATTTCGTGCATGCTTAACTTTAATGAGAAGTCTTGTTTTGGACTTCTAACTTAACTTCAGTCAAATAGCATGATGATAAACTACATCCGGCAGCAAGACCTCTGATCGGGAAACAGGAGGTTTTAAGGAACATGGAACAACCTCTTAATTGCTACTGTTTCCAGGTCTGCACTGACGCAGGGTGGTAGCACCTGTTAGGGTCCAAGCTAGGGGAAAATAGTGAACCCTCAAAAAAAAAAAAAAAAAAAAAAAACTATGAAAGTATAAAAATATTTATTTATAGTAAAATTACCAGAAATACCTATTTATACTAAAATGACCAACAATACATTTTATGGCAAAATAACCAACAATACATTTTATCTGTAGTTAAAGGCATGCAGCTGCGTTCAAAATATTTAGAATTTGGCATTAAATAACCCATAGAGGTGTTGGTATACCGCTAAGCACAATCAACCAATGAAATAGCATGAACGTAAGAGAAACTGCAAAGAAGAACCTAAAAAAAAGAAATTAAAAAAAGTGGTTACAAAGTGCACGGTTAAAAGCTGAAACCGGTGGTTATAATCTTACTGAACAGAACCAATGTTTGTTAAGTAGATATTACCAAGGACACATAATGAAAAATTGTGTTAGATCGAAATGCAGATTCTGTGATAAATATCTAGAAACAATTGAACATCTTGTATCAGATTGTACATTGAATATAAAACTCGGCATGATAGAGTGGGCCAAAATCTGCAATGGAAAATCTGCAATTTTTACTGGAAGGAAACTGCAAGAAACTGGTATGAATGTCTTTCCAGATCCCGTTACAGACATCGGACTTGTAACAATTTTATGGAATTTTACAATGTTCACGGACAGAACGATCAAATCTAATTGCCCCAGACATCGTGATCGAAAAAACGGAATGTATTTTCCTTATTGACATGGCATTCCCTGCAGATTGTAAAGTATCTTTGAAGATCTTCAAAAAGCTATCAAAATACAAGGACCTTGAAATCGAAATCTCCAAAATGTGGCACATGAGGACATCAACAACTCCAGTTGTAGTTGGAGCCCTCGGATTCATGGGAAAAGATTCCATTAGAATCAGTGAAGGGATTCCTGGTAATCCATGCCGTAAAGAAATAAAAAAAATATATGCTCACACATTACAAAGAGATTTACAAAATTTATCTATGTGTAATGTGTGTGATTTTTTTTTTTTTTTTTTTTGATAAAAATGATCAGTGAAAAATGTTATGTAGCCATTTCTGACCTTGAGTCTTTGGTTGTGACCCGGAAGAAAATGTGTATAAAACAGAAGTCAAAGAAAAAAATAATAATAAAGGAAGTTGGAGGTACGATAAAAATCAGTGAAAGTGTAAAAGAGAAAAACAACGAACAAGAAGCAGAAACTTAACGGTGGGAAAAAAAAAAGATGTAATTCGAAAAGGCCTGACGGTAGACGAAAAGGAATAAATTTAGAGAGAAACAAAAAAAAAAAAAAAATTGCCAGGAAAACCTACAAAAGTCTGTAATCTCATTTCGATGAATTCATTCATTCTGTTTTGATTAAAACTAAATTCCAAGCATCAAGTCATATGTAGTATTTCAAACATTCCAAGTAATATGCAGTAAACAGCAGAATGTTTCAAGGCAATTTGGTAATTCGTTAGTCCTTTAAAGATGTCAGACATTAACGTCGCAAAAGGAATTTACGAATAGGTTTCATGATAAATTGTTACTATAGGTGTTTAAAAGTTGTTTATATTGCTTTGAAAACTTTCGGAGTTTGTGTGTGTTTGCGCGCACATACACACACACGCACAAACACACCACATTTACACACACACGAACAAACACACCACACTTACACACACACATATATGTTAAAGATCAAATGGAGCCGAAATATGGATCGTAATCCGACAGGATGATAAGAACAAATAAAGAACAAAACCCTCCTACTAGACAGGCAATTACGAATACACTTTACCATCCGATGCCCACTTAGACATACAAGAATCTTTACAAGTTACATATAAATATAATTATCTACGGTTTTAATGCACGTGATACGTGCCTGACCAATGAGAACTGGCCCAAACAACAACACCAATAAGCTATAATATATATATATATATATATATATATATATATATATATATATATATATAATATAAAACAAGCAAGCAAACAGACACTCTTGAGTTTGGTCATTGGAGGTGATAAGGTAATCTAATTTAATTTGATTTAAGCTTCCCATTCATCATCAGAGATCCAAAGTTTTGTGATGTCAACGAACACTCGTTTGACACTTTGGTAATGTCGACGAATACTCGTTGTGACTTTCGTAATGCTCATTGTAGTAGAGACTTTGTAATTACTGATAAAACTATAGTAACGCCATTGAAAAATAATGGTGCTAGAAGCCTTCGAATAACATTAGCACTAATAGTACATGCTCGATAATACTCGTTCGAATAGTAACCGACGAATGGTGATCCGAATAGAGAAATAGTATAGTGAATAGAGTAGAAAATAATGGTCTTTATATTAATAGAGGATAGAAGAGCGATCAATCTAGACGTGACGCGACTTCCTACTTATGCGTTTTGTCTATGGTCACGTGGTCTACTTAATTCAATAATGGGATCACCTGTGTTTTCTCACTGGGCAATCGATGTTCAAACTCAAGTGTTGATAGCGACACTTTATTCCTATAAAACACAAAGGCATTTTCCTTCACATACAGTTTCGACTTCTTTCTTTCATTCTATCCCGAGGAATCCGTTTATAAATCTTCCTCTTTCTGACATGCTCACTTTTCTTTCGTGTACTATTATACATCCTACACACACACATACACATATATATATATTTATTAAAGACATTTTTATGTTTAACGTTCTTTTTATAGATACAAGTATTTAAGTAAATGCTCTGTTTATAATAAACAGTATTAAATAACATTTACCGGCCTGAATGTCCGAGAAATTTTCATAGAAAATATTCGTCCTTTGACAGGATTCGAACTTGCATCCTATACGGAACCGTCATTTACGCTGACGTGCCTTGACCGAACGATCCTTGGTGGCCGAGAGGTCAAGGCACGTCAGCGTAAATGATGGTTCCGTATAGGATGGAGGTTCGAATCCTGTCCAAGGACGAATATTTTCTATGAAAATTTCTCGGACATTCAGGCCGGTAAATGTTATTTAATACTGTTTATTATAAACAGAGCATTTACTTAAATACTTGTATCTATAAAAAGAACGTTGAACATAAAAATGTCTTTAATAAATAAATTGTCGGACTTTGTCCATTTCGTAATATATATATATATATATATATATATATGTGAGTGTTTATGTTTATGCAACAAAACGAAATATCTAGGGACACACTGAAAAGTATTTAGCATGTCAAAGCATGATGAGCAATACTGGGGCTGTGGTTTCAATTCAAATCCAAGCAAACTAAAAGGGAAGTGACAAGTTTTTTTTTTTAAGTATTTCACCCCAAGCAAGGCGGGAAGCCACTAGGACGCAAGGGGTTACAGAAAATTTAGAGCAAGATCAGATAGGACTGATAGAAGAAAGGATGAGGGTAGTGGATAGATCAAGGCAACTGGAGATGTCGATTGACATTACACTTGAATAGCTGGAGATTATAGCTCACAGGGAAACAGGAAAAGGGAAGGGAGTTCCACAGGCGAGAGGTGCGAGACATAAAGCTATTAGAGGAGAAGAGACGGCTACATTTAGAAGTTTCGACAGTGAAGGGGTGAGAGCGGAATGCCAGCCTCGTAAGGCGCTGGAACTCATGACGTCTGGGAACCAGCGAATGCAGCTCCTCGGAGCAATTTCCATGAAAGTATTTGTAGAACAGACAGAGGGAGGCGACGGCGCGTCTGTGAGAAACTTACTGTAGTCGAGATGTGTGTGAAAATATTGTAGAAAATAGGAAAGAAACTGGTTTGGTAAATAATCCAAAGTTCCTTAGTATTTTTGTAATTATTTTTAAAAAAATAGTGCTCGATACGAAAGTAGAGCATACATATAATTATTTATTTAAAAATATGATTCCAACACGCTACATAAGAGGTCTCATGTTTCAAAACAAGAGCCGAAAACTTCAAAATAATATTTGAATTAACTTGAGTTAAAGTAGGCTCTGTTCCATCTTCAAGCGAATTTTTTTGGGAATGACTTATTTCTGAAATTTACGAGTTTTAACTCGTAAATTTCAGAAATAAGTCATTCCCCAAAAATAATTATTTATTTAAAAATATGATTCCAACACGCTACATAAGAGGTCTCATGTTTCAAAACAAGAGCCGAAAACTTCAATATAATTATTTGAATTAAATTGAATTAAGGTGCTAAGCTCTGTTCCATCATCAAGCGAAATTTTTTGGGAAGAACTTATTTCTGAAATTTACGTGTTTTATAAGCATATTCATTATTGAAATTAAGATTTCTATTGTAACGGCTAGAGCAATTGTTTAAAGAAAAGGGGCGTAAGGTGTTAATAATTTGTATCAATATCTCAGTTACATTCATAGATGTCAAGTCAGGGTAAGGTTGGGGCGTCTAAATTTAAAGCGGAAGATGACATCGTCTAGTCTGGTTAAGTGTCTATGGAGATTTATTTATTTTTTATTTATGTATTTTATTTTTATGGGATTAATGTGAGCAAAATTTGTCTCCTAGCTGACTGATGTTACCATCAGCATTCCGATTCCAGACATTCGTAGACGGACCTGTATGTCCCATTTTCAAGGGGTATCGCAATTTACTGCTAATTTTTTTCGATTTTTTTCTTTTTATGTACATATAGCACTGGTATATATATATATATATATATATATATATATATATATATATATATATATTGCTGTGATATTTTCTAGTATGTGACATTGAAGTTCTACCTGCATACCGAGGGACGACTGGCTCATTAGTAATCGAGCGAGTTTATGCAAAGAGTGTACGTCCATTTTGCCTATGTCACTATACTTCTCGAAAACGAACACGTTTTATGCCGATCGTTGATGTGTGACCTCTACGAACAATAGTACGAGATCTTATTTCTCTCACGCTCTTCAGGTGTGTCTTCCTATTGGGGATCTAAGTCTGGACTCATCTTCATTTCGACCTTCCAACTTTATATATATATATATATATATATATATATATATATATTCAGATATGTAGAATTATAAGAAAGAACACGTTAGGTAAATAATCCAAAGTTCTTTAGTATTTTTGTTTTTATTTTTAAAGCAATTGTGCACCATACAGAGTAGAGCTTAAATTATAATTATTTTCAATTTTTTTTTTTTAAATTTAAGGTTATTCCTAAATTTTCGCTTGAGGATGAAACAGAGCTTGATACTTTAATTCAATGTAATTTCAATAATTATATTGTGGTTTTCAGCTCTCTTTTTTTCAAACATGAGAACTCTTATGGAGCGAAGGAATCATATTTTTTTAAAAATTAATTATAATATATATATATTTATTTAATATTTTGAAATCATCTTCGAATACGTTTTCACAACATCGCCCACGTGACGACACCGTGATCATATTTAAATGGAACGCTGATCTTATATAAAAATTTCAGTTATCTGTTTGGATTGGTCTTGCTCTTATGTCCATCGTCTTTTTCATGTTGAATTGAATATAGTCGAATGTTAATTATATTTTATGAATATGTCCTGATGATGGTCTAAATAGACCGAAACGTCCGACGTTGACATTATATTAACATTAATACAGCATAATTGCATATTAAGATTTTTGTTTGTTTTTTCTGTATATTTTTCTTCATATATATATTATATATATTATATTATATTATATTATATTATATTAATTGAAATTAAAATAACTGATCCAACGTGCAACTTTCGGATAATAAGTGTGACATTACTGTAATTATTGAACAATATAGTTCACGTCATATTCACGGAAAATCTACCAGTAAAAAAGAATTCTTCTCTTATCGCTATATTTGTACAAAAACGCACAACCTTAAAATTTAAATTCAAACTCAGCGTTGCGACCACACGTTCCAAAACAATAACACATTTCTCATAGCATTTTTCGGATTACATTTCTATTTTCGTTGTCCTCTTATTACTGAGAAGTAAAAACAAGAATAAAATCTACTTCCATACCTGATGATGTCTGTAGGAACAGACGAAAGCTTGTTAAATTAAAAAAACCTTATGCAACTGGAATTTATAAACGGGGATCATATCATTCATATACAGGTTCGGGGTTGATGTATCTTATTTATAAAGTTTGCGACGATGTATTCTCGCCATTTAAATCATTAACCTCTATATTTGTTTTTTTTGTATGAACGATTCATGAATTTATATATATATATATATATATATATATATATATATATATATATATATATATATATGAAGTGAATTTCTGCGTGAAGGTTCAATTTTTTATGCTTTATAGTAACTGAAAATGCTACTTATTCTTTAATCTCCCTGATAAACGTTTCATCCTAAAGTTTATACAAAACACAAAAGAATTCTCAAGACATTATATAACAAGAAAAATAAGAACTAAATGATATATCTATAACCTTTTAAATGTGGTATTTGAAAACAAGTTTTGAAATAGTAATGCTGTAAAATCTCAATACAAAGACCTACTTTATTTCAAGTTCCCAAAACACATTCTCTAGTTGTTCTTGAGTTCGAAGGCTAATCTCAAACCATTTCTTTTTTTGACAACTATATATTCTGCTCGCTGACAACCATGAAGAATGTGTGGTAGTCGGCAAAAGAAGCAACCCAACATGTAAATTACAAATTAGACATGCCAAAATTCAGCAAGTACAAACATTTAAATATTGGGAAAGTGCTTTCATAGAGGACGAAATATGCAACAGCGAAATCCGAAGGCACATGGAACAGCGAAAGATGCCTTCCAAAAGCTAAGCAAAGTATTAAGAAACAGGAAAATTTCGTTAGAAACAAAGACAAGATTTCTGAACTGTTATGTACTATCAGTTTTCCTGTATGCCATTGAATGCTGGAAGATCACATCACGGATGAAGAAGACACTTGAGGTAACGGAAATGTGGTTCTACAGAAGGATGATGTGAATACTATAGACCGACCACGTGAACAATGACGAAGTTTTAGAGAAAAATGGATGTGAAATGCACACATACTTAACATCAGAAAAAACAGTAAACCTTTACTATGCGTAAAAATACAGGAAAAGACGCTTTAGATCTTCAACTTTATAGAATCGGCGCACAGAACCGAAACTTAATAAAATAGACCAACATTTTTTAAGGAACCAGAGGGAAAAAAAAGACAGAGATAAATCTTGGTGGTTAAAATGTTGGTCTCTTTTATTAAGTTTCGCGTCTGTGAGAAGATTATATAACGTTGAAGATTAAAGCGTTTGTTCGTGGATTTTTGGCATAGTAATTGTGAGTTCGTTCCCTGGAATGGGTAATGCAGACTTAATCTGGGTAGAAACAAGGCAAGCAATAATTAAGTAGTACTTTTGTAAAACGACATTTCTTTTGCCTCAAGGCTCTTCATCATTAGTGAGAAGATTGTTCAGCCTTACATAACATACCAGAGGACTGTTATTATATATCAGTTCAGTAAGCTTTTCTTCGTTTCTAGTAAAGTTTTCCTCTATCTTAATACTTTGTTTAACTTTTGAATGGCATCTTTCGTTATTCCCAAACACCTCCACATTTCGATGTACCCTGTTAAAAACATTGCAAGTTTTTTTTAATGGAATTTACCCCAAACAAGGTAATAAAGCCACTAAGACACCGGGGGGGGGGGGGTTAATGAGTGTGAAAGAATAAGAAAAAAGAGAAACATTATGAAGGCGCGAGAACAATTAAAGAGTAATGAGGAACACAGTAGATAACGAGTGACATTGCACTTTAATTTTTGAAGATCAACGTTGACTGGGAAAGCAGAAGCCAGACGCCAGAAGAGGGTTCCACAAGCGAGAAGTGCCATAGGAGAAACTGTTAGCATAGAACTTACGGTTACATCTAGTTAATTCAACTGTAAATTGAAAAGAACTTGTTACCTGTGTAATACCGAGCTTAAATTACCATGAAAAATATTTACAGAAAAGGCACGGAAGCAAATTTACCATGATGCGAAAGTGACTGAAGCCAAGACACCAGGTCAGGAGCAATAATATTGCTGATTCTTCTTTGGATCTTATCAAGAATCTCTAAATAAATAGCAGACCGGACCATTTGTAGCAGCAATATTCTAAGCATGGTCAAATACTAGACTTATCGTGCGTAACAGCAAAATTGTCCAACTCGTGTAACAGCAAAATTGTCCAAATCGTGTAACAGCAAAATTGTCCAACACGTGTAACAGCAAAATTGTCCAACTCGTGTAACAGCAAAATTGTCCAACTCGTGTAACAGCATGTGACAATTGTTCATACCACAAAATATTTAATATCTAAAAAAAAACATTAAACTAATTGAGTATTCTTATCCAGTTGTTCAGATAAAACGTTTAACCATCTTGACACCATTTATCGTAAGAATCACTAAAAAAACTCTTTGAGTTATTCAGCTAGAAAGAGAACAGATTGAAATCGTTTTGTGTCAGCCCCACTGTGTTCTCAACTGAACAATGGTGAGACAAAAAGGATCATTCAGGTTTTAAGTAATAGTACCCTCATTCATACTCTGGCTTCCATCATCAAATCCATTCAAGAACCATCCAGGGTACGGTGAATAAGTTTAAAAAAGAGGGAAAAGTAGAGAGGAAAACTGGATCAGGAGGTCCCAAGTGTAAAACGGATCATCATTTCAACTCAGAGATAAAGTGATCAATTAGAAAAGATCCAACACAATTCATAAGAGAAGAGCTTCTTCTATGACAGTCCAACGAACAGTGAAAAGAGAATTGAAAATGAAATTGTACGTGAAATGTGTAATGCAAATTGTTACGCCAGGACAGAATGTTAGAAGGTTAGAGAGCGCGAAGATCATCCTGAATGTGTTGTAAACAGATCCTGGAATAATATATATATATATATATATATATATATATATATATATATATATATATATATATGAACTTCATTTCAATTCTTCATAAGCTTACGATTCTTAGCTATGATTATTTAATGATGAACATGTCATTTTCGTTTATGATCGATTTCATTACGATTCTTCTGTTAAGCTTGGAGAGTAATTATACATTCAGTCCAATAGTGTTATAAAAACCTCGGAAAATTACAGTGCGATATATTCATTCATTTCTAAGATATTGCACTTATACGATTTGGACAATTTTGCTGTTAACCCTGATATGTATGAGGGGGAGAGAAAGAGAGAGAAAAAGTCAGAGAATATATATATATATATATATATATATATATGTAAACTTTATTCCAATTCTTCATGAACTTCCGATCCTTAGCTATGTCATTTTCGTTTATGATCGATCGATTTAATCACGATTCTTCTGTTAAGTTTGAAAAGTAATTATACATTCTTATGGCTCAAGGTAGAGCCCAATATTGTTATAAATACCTCGGAGAATTCCAGTAAGATATCTTTAATCATTTCTAACATACAACGGTTCAGAGCTTAATCTAAGAATTGGACAATTTTGCTGTTACAAAATTATATATATATATATATATATATATATATATATATATATATATATATATATATATATATATATATATATATATATATATATATATATATATATATATATATAATGAAGTCTTGGCATAACATTATGATATAATAGAATATGATTGGGTGGTGTCCATCAAAAATACCGACGGACGTATAGGAGCATCGAGAGCCTTAGTCTGAGAGCTAAGTTTATAACGACGCCCATTGGACCACGCCATTGATCTACACTTCTTACCTGCGACTACGACGCGTACCAGTCGATTACTGCTACCGTATTCTACTTGGTTATAGTAGCCCAAACCACTTAACTACGTCGTTCAAATATATCCCTTTCGGGATTATTAAAATGGCCAATAGTTTAAAAAGCTGACAACGTTGCCTTCAACGAAACGTTACAAAAATTAACAAATATTATACTTAATCATTGTTTATATGTTGTTATATGCGAGAGTGTGTGAGTGAACAAGTGAGAACGAAACGTTATTTATAAAATTAGTCGTGATGACTGGTCTAGGTTTAAATGCTGGTTTTCAAAACAGGAAAGTCATTACGATTTGAAATATTTCCTACTCTTATTTACTTAGTTTAAATCAGTGTTTCTTAAAATTTTTTTTACCTCGGGCCCCACTTGTAGAAAAACTAAAACTCTAAGGTTCAATTTAAAGTTTAATAAGTTAGAATTAGTCAATTTGAAAATAATAAAGAAATCTCACGAAATAAACATTTATTTTTAAGACATTGTATATTTAACTATGCCTGCGTGAAACTTGTGTTTTGGCAATTATTGAAAACCTTATAAAGATTTTCTAAGCGCTGCTTAGATGTGGCACAAGGCCGAAAGTATGGATTACCCAGTGAGGATCGAACTCACTAATCAGTCGTAATTGTTCTAGCAAGACAGCTTGCTAACCATTACACTGCTTAGAGGTACCCTTGAAGGCCTTATATGGGATATACATACTGTCATTTCCTCATCAATGCATTCAATATTTGAACTGTTTTTGTGTTTAATGTTGGCAAGTGTAGAAAAAACCTAATTTACCTTAAAATCCCAAAAAGATCAATGGACACCTCTTTATATTTGATAAAGCCACGATCAAGAAATATGGTGAACGGCTCCTCTTGCGTTAACGATAAGCCGACGTCATCAGTTGAAACGACATATACTTGGTGTGTAACTTTTTTAAAAATAAAGAATTTTTTCACTATAAAATTATTCATAAATTACTCTTCTCTTAACATCGGACGCCCCTGGGCACCTTTCAGGCTGCATCAGTGTGCCCCGGACGCACAGGTTGAGAAACGATGATTTAGACGCTAACATAAAACCCACAATGAAAATGTGGAGATAGATTCTTCGGTCACGTTATGCCATACTGGAAAACTGAAGGCAATATAGAATATAAGATTGAATTTGTGTACACGATTGAAATCGGATCAGTGTCACAGCTTAATTACTGTCGGGTGACGCACCCGACAGTCTACTCGGTCACCTAGGGTCATGTTTCTTTCCAGTCGATCAGTCAACTACCCAGCCACCCAGCTGAGATCGCGTTGCCTGCACACCTGCACTAAATAAAATTAAAACCAACAGAATCTTTTACGAAACCACTCCACCTCAGGCGACCCGTTCGCCCCACTCCGAACCAGCCATCTCGGGGTGTTCGAATGCCACGCCGACCAGCTACCAATGTACTCCGAGAAGGAGCTGGCTGGTATACATAAATCTGGCCCGCGAGCGAAATGCTTTCGCAAACCCATCTCCCACCTGTTAATTTTATTCCTGCACACGTCTAAAAGGGTTTTGTGTTCGCAGCTCAACCAGTGAGGATGATGACTGTTTAAATCGGCAATAGTTTCCTATCGAAGCAGCCGACATTACATCAGTAATTTTTTTTTATAGATTCAACTACAGTCAATTCATTTGTATACTTTTAAAAGCTGTATTTTTTTTTTTTTTTAAGTTTACCTTTTTCAATTTTTTTTACTAATGTTCACACAATACAAGTCCCAAGTGCCGCTCAAGGTAGAGGGTTACTGTGTGGAAAGAAAACTAGAAGATCACAAAGGTTGGACAAGAGAAATATAAGAAACATTGTAGAAGTCATGCTAGGCAATCCAAAATTAATAGCAAGAAAAGTGAAGATTTAATGAACCCATAATAGTGAGATTTCTGTTGATATAGAACACAAAGTATTTTTCCTAACGTTCACCCAATACAAGGCCCAAGAGCCACTCAAGGTAGAGACTTACTGTGTGAAGTTGTATTAGAGTAAAAAAAAAAAGCAAGTTAACAGCAAAGATAGCTAACTCTACACTTGAACAGGTCAAGATTTAATTAGATATGTGTAACGTAAGGGGTCTGGATAGGCATGTATTCGTGTGATCGATGTAATTATTTATGAGTCCGGTTTGATCAGGAACACAGTTCCTTAACGGGCATTTGAACTCATAGATAATGTTCGTTCGTCGTAATTTTGCCTTTTCTGGTGTGTTGTTATTTTTGAGGATAGAAATTAAATAAAATCTTAATCGTAGTACTTTGTCATTTTTCATGAAACATGCATATCTATCTATCTATCTATCTATCTATATATATATATATATATATATATATATATATATATATATCATATACATATATATATATATATATATATATATATATATATATATATATATATATAAGTATATCAAAATACTTTTACAAAGTTTGGGAGTAGGTTCTTGACACCAAAACAAGGTAAAATAACGTATAAACATATACCCTAATTATATCTTTAGATTGATTGATTTAGTTTTTTTTACGGTTTATCAATTTTTTGCAGGGTATTTAAAGCCAGAAAATAGTTTTAGAAATCTTTGAATGCAGTTTCTGCAGCTTCTTTGCAAAGGAGCGTCTTTGGGCTTAAAAAATCGTCAAGATGCTTGAAAAAGTGATGCTCGGTGGGCGACGTAACACTTTACCGTCCCTGGTCACCGAATCTGATAAGGTAATTTAATTTATCGCCTTATCCTCAAAAGTCCCAAACCATTTTTCTTTCACACAGTTTAGTTATTCATTCAAACTTGAAGAAGCCAAGCCTAACGCAAGTCACACCGACAAAACACGTCGTTTAAAAGCTATTTCACTTAATCTCATTATCTCCCTCTCTCCATATATATATATATATATATATTTATGTCAGCGAAACAGTCTGTCTGTGGATGACAATATATATGCTCTTGAAAAGTTTATTTAGGTTAAGCTCTCTGGGGAGGAAGTGTGAGTTTGTAAACAGTGACTATTACTGCCGATAATGCAAGACTCTTCGGTGAAGCGAATCAAATTCTCTCAGTCAGTGTGTGTTTATCTTAAAATAAATACACTTAAATTCACCTTCATCCCTGCCGTGCACCAACGGCTTAGGGGTAGAATCTCCGACTGACTAGCCACACTGATGAGCTATGATACAGCGAAACGGTCTGTCTGCGGATGACAATATATATATATATATATATATATATATATATATATATATATATATGAAGAAATATAGTCTTAAGGTGTGCTAATTTTAAAAGTGAACACTTAGAGGCGACAGTCTGTTCAAGTCTGTTTCATGTCGCCTCTAAGTGTTGACTTCAATGTTCACTTATATATATATATATATATATATATATATATATATATATATATATATATATATATATATATATATAGAGAGAGAGAGAGAGAGAGAGAGATGTACTGACTTTTTGATTTTGTCATCAGTTTGAATATTTATAAATATAAGTTTTGAATATTTAATTTGAATCGTTAATCTTCTTTGCAAGGGATAGCGATTAAATTATACAAGAATGTTCTACAGAGGGAGAAATTATGTTATAAATAAAGA
This sequence comes from Acanthosepion lycidas, assembly GCA_963932145.1. Lineage (NCBI taxonomy): Eukaryota > Metazoa > Mollusca > Cephalopoda > Sepiida > Sepiidae > Acanthosepion > Acanthosepion lycidas. The sequence continues at coordinate 101,074,858 of OZ010581.1, forward strand.
GCATCAAAATGAAGAATCGCTATTAAGTAACCCATTGAGGCTGATATGCCGTAAAACAAATCAAACAAAACCAAACCAAACTAAAGAAAATGGAGGAAAGACGTAGAGAAGGAAATAACATTCTCGAACAACAACAATAAAAGAAAAGAAAAATAAAGAAAATGTTATTGTATTCTTTTAGGTGTACGCCATCTGTCCCACAGGTGTTGATAATTTCAGTAAAAGAAACCCCTCCCTAAGGACCGCATCCTCATTGACATTTAATAGATGCAAACATTTGGAAAAAAAATGTTGATGTTCTTCCACCTGTCTTGACACTAAGGCAATTTATGTTACCCAGAGAGAGTATTTTTTTCTAAATAAAAATATGTTCACATATACAGGGTGTCCCGCCAAATGAAGTCACTCTTTAAATGATAATAGATGCAGTTTTTATTGACTAGCAAAAAAGATTAATGGTTAAAATTATGATTAACAGTTTAAATTAAATATTAAATTAAATTAAATGCATGTTTATAAAAATTCAAACTGACGACAAAGACATTTTGGACACCCCATACATACATACATATATATATATATATATATATATATATATATATATATATATATATATATATATATTTCCTGCGGCTATGCCCCAAGATCCTCGCTGTTGCACGATATGTAAACTTTTATGCAGGTCATTAACAGGACGGAAGTGTCACATACGTCTCAAACAGAAACTCGGAATGAGGTTGTCAAATCCTAATACGTCGAAATCGTCGGAAAAGTCCATCATCTCTCTCTCTCTCTCTCTCGCTATATATATATATATATATATATATATATATATATATATATATATATAAGTAAAAAGAAAGGACAGTAAGATATATAATCCGGTGTTCTTATAGATATTTTTATTTTTACAAAATAGTGCTCAATGTAAATTTACAGAGCAGTTCTAACCATGTTTCAAACATTTTCGAAACATGGTTAGAACTATGTAGCGAAAAAAACATATTTTAAATCAATTAATTAATTTAATATATATATATATATATATATATATATATATATATATATATATACATATATACATATATATATATATATATATATATATATATATATATATAAATATATATTAGAGTACGTTTGTTCATGTTTGCCAAGAGTTTTTTTTGTAATGACCTATTGCTACTTATTAGCCAACTCTTCGATAGCTTGTAAGTAAAATGTTTTTGATGCAAAAGAGTTTTAAACGAACTTTTGAATTTGGTTCTCATCAAAGAATGTTTTTCACATTCAGTTCCTTTTGCGGTGAACGATAAAGGTAAAAATCAATTGATGCAAAGGTCAGGTGAATATGGCGGCTTGCGTAGAGCAGACTAATAAAGTTTCAATTTTTTTCCTGTATTATTCTTGATGTAGGTGGCCTTGCAATGTCATGGAGGAGAAGACAATTTCTTATTAATCCGCAGTGCATGCTCTCAGTGCTATGTGATAATTAAGGTAAGTTAGTGTACTTTAAATTTATTCTTAAAAGTCACGTAACTTTAATATGAACGATTATTACTATTATTATTATGTTAGGATGAATCATTCATAATTATAATTGTTTACAAGTCAGTCCACCGTCATTAATTCGCCACAGGAAAGTTCACCGTGGGGAAGGCTCAGTCCGAGGAAAGTTCACCGTGAGAAATATTTACCGCGCGGAAACTTCACCTATAAATTCATTAGATGCTTTAATTTTATATATATATATATATATATATATATATATATATATATATATACGGGTCAGTGGTGCATTGTGAGTAGTCTGTTCTAACGGTTATTTTGGCGGGAGTGGTTTGTTAATTTGTTTATTATTATTTTATTTATTTTGATTATTATATATATATATATATATATATATATATATATATATATATATATATATATATATATCTGTGTGTGTGTGTGTGTGTGTGTGTGATTCTTAGTCCTTGCCGACGCGTTTCGTCATTCGACTTTTCTTTTTACAAAGTGTTTGTTTTTGTCTTCCATGTCGGCAAGGACTAAGAACTATTTTCCGATTGTCATATATATATATATATATATATATATATATATATATATATATATATAGTCATTTCCAAGCTTAGCTTACATGTGACGCCTGGCCGAAAGTAGCGGGCACCCATTAAGGATCGAACTCACTACTCAGTCGTAACTGTTCTAGTGAGACAAGCTTGCTAACCATTACACCGCCTCGAGCGACTACACATGCGCACGAACGAGGAATGGTGGGAACTTTAAATTTAAAAAAAAATCTAAAATTAAAAAATCCCTCTTGCGCATGTGTAGTCGCACTAACACAACAACTTTAGTCCGATGAAGTCATAAAGGAGAAAACGCGCCACAATACAACATTTTCCATTTTGTCATACATTTTTCCTCACATCCAGGCTTGAAATTATCGGATGACTTGCCACAATGATGAGCTGTAATACGGCGAAACAGTCTTTCTGTGGATGACTATGCTCCCGTTCGCTGATTGAGGACTATGGAGAAAGGGAAAATTTAACGGCTACAGCTTAACTCATAGCTCTTCGTAAGAATTTAACGCTTTGGCTGGTGGTCTAGTCTTTATATACATCACGTATATAATACGTTAAAAATTCTTTTTTTCTGCTGTGCGCCGATAGCTTAGGAGCAAGAGTCTCTGACTGATGTCAAATCTGTCGAGTTTCCCGGCTTGAAGACATCAAATGTCTAGTCAGCCTGTCTGTGGATGAGATATATATATATATATATATATATATATATATATATGTGTGTGTGTGTGTGTGTGTGTGTTTGGATAATATATATATATATATATATATATATATATATATATATATATAACCAATCCAAATAAATAAATAAAGTAATAATAAACAAATTAACAAACCACTTCCGTCAAAATAACCGTTAGAATAGACTACAACAATCAATCCAGAAATTGGACGAAAAATAGCCATAATTACCTTCCCAGACCAAAACAAACTACTAAATAAACGATCAGAATTCATCTCAAAATTTTTATTACTAAAAAAATACGAAAACCGAAAAGAATAAATAAAAATATATAAAATAAAAATAAATAATAAATAAGTTAAACAAACTAATCCAAATATATAAATAAACAATAAACAAATTAACAAACCAATCCCGCCAAAATAAACGTTAGAACAGACTACCCACAATGCACCACTGACCCATATATATAAATAGTCGAGAAAAATCCCAACACATATGGTCTGATGATTGCGTTTAGCCTGTCGCCTCTGATTGTTAACTTTGAATTGCATCATACCTAAACGGGTTACTTCTGCTGGGTGAATTCGATGACTCGTTCTACATTACAACGAAGATAATTGCATTCCTGACTACTTGAAAGAAGTAGCGCATAATATCAGTTATTAAAACTCAGGTTTTAATTAATAAATTAAATAAATTAATGCGCATAATATCCGTCATTAGAAACCCAATTATTTAATTAATTAAATTAAAACGCATAATGTCAGCCATTATTTATTTTTACCCTATCTTAAAAATGTTTTAGATACATTGATCAATAAAATTAGAACTCCTGAGAAATCGTTTAATTTTTTTTTTTTTTCCATTTTACGGTGAACTTTTCCTGAAGTGAACTTTCCTAGTATTGCTTTGATAGCGATGAATTTTCCTACGGTGAATTGATGACACAATTACATTTGGATCCTCGAAACGGAAATTACTTATGACTCAACCTGATAACTCTAGAAGACCTTAATTCTTTGCTTCTGTCATTTGGGATTTTCTGTTCTTGATACTGCCGATCCCATCCATCAATCTTCGCTCCTATGAACCACTGAGCCAGACATTTTCGTCCTGTAAAACGAATTAACTTCATTTTTTTTTTTAATTTTCCTGAAGAAAAAAAAAGAAGAAAAAAAGGAAGGAAGGAAACGTAACGAAAGAAATAAAAATACAGTAGCAATAATAAAAATAATATAATTAAAAAAAAAAAAAATTCTTAAAGATGGTCGATTTAGCAAAACAGAATTAAATTTCCCTTGACGTGTTTACTATTTCTTCCTTTTTTTTTTTTTCAAGAAACGGTTTGGCGAGGCGAAGGGCAAGGAGCTAATGTCTGGCAGGAAATACATAATACTCCATCTGGGCACTAACCAGAGAACGAAAATGAATGAGGAAACTAGTCTCGCATGCGATGTGCAAGTATCATAAGTTCGATTCACAATGGGTAAACCACGCAAATTTTCTTGGACCTTACAAGGCTAAGCTTAGTAGTTAAAATTAACACGTCAACTTTGAGGAATGATTAGCAAACTGGTCTCAGTGACTATGACAACTGTTGTAGGTTTAAACCTCAATGGACTTGAATTACGCTTTGTACATGGGAGATGGCACAAATTGAGTTTGAAACCTCATAATACACATAAGCATCATTGCACGAGAATGTTATTATCACCATAAAACTACATTCAGTACTATTCGGCGTGTATTTAATGCTAGAAAATTTCGTACCATTCTAAGGGTATTTCATACCATCACGTTTCATGCTATCACATTTCGTTCTAACGTACGAAAATTGCACATGATCAGATTTTTTTTTATTCTACGTAAATTTCATATCATCACATTTCCATTTCTACGCACATTTCATATAATTTAATTTTCATTCTATTCTACGTGCATTTCATACCATCACATTTTCTTCTATTTTACGGGCATTTCATACCATCATATTTAATTCTATTACACGTATATTTCATACCATCATATTTCCTTCTATTCTAAGTGGATTTCATACCATCACATTTCATTCTATTATACGTGTATTTCAAATCATCATAATTGGTGCCATTCGACGGGCATTTCATACCATTTCATTACATTTTCTTCTACGTATATTTCATTTTGGAGCCATTCTACGCGCATTTCATACCAGTATTCATTCTATTCTACATCTATTTCATGCTATATCATTTCATTTTATTTTACGGGCATTTCGTACCATCAAATTTGGTCCTATTCACGGGCATTTCATACGATCATATTTCCTACCATCGCATTTCTTTCTATTTTACTTGCATTTCATACCATCACATTTGGAACCATTTAATGTGCATTTCATAACATAACATTACTTTCTATTCTACGTATATTTTATACCATCACCTCTGGCCCTGTTTAATGTGCGTTTCATACCATCGTATTTCGTTCTATTCTACATGTATTTCATACCATCGCATTTCATTTTATCTTATATGCATTTCATGCATTTTTATTCTATTATAAGTGTTTGTCATATTTGGTACTATTCACGGGCATTTCATACCATCACATTTCATTCTATTCTACGCGCATTTCAAACCATCGCATCTGGCCTCATTTTGCGTGCATTTCATACCATCGCATTTCATTCTATTCTACAGGCATTTCATTTCATCACATTTGGTAACCTTTCTACGTACATTTGATACCATCACTTTTAGTGGAAATCTACGTACTTCCCATACCATCACATTCAAATAATAATTAATGAACGTTTGATAGGCTCTCATTTGGTGCAATTCTATATTTACTTAATATCCGCACTTTCAATTCTAATCTATGGCATCAATTTTGGCATAATACAGCTTACATTCAATACTACTTAAATGTGGACTACACTATGTTTAGCTGGTTCCATCACATTTTTTACCATTCTCGATTTGATACAATCGATACATTTAACACCGTCCAATCAGGAAATAATTAAAAAAAAAAGAAACGAAACACAATTTCCAAAGAAGCAACTGTTTGTTTTATCTCTACTAATATTCATCCAATAAAGGCTCGACAGCTCCTCAAGGTAGGGTATTAATGAATGAGGACTGTGAGAAGATATATTATGACGTGAAGATTATGCAAGTAAGAAGGATTGTTCCTAGCGTTGAAGAAGTTAAGATTCTGGTGTTTAGGAGAGCATTCACGCGGAAGCGTCTTCCACGAAATAGCAATTCCTTGGAAAAGGCCTTCTGAGTGGAACGTTCTCTTCGCAACTGGAATACGAAGGAAATAGGGAGGATATAAGAATATGTATATATTTACTATTTTTTCGTAATCATTTCACCCCAAGCAAGGCAATACCGCCACAAAGATGTAAGTAATTACCGGGTATTAGTGACTATTAAAACAACACTATTAAGCAGAGAGGACAATAAAAGAACAAGAATTAAGTAAACAAAAGATAACGATTGAAATTAAGCTTTCCATGAATATTGGAGAAAGAAAGGTTGAGGTTTTGTTTACTCTTATTTCTAGTGGTAGGCGCCGTGGAGTAATGGATAAGCGGCTCGGATTGCGGAATCGGAGAGCCGAGTTCGAATTCCAGTCGGATCCATTACATTCACTTACGGGCCAATACCCTTGGGAAAGTTATGAATACTTTTTAGGAAAAAATCAAGAGGCAACTCTCGCTAAGGGAGTGGGAAGAAGGTTAAAATATTATGCGGGAATGGGAAAATATAAAGCTGACCCAGTCGAGATAAAAGGGGGCCAAAACAAACTCGGGAGGTTGGGAATCTCGACTTGGAACATAACCAAAGAGTAGCCGGGTAACAGGCCAGGAACAACACTTACTCACATTAACTAGGTACACTGAAGCTTGTCTAACCTAACCAAGGGGAGGGTTCCACAGGAAGCCACCCCGATGTGCCATAGGTTGACCTAGAAGAGAAAATCAAGGCTAGCCCCGGTCACACGAACCAAGCTCGCCTCTTTTACCCACCTTTCGCTAAAGACTGTCGAATGCAACCGTTTTCTATCAGATCTAATCTTCATCTTGAGCTGATGCTCAAAGAATTGGATTAGATGCTGATGAGAAAGACGGTTGCCCCGCAATACTTCCTCCTTTCGCGACGTCCAAATCACCATTCGAGCCGTGGCCAGCAGCGTCAGAAACACCATTCGTTTCACCCCGGAATACGGGGGCGACACATTGTCACACGCGTATGCGCGATCCATGGACACAAGCTGTTCGGGAGCGAGACGAGCCGTCAGCTCGCCGACATGGCCCCATAAGGGGCGAACCCGGGGGCAATGGAAGAAGGCCTGCGCAGCCGTTTCTTCTAAACCAAGACCACACCGTTCACAGTCTGGCAAATCCGCCAAACCCCATATGAAAGCCTTGTCGTTGAGAGTCAGCCGATTCCGAGCCAATCGCCAGGTAAGCGAAAACTCAGGGTTACTGAGGTAATGCGCCGTTGGCGCCCAAGACCAGTAGGAACGATACTCCTCTTCCGACAAGCCGAGCGTATCTCGTAGGGAATCCTTCGCGGGCCCCTCCACTAAACAACGATAGAAGACCTTCCTAGGCCGTGAAAGGTCTCTGGACCGGGGAATGGCCTTCAAGGCCGACCGACACTCGCGAAGAAAATCCGACTCGTCCCGGGGTTTACGACGGCGCTCAACCCTCGAGATGGGGGGACTGATGGTAAGGCTAGGGAAGGCGTCCCTAACAATCCCCTCCAGAATCGGATCTCTTCCAGTCAATGCGCGGCGTAGGAAAGCCAACCTAGAGGCACGGATGTGACTCAACAGGTGCGGCATTCCCAGCCTCCCCCATGACACGGACGTTTAGTGCAGACTCGTCTGTCGACCCTGTTCACACGTCCCCTCCATAAAATGGAGGATAGCGATCGCTCGAGCGCCTTCCAATGGGTCTCACAGAGAGGAAGTACTGACAATCGATAAAGAATCAGGGGGAAAATGTATGTAGCACACACCTCCGCCCTGCCCTTCACGGATAACCGCCGTCGATTCCAAGTCTGACCGGCAGAATCGACCGTTGCAAGTACTTCAGACCAATTCTTCTCCAGCTGGAGGTCAGGCCCGAACCACACTGGAGTATTATGTACTAGTGAGATAGCCCAAATGACTTGACTCACTTTATAGTCCACCAATAGAAGGTTAACCAATCAGAAGACGTAGAATATTCAATCCGTCGTGTATAAAGGCGGCCATTTTGTTTACTCTATCCGAATGTCCAGTGCCAGCTTGTCAGGCGAAGAGGAACAGAAGGAAGAACTACGCTCTGCTACTTTACCGGGATATCCACTGCTAACCTGAACTACGCTTCCATACTGTCTTCGAAATATTCACTGCTAACCTCTGGATTCTATACTGAAAGACGACTGTCATCATGAACAACAAGGTAGACGGTGGGAATTTTTTTTTTTTACATGTGAAAGCGGCGATGACCCCAAAGAGTTTAGGAATCCCCTAGCTAAATCTAACCGTATATAATAACTAATTTCTCGAATTTCTCCGGAATTCTCTTCCCGTTCCCTCCCCTCGTGTCTTTGCGGCTTTATTGCTTTAATTTGAGTGAAATGATTAAAAAAATAAAACAAAACAAAAATAAAAGTGAGGTAGGGAACCGCTATCAATAACTTTCAACCGACAAAAGGACTGGCTGTTCGGTCAATAAATGGCTAAATCACACTGATTTGTAGTTCGCCTTTAAGTTGAAACAACTCCGGTGATGAAACGGCGACACGGTGTCCAGTCTTTCACTCTGACAATTAATGAAAAACCTCTTCCTCCGTACTTTTCAGATGTTTTAAAAATGTCGAGGGATTGTCGCCGAGATTTTCAGCTAATTCCAAGCGTTGATTGAGTGGGAGCAACACCTAAAAGACCTTGCCAGCTACCACTTTCATTTTCAGCGGAATGCGACACAGAGCAGTGTTTAAAGTGGTTTTGTTAGCCCACGTACAGCTAGACTTAAACTCGATTTAAAATCAAAGTTATCAATTTTCGTGAATTCCTAAACAAAATGCAATGAGTTGATGTTAATTTTTTTTTTAATTTATCATTAAAAGTCCTTAGTAGATAAGATAATTCAGAATTCATCTTTTCTGCAATTTTCATTCTTTTTTGTTGCAAGTGAATGAAGTGGTACTTTTTTATTTACTTTTATTCTTTTAAATCTGATCCAATAAAAATGCAATGTTATTTGTAGCAAGAACAATAGATTGCTTAGCTCTCGTTCAAAAGAAGCCGTTATTGTTCTAAGTTGAAATTAGTTCCGAGTTGAAATTAGTTTTGAGTTGAAATTAATTAATTAATCCCGTGGTATGGTTTTCAGGAACTTTCCAAGGTGCCGCACGCTTGGATCGACCCTTCCAGACCGATAACATCAGGAAGTCTACTTTCTGAGGTATATATATATATATATATATATATATATATATATATATATATGATAGGAAAGAGTACAAATAGGAAACGTTTACCAATCTAACATGTTCCAATTTTATTAAAGCTTCATCAGAGAATGAGAAAGTTCCTGAAAACCATACCACGGGTTGAATCAAGCCTTGTGAAATGGAGTAGAATGAACCATTGGGGACCGTAGATAGCTGTGTTAGCACGAAGTCGCAAATCATCGTGACCGAGGGTTTGAGTGTGCTGGCCTTGTTCAGAGTGTTGATCACGCTAGATAACACGCTCTCTCCGAGAAGCTGTAACTAAAGTCTTCTCAGTATAGTTGCAGTATAAACCACTGGTTGACTCTGTGGGTGTTGGACAAACACAAATGTGCCTGAGATAGGGATTGGCTAGCCGCCTTAATAGACGGGTATCTTCGAATATGTTTATTATATATATGTTTTATATTATTATTATTATTATTATTATTATTATTATTATTATTATTATTATTATTATTATTATATATAATATCTCTACTACAAGATATCTGATAACATGCGTATGAAAGCAAATTTATTCTTTGAGATTATAGTATTTTTAGCCAATGTGAATATAGCGTTTTTCTTGACAAATGGACCGGAAGTGATATATCCAAATTTTGGCCACCTCTTTGATTCATCTTCATGAGATTTCTTTCTTTGTTAACGTATTAATTCTTGCAACGAAGCATCACTTTTTTTTATTTAGAAGAAACATCATCTAGCGAGAATAACATATTTAGAACTCATGAACATTTGCCGATTGTGTTATATTAAATAAAACAAAAACAACCTTTGGCGTTCATAGCTCTCCTCATCTTCCAGTCTTTTGTATCTCTCAGTAATTTTTGTTGTGTCTTTTTGTTATCTCTCCCAAACCCTGATCCGCCATCCATTCACTCAGACTCCCCAAGCAGGTTGTGGGTTGCTTTCCTCTGTCTTTCTTACCTCCAATCTATCTTGTGTGTATTAAATTTTCCAAGCCCTTCTTCCGTGCTCTTGAAAGTTATCTTGATTAGATTTCTATCCTTCTTAAACTATTAATTCATGTAACGAAACATCGTTTTTTTTTATTTAGAAGAAAAACCCTCACCCGAAAATAACATATTCAGAACTCATGGATATTTATAGATTGTGTGCTATATTTAAAAAAAAAAGCTTCGCCATCCATTCACTCAGGTTCACTAAATAGGTTGGGTGTTATTTTCCTTTGTCTCTCCAGTCTGTCCTGTGAGTATCAAATTTTCCAAGAACTCTTTCCTCATTATGTACCCTAGAAACTTACCTTAATTAGATTTCTTTCGTTGTTAAACTATTGATTCATGCGACGAAGTATCGATTGTTGTTTTATTTAAAAGAAAGATCATCTCCCGAGAATAACATATTTAGAAATCATGAACATTTGTAGACTTTGTGCTGAATTAAAAAAAAAATTACATATTCAAAAAAAAAAAAAAAAAAATCTGGGGACGTTGAAAAATGATATTCCCAGAAGTACTGAGGGTGTTATTTAGAAGAAAGTAGCTTTTATTTGTTTTCTGTCCGATATTTCTAGGTTATTCACAGGAGGTGTTGTTAGCTAAGTTCTAAAATGTAGATGCAATTGATGACACCTCGTGCAAATATAACGCACTTCCCGTTTGTTGATTTTGAGCAGAAATTATTTGGTTGGTTGATTTTACGACTTGTCAGTCTTTGTTGGGTCATTAGACGATATTTTTTTCTTGTAGAAATATGATAAACTATTAATTTTTGCAACAAAGCAATGCTTTTTCATTTAACTGAACGATCATCAGATGACAATAACAACTTTTCTAGAATATATGCTAAGCTTTAAAAAAAAGTCTTCTATGCGCCGACTCCATTCATGACTTAAGCAACCATGGCCCTCCACAACTTCATGCCCTTCATAGCTCTTAATAAAGTTTGTCTTCTTGTTACCTCCCCAAAACCTTGTTCCGCCAACCACTTACTCGAGCTCACTAAGTATGTTATGCGTCGTTTTTCTCTGTCCCTCTTGCTTTCAATTTGTCCTGTGAGTATTAGATTTTCCAAGTTCTCCTTCTTCATTATATGACATAGAAATTTCAACTGTTTCTTCCCGATGTTAAGTATAAGTTTCTTTTTTTCCCCTTTCTCAAAAACTTCGTCTTTCCACACATGTTCGATCCTCAGCATCCTTCTGTAGAACCACATTTCTGTCGCTTCAAGACTCTTCTTCATCTTTGAAGAGGTTGTCCAACATTCACTGGTCTATATTATGACTAATAATATATAACAATTCAGTAGTCTTTTCTTTGTTTCATTCAAACCGTAGAGATGTTGAAAGTTGATATTTTTAGAGGTGACTGGGACGTTTTTTGTAGAATATAGCTTCTATTTGCATTTTATCTATATTAATGTTAAATTTGTCAGTACAAAGCAACACAAGGACCACATCAGAGCCATTCCGAAAACTTGTAATATTTCCCTCGCGAATTTGAAGAGTTGATCAGGCCAATTGGCGACATATCTGCATAGACAATGTTCAGACGACAGAAGTAAATCCAGTTCAGTAAGCAGAGAAACACCGTTGAAAACATCACAAACTCCTTTAGTATCTGTCAAGGATATATGGCACAGTGGATAAAGGCGTTAGTTAGATCCAGTGACAGGACCCAAAGAGCGTGAGTTCAATACCTGGTTAAGGCGATGGAGAACTTGGAGAGGGAATTAAGCAGGTAATAGCTGATAACTGACATCCATTAGTCATGGCACGTGGAACTAGAACAGTCTACCCTAGTGAGCGAAATAAAGGGTTCAGTTCGACATTCCAACTACCTGAAGAAGACCGGAGCGTACAACGGCCGAAACGTTGTAATAAATATGATGACAAAGATGAGGACAATAGCCCGAATAAGGTAAATAGTGTACAAACTCCTTCCTCTGTTACCATAAAAAGTCTTTTCGTATGCACTACTTATATATACCTAAAGTCTCCCGTTTTAGTGCTGGTCTAATCACCCACACGAGTAGATATCCTCCACCATGAAGGGAAAGCGGTCGACGTCGTCTGAAAAGGTAGTCTACAACGAAGAAGACGATGACATGTTACTTAGAACGATGTAAGTGGACACCTCGATTTAACAAAACAGTTCCATATAAGTCGCACTTCGACCATAAGACACTTTCATAAACTCGGAAGGAATGTCCAAAGTTAGACAATGCGTCTCTCATCATCTGACTGCTCGCCAAGAGTAGACTTACTCCCGAACCTTTACGGAGTAGAACCATTACTAATGATGAAAAATGGACATCTCTCGAATCAAATCTAACTAAAGCAACCATGGTTAGCACCCGATGAAAAAGAAGAATCCATTCTCAAACCAGGACTACACCCGTAAAAAAAAGTTTATCCAGTGTTTAATGGGTTTATGAAGAGTGTCATCTATCGTGAAATGCTAAACCAAGAGGAAACGGTTAATACGGAGGAATACTTTCGTCAGCTGGAAACATCGCAAAAGCAATGCAGAAAATGAATCTATCAATACTAAAAACGCTTTCTTCTTAGACTATAATGTAAATCCATATATTGCCTGAATCACTCCGGTAAAGATTATAACACTTAATATGGAAAATTAGCATCACCTTCCTTATTCGCCTGATCTTACTCAATCTGACTGTCATCTTTTCAGGTCATTACAGCCTTTTAAAAGGGAAACTGTTTATTAATTGTTAAGAGGTCAAAAGAAAGAGTGTTGGTTTGCATCGAAATCACAAGAATTTTAGACTCGAACAGTAAAAAAAAAAATCAAAATAGATGGGATTATGTTATCATTAATAAGGGGAGCTATTATCTTGATGTCGTCCGGCTCACACTGCTCCCCATTTTTTGGAACATGAGTAGAGGTTTATCCTTTCTTTCCTGTTTAGGATGCACTTTCTGGTTCGTTATTTATTCACATTTTTCGTCTGGGTAGGATTAGATAGGTTCGCTTATCGCCCGGTTCACAACCTCTCATGTCATTTGAACAGGAGTAGAGGTTTATCCCTTATTTCCTCTTTAAGATTAAATTTCCCGTTTCTTCTAAAGTCTACTTCAAAGCTATATTTCTATAGTCTACACCTAAAATTCTGAATTTTTATGAATCAGTTTTTTTTTTTCTTTTCTTAAACGGAGTAAATAGGTTTTCCTATCGCCCTGTTCTCACTCCTAGCCGAACTTTTGAACGGAAGGAGATATTTATCCTTTGTTTCCTGTTTAGGATGGGGTTTCCGGTTCCTCATTTATTTACCTTTTTTTTCGCCTCGGTAGGAGTAGGTAGGTTCGTCAATCGTCTCATTCACAGACCTCCACGGTCTTTTGAATAGGAATAGAGATTTATTTTTAATTTTCTGCTTACGGTTGGGTTTCCAGTTCCTTAAGAAGTCTACTTCGATTCTACACCTCTAACGACTTCACCAAAAACTTTGAACTTTTATTTACAATTGAATTACTTTTCCGTTTTTTAATTGGCATGGATAGGTCGGTCTATCGCCCCCTGCTCACATTCCTACTCTGACAGGGGTAAAGGTTTACCCCCTTTTCCTGTTTAGGATGGACTTTCCGGTTCTTTATTTGTTTATTTACCTTTTTTCGCCTCGGTCGGAGTAGATCGGTTCACCTAACGTCCGGTTCACACTCCTCCCTTGATTTAGAACCGGAGTAGACCTTTATCTCTTACTTTCTGTATAGGATTGGTTTTCCGCTTCCTTCTAAAGCCTTTTCTTCAAATGTATACTTCTAATGTCTCCACCTAAAACTTTGATATTTTTCTCTGACTATTGAATTGCTTTATTTTTTCTAAGTGGGAGTAGACTGTTTCACCGATCGTCCGGCTCACAATCCTCCTCGGTCCTTTGAACAGGAGTAGAGGCTTATCCTTTGCTTCCTGATTAGGATTGGGTTTATGATTCCTTTTAAAGCCTTTTCTTGATGTAACCCTCTACCTTGTGTGATTTGGGGGCCTTGTACAGGGGGAAGATCACTGTAAAAAAAAAAGAAAAAAAGAAGTCATTTAAGACCAAACAAGAATTTGTTTCTGGAAGCATCTTCAAATGCGACAGGATCTTCTTTCTATCCTCGTGGTAATCTTGTCATTCTGAACACTTGCTTTTATTCGGAGTTAGTTGCATACTTTTTTAATGTCATGTCCTTTTATGATGTAAACAGTCATGACTATTTTTTTGCAAAGACCGGCGAATTGGTGTGACTTCTTTGAAAAAACAGTGGCTCAATTGATTGATTCGTTTTCTACGGTTTATACAATTTTTGCAAGTTATTTAATGCCAGAAAAACTGACTGACTTTAAGAATATTTTTATGAATATAATAACGTTTCACATTTGCGTTGATTAAACATGGAAAAAAGATTTTAGGTACTTGACCAGGATCAACCTCTTACTCAGTGTCTATGGGTTAAATAGCATGGCTTTCAACGTGATGCGGCCATAAGCCTGAAAACTAGTCGAGTGGTTACCCTCATTACCTTTTCTACGCTTCTGCCACCCAAATCTGAAAAGGCCATGCTATTTAAACCATAGACGGTGGAGAAAGCACTGTTAGGTTCATGCCTTTTACGTACGTACATCTTTTTTCATGTTTAAATCAACGAGACGAAATGTGAAACGTTATTATCAGACCATCAGTGCCTTCAGTCAGTCAGTTATATGCCATACGTGATACACGCTTAGGCGATCATGTATCTTTCGATACATGACTGACGAGGCAGATATTTTTCTCGCACTATTGCCCTTTCTTCCTGAAGTAAACCAATTGCCATCCAAGGCTATAGAAGCCGGTCAGTCCTACTATTTACCAATAGTTGGGGTAGAAGAAGGAGATTCATACCTTTCCCAAGGGTCAGTCAGTCAGTTATGTGCCATCCATGATACACGTTTAGGCGATCATGTATCTTTCGATACATGACTGACGAGGCAGATTTTTTTCTCGCAGTAGGTTACCATTTCTTTCTGCGGTAGACCAGTTGCCATCCAAGGCTATAGATTCCAGTCTGTCTGTCTTGCTTTTTACCCATAGCTAGGGAAAGAAGAAGATTCATACTTTTCCCAAGTGAATGTAATGGATTCGACTGGAATTCGAACTCGTCTCTCCGATTCCTCAATCCAAGCCGCTATCCATTACTTCACTGTAATCAATATATTATGGCTCTGTTACATTTTATGAAGGACATTTAAAAGATAGCATTATGCCGAAATGTTTGACCCGCAAGCATTCGCTTTTACTTATTAGTCAACCTACGTGCGCATTTTTAGTTAAGCCTTTGAACAATGTCGTAATCGTACAGGTTTGGCGCCATTGAAGATGTGCATAGATGAGCAGGTGTGGATTCCTATTCACACACACGCACACACACACACACACACACACACATTATGAATAATAATGATATGCAAATGAGGGTGAATAATAACGCTATGCAAATGAATGCGAATAAGAATGACATGCAAATGAGAAAAACGGAGGTTATCTTGATACATAGGGAAAAGCGGTGACGGTCGGGGCGGAAGTAAGTATAATTTGTCTACGTGTCGGGAAGGAAGAGACAGGTAGAAAAATGGAGGAAAGAAAGAAGACGGTATAAAGTGAGACAGGAAAGTAATATTTCTTTCGTTTGTTTTTCTTTCTTTTTTTTTACCCTATCATAAAACTTACAACGAAACAAAGTTATGCATAAAAATTTACAAGGTGTGTCGAAAAATTATCGGCCCAAACCACTGGTAAAAATCAGATTTCGGATATTTGTTCTTTACCAATTCTGTCTTGGGATCCTCGGTGCGGTTCAATGGTTAGCAAGTTCGCTAGAACAATTTACGACAGAGTAATCAGTTCGATCCTCACTAGGCGCCCCATGCATTCGGCCTTGTACCACATCTATTCCACGATTAGAAAATCACCATTAACTTTCTGGTTTGGGAAAGTGGATCAGGCCGAGAATTTTCAGTACCTACAAATATTGA
>OZ010581.1:101096112-101131112 GCA_963932145.1 Acanthosepion lycidas
AAAACAATCTAATTACTGAGAGGAAAATGATGGGGATTAATTAAGTTCAAATGGTTATCTTTAGTACTGGTTTTCCTTGGACGTCAACTTCTGCATTGTCGCTAAATGTCGCTGAATCTTGGAAATTCACGACAGAAGAGTGAACAGTGGTTTTTCCGCACCCGACTTTTATACTAATTTAATTTCTAGAATGACCTTCATGGTGTAGAAACATAATTTGGGTCCTTCATGTAAATGAATGTGAGGATTTTTTTGATTATATTTTAAGCCTAATTCACTAAACATATATTATCATAATGACTTCTAATTTGGCAATGACAAAAAGGTGTTGACCCTAAATCCTCTATGAATAATGGGGGATGCAACAGCTAAAAACAATGATACGATGGAATACAAAAAACAAACAAACAAAAAACAAAAAAACGAAAATAACCTTGTCACATCTAACTAGTCTTAAAATTTGTTAATGATATATATATATATATATATATATATATATATATATATATGTGTGTGTGTGTGTGTGTGTGTGTGTGTGTGTGTGTGTGTGTGTGTGTGCGTACATGCGTGCGAGCGTGCATACTTTGGTTCGGTTTGTTTTGTTTTACGGCATATCAACCACAATGGGTTATTTAAAACTGACAATTTTTATTGCTGGTAATATGTTTTTTTCAAAAATTTATTGCTAGTAATAATTTTTTTACGAAGTATTTCTTGTATTAAGCCCATGTTTACACTTTCAGAATTTTCTGACCAAAGTTTGGGAGTTAAATATTTGTCCATACTTGGGACCCTAACAGGTGCTACTACCCCGGTCAGGATGAACCTGGGAACACCAGCAATTAAGAGGTGGTTCCACGCTCCTCAAAACCCGCTGATCAGAAGCCTTGCTGTTGGATGTAGTTTAACATTTTACTCAGTATGCGAATGTAGTTTATCGTCATACCCAGGAAGGTATATATATATATATATATATATATATATATATATATATATATATATATATGCGTGTGTCTACATTAAGGACTCTCTCTTCCTCTCTCTCTCTCTCTCTATATATATATATATATATATATATATATATATATATTATAACATATTAAGCAATATACGGAAAAGACAGTGATGATAGTCTGTCATTGTTTACATAGATGATTTCTAAGCAACGATAAACACGTGCATATAAGACGCTAGAAGCGAAAATCGCACCGCATCTCATGACGTCACACATGACCACACGAGAGTGAATTGGAGAAGTATGAAGTATGGAAAGCCGTTGGTATAAACCAATGACTTCTGTTACCAATTATAGACATTTAAGGATATTTGTAGAGATTCCATAGTTAATTTTGTTGAGGTTGGGTTTCAACTGTTTGATGTATAATGCTTCAAGGATTTTTAGTTTTTGTCTATTGTTTTCTTGTCGAAGTATAATTGTGTTTTCGACAAGTATTTTACGGAATTGTGTGTGCTTGCAGGCATGTTGTTTTAAATGACTAAAAATGTTAGAGTTTTCATTCAATGAAAACTCTAACATTCACTCTCGCGTGGTCATGTTAATATGTTGTAATTGACATCTTTGATAATGGTTTATGTAAGCCGAAAGCTTACATAAACCATTTTTTTGTATTAAAAAAATATGGATCAATATTGTGAATTTCTTTCTTCGTTCAATGATAATGTTATTAAACTTATCAGACGTTATGAAAAGAATTTACATAAAATAAATAGATAACACTTGTCTATATTATTTAATGAAACGTGTATGAATGAAAATATGCTGCCTAAATACACCCAATATATATATATATATATATATACAGGAATCTCTTGATTAGTGCTGCTAATCTGTACATTAAAATATACGTACTAATAGAAAAAACATTAATCGAATATAATACTTATAGGAAATGATGTAATTTGTACCTTTTTCAATTAAAGGGACACAACTCTCTAACTTTCAATAGCTCATGTTCCAGAAATTTAGGATTCCCAGGTTTTCATTCTTGCGATTATTTGCGGCGAATTTTTTACATGATTTTTTGCGACGATAACAGTTTTTATAATTTCGAAATAAATTTAGGAATAATCGAAATTAATTGCAAAATCCAGTGAAAATCACCCATGAAATAAAAATAATCGTTTGTACGGAAAGTATGGACCTACGTACATAAAACTGTCTTTAAATTAAGCGGTGGCAGAAGAATTATCGTTGAACTTTTAAAAGGTAAGCTCAAATATTAATGCAATACTTAAATGTAGCGATCAATTTTGAATTCGTCTGGAGTTCATTGTTGCCTATCGCATACGGCAGCATTAAGCCTCGCAAAAAGAAATCTCCTCTAAAGGACGATACCAGATTACAATCAAAAGAACCAAGGCTGCAACGAGAAAAAGAAAGTCCCGTACAAATGAAAACCCGGATCAAACGGCGGCTAGGAGAGCTTCCAATGCAAAGACTTAGGGGCTCTCAAACACCGGAACAAGCTGGAGGCCTAGTCAAAAGCCCTCCAAAGGAGCTATGTCATATGCCACTCGATAGGGAGGTTCTTAAGTTAATATATATATATATATATATATATATATATATATATATATATATATATATGTGTGTGTGTCTGTGTGTGTGTGTGTGTGTGTGTGTGTGTGTGTGTGTGTGTGTGTGTGTGTTAATCTTTACACCCCAAGGAAGGCGGGAATGCCACTAGTACACTGGGTGGGTGGTTACAGAGTAAAAGTAAGAGAGGAGACCGAGTATAGGAAGGATTGAGGAAAGGACAAAAGATGAACGGAATTCAAGTTGATGGCGATTGACGTTGCATTTAAATTTTTGAAGATTATATTTATCAGAAAGCAAGGAAAACGGAAGAGAGTTTCCACAGGCGGGTAGTGCGAGATAAGAAACCGGTGAGGTAAAAGTGGCGGTTGCATTTAACTATTTTAACAGTACGAGGGTGGGACCTAGATGCCAAACTAGTATTGCGCTTAGATTCATATTGTCGGGGCACCAAGGCAAATGCTCGTCAGAGAAGTTTCCCTGAAAATATTTGTAGAAAAGACAGAGGGAAGATACGTCGTATACATGGTGTCGAAAAAGTCTTTCAATTTCAAAAAGTCTTTACGAAAATTTAGAAGTACCAACTAAGTTTTGTTGCATATTAATATGTTATTATTAAAGTTCTTTTAATGACAAGAAGAAGTTCCAGTAGTGACCCCGAAAGGAAGGACGCAGGTTCGATTCTTGCCGGAGAGCACATTTACTTTATTGAGATTTCTCGAGGCCGCACTCCGATAGGGCATAATACACACAATTTAAAGTAAAAATAAAAATGGGGCGTCTATTTCAAATACGAAATATCTGTTATAATAACATCTGAAGTAATAAAAATGGTGGATTAAAAATAGATCCATTAATTCTTTATATATATATATATATATATATATATATATATTGTGTTTTTTTGAATCGGAGCTTTTATTCCGAGCTTTCGAATATATATATATATATATATATATATATATATATATATATTGTGTTGTTTTGAATCGAAGCGTTTATTTCTAGCCTTCTAGTGTCTCTCTCTCTCTCTCATATATATATATATATATATATATATATATATATATATATATATAAAGAAATATAGTCTTAAGGTGTGCTATATTTATGGAATAAAGTGCTCAATATCAGAGATGGAGCGTGTGTATATATATATATATATATATATATATATATATATATATATATGAGCAGTGTGGGCCCAGCGTTGAACAACGAATGGCGATTAGTCTGTTTCGTGCCAGAACGCAATTTTCAAGATTGGTCTGAAGATTGTGTAAAGCCATGAAACAGGCTGTTGCCATCAGGTGTTGAAACATGTGTCTGCGTATTGCGTGTGTCAGACGGCGCAATCGATACATCTTGGTAAAGAATATGTATCCGTGACTGCTAGACTTGGAGGGGTGTAAGCGCATTATTTATCATCTCTCAGTTGCGTCTCTGTCCTTGGACAGAGTGCGCTCAGGGGCTTCTCTGTCTCAGGACAGCGGGGCAACTGAGAAAATAATACTGAAGAGGTGCCCAGCCCTCGGGGAACAGCTGCCCGAGGCCGCGCCCTCCCATTGCACCAGAGGGAGGGATCGGTGCTCGCACTGAGGCCAGCACAACCGACGGTTGCACGGGCTGAGGGGAATTTTTGTCCCTGCCTGGGTGTACGCGCTCGGGTCCCCACAATAAACCGACCTTGTGTCATATCTTGTTCTAGTGGGGGAACGAGTAAATACCGTGACTGATAGACTTGGGGAATATTGTTCTTGGCCTCAAACCGCTACACAAGCAATGGTCAATGATGGAACTTCTATGGTGTGTTGAGACGACCACACTCTACACACTTTCCTTCCAAGCACTGCTATAAATATCGGAAGTGAGCGAGAGTGTTATAACTTAGTGTGTATGAGTCACAGAGTTCTAGGTTAAACTGCGCCAACCAGTATCACTCTTAGTACTTTGGCTCCGTTACTAAAGCAGAAATCCCGATACTTTTTGATCAACATCGGTTCATGTATGTAATATATCTAAGTAATTAAGTATGCATATCTGTGTAATTAAGTGTGCATATCTATGTCATTAAGTATGCATATCTATGTAATTAAGTATGCATATGTAATTACGTATATCCGAAAAGGAATGCAAACTGTGCATATGAAATGCTGATTTACACAGCTGCCGGTTGGGCACCTCGAGGGGGTGTAATTGTTAGCAAACTTCTCTCGCTAGAACAATTACGACTGAGTAGTGAGTTCGATGGGTGCCCCATACTTTTGGCTTTGTGCCACATCTAAGCTACGCTTAGCAAATGACTATACAGCTGCCGTTAAGCAACTTCGAAAAAGACGATGGAAACTGAATTTTATTTAACGTTTTTCAGGGTCCAATTATTCGTCTTTGGAGGCGCACTCTGCATATAAATGTATTGGCTTTCTGACCATAAGACCCGGGTTCGAATCTCACCATAGTCGATTTGTTAGGAAGATGTTATCGGACTGGATCCCAACATGCGGCACTTTTGGAAAGTGCCAGGAAACCATACAACCAGTTGACCCAAGCCTTGTGAATGAAATTAGGTAGACGGAACACTTGGTGGGGGAGGGCGTTGATAGCTGTGCTAGCACGAAGTCACAAGTCACCGTGAATGAGAGTTTGAGTGTGCTGGCTTAGTTTAGATTGTTAGATAACACGATCTCTTCCAGAAACTGTAACTAATGTCTGCTCAGCATAGTTGCAGTATAAACCACAGGTGAGCTTAGTGTGTGTTGAACAAACATAAATGTGCTGGAGGGAGTGTCTGAATTAGGGATTGGCTAGCCGCTCTAGTAGACGCGTGTCCTCGATTACGAGACGCCAGCTATTATTATTCATACATATCTCAGTCTATTCATATTTCTACATGAAATAATAAAGCAATCATTTATGCTTTTTGAGGCCACCTTGGTTTGGCGGATATTTACTGTAACACGGTCATAAGAGGCACTTATGACCTTCGAAAACGTAAGTAAATTCAACTCCCGATCACTTGACGTCCACTTTTGGCCTCGTCTTTAAGCGCCATCTTGATGTAAGTCGCCACTTGTACAAGCAATATGGGCCATAAAATGCAGTTACCTCATTGGGAAAAAATAAAAAAAAACAAAACATCAACATTCGTTCGTTTCTATTTTCTCTTTGCCGTTCAACAACAACAATGTCAATCCATTAGTATCTATTTATCTATCTATCTATTACATCCTATTCATATCTATTTATCCATTACATCCTACTGATATCTATCTATCTATCTATCTATCTATCTATCTATCTATCTATCTATCTATCTATCTTAACCTGTACATTATCTATCTATCTATCTATCTATCTATCTATCTATCTATCTATCTGATTCTTCAAATATCTCTTACTCTGAATCTGTTGGTTAATTATCTATCTATCTCAAACTGTGCATATCTATCTAACAGTTTCTGCATTATCTATCTATCTATCTATCTATCTATCTATCTATCTATCTATCTATCTATCTTAACCTGTACATTATCTATCTATCTATCTATCTATCTATCTATCTATCTATCTGTCTGATTCTTCAAATAACTCTTACTCTGAATCAGTTGGTTAATCATCTATCTATCTATCTATCTATCTATCTATCTATCTATCTATCTATCTATCTATCTATCTATCTGTCTGATTCTTCAAATAACTCTTACTCTGAATCAGTTGGTTAATCATCTATCTATCTATCTATCTATCTATCTATCTATCTATCTATCTATCTATCTATCTATCACTCGGTTCATTATCTATCTGTCTCACTCGGTTCATTATCTATTACATCCTATTCATATCTATTTATCTATTAAATCCTACTGATATGTATGTATGTATGTATGTATCTATCTATCTTCAAATTTTACTCTCAATCTATCGGTTCATTATCTATCTAGCGGGCTAGGTAGCTAGCTAGCTCAGTTGATTATCTATCTATCTATCTATCTATCTATCTATCTATCTATCTATCTATCTATCTATCTCAATGTCATGCTCGACAAGAGCCAGATCAGAAGTAGCATCTGAGCCGGAGTTGCCCATCCCTCACCTCCTAGCCTAAACATAGTTCAAAAACATTTGCTAGGCTTTGGGGTGATGATGAATTGCTTTCCACCCCACAACCCATTTCCCTCAAACTAAACCTTGTTATCCTCTTGCTACTCACCGCTATTTTCGTGGCACACGTTCGGACGAACTGCATTTCTAAGTTCCACCAGTTCCGCTCTTCACGGCTAGCCGCTGACATGCCACGACCACTGAGTCGACTCATCCGCATTCCATTCAGATTCCACTGGTAAGGACGAAGTTCATCTTAGAAAGCTTTTACCCCCAGTCACGCTAGGGTACAAATATACGCAACCCAATCTTGGTGCCCATCATGGCACCGATTCTGATAAGAGTATATCAGGTACACGCATCGCAGCCAAATATGCGCGATATGGGGAGAGATTTTCATTAAAAAAAAACAGCTCCCAATCTGTTGATGTGGCGTAGGTAATCCAGATTGTTCAGATTGTTTCCGTCTATGTTTGGTCCGAAACATCTAAATGGGACTCCCAAGTTGACTTGGCTGCCTCATCCTTCACACTTAAAAAATAGCCCTCTTAAGCCCAGCCATGTAACTCTCCAACTAATTCCGTCCATGAACAGAGATACACAGTGCGTCAGTGGCTAGGGAGATAACAAACTGTTTATGGTCAGGCAACTGACTAAGAAATCTGGGATATTGAACAGGATATTTACTGTAGCCTGTCTTTATCATCACCGTCAGTCCCTTGACTGTTTCAATCGTCCGAGGTGTAGTGGCTACGGTCAGAGGATGATCTATTGGCGTTGGATCTCAGGCGTTCCGGTATTGTAATGACCGTCCAATCTTTGATGTTGACTGACCCGCTATTGAGTTAGCGTCCCCGCTCGCGTCCGCCTTCAACAGTACCTTGCATGATGGTCTTGCAGAGGCAGTTATGCCGTGTGACGTGGCCAAACCATGACGTCTTCAGACGCTTAATAGTAGCGAGAAGAGATTCCCGCCAGTCCACTAGACTTTTGGTCTTTGCTTCGTAGATAGTCATTGGTTTTGTGCTCTCAGTAGAAGCGAGAAAAAAACTTGATGTCTTTAAAGAATAGATGAGCCTTCTTGCAGGGTCATCAGCAATTTAGTACAATGGGATAACACTGGACACCAGAACAAAAGAAACAGAAAACCTCATCCGGGTTGATCCGTTGGTGGTGGCTCTCGCGAGTTCCGGCATTGTCATGTCCGTCCTCTTTTTGATGTTGTCTGGTGTCTTTTGCGTTGCCGTTCCTGTTTGTGTCCGCCTTCAACAGTGCCTTGCATGGTGGTCTTGCAGAGGCCGTTATACCGTATGACATGGCCAAACCGTGCTATCTTACGATGCTTAATAGTGGCAAGGAGAGAGTCCTGTCGGTCCAAGAGGCTTTTCTATATATCTTCGTACATAGTAATTGGTTTTGTGCTCTCAGTAGGAGATGTGGATGAGCTTTCTCAAACATTTGTTCTTGGACGTCTGGTTAATTTTTCTACCTCAACCAGGAGTATCCAAGTCTCACGTCCGTAAAGGAAGAGGATACGACCAGCGATTTGTACAGGTTGTACTTCTTAGGAAAGCTGATGTTACTCTTACATCCTTTTCAGTCTAGCCCTCGCGGCTGTGGCTGTGGCTGTGATGGTCCGTGTTCGAATTTCTGCGCTGCAGATGCCATCTTTTGACTATGTTGCTCCCAAGTATTTGAAGCTGGACACTTCCTCCAGTGGTTCATCTTCCAAGGTGACGCTGTCACTGTTGTTGCTGCGCTATTCACCATTACGTTGGACTTCTCTGTGTTCAGACCCATTCCACATGTGTAGGCTCTTTCAATGAGTTTCTTGGTCAGGTCTTGCAAATAACCGATGTCTCTGGAACATCCTCAGTATCAGGTGGCCAGAAGTCGTCTCCAGTGACCAATTGTGGAACAGGACCAGACAAGCCCCAGTCGAGAATGACATCATGAAACGAAAATGGGGATGGATCTGCCACACACTCCGCAAGCCTGCTTCTAGTGTCACGAGGCAGGCCATTGGCTGGAATCCACAAGGAAAGTCGTCTCCAACGACCAATTGTGGAACAGGACCAGACAAGCCCCAGTCGAGAATGACATCATGAAACGAAAATGGGGATGAATCGGCCACACACTCCGCAAGCCTGCTTCTAGTGTCACCAGGCAGGCCATTGGCTGGAATCCACAAAGGAATCGAAAAGCGGGTCGAACAAAACAGACTTGGCGTAGACGTGTTGACGTAGAGGTAAAGGCAGCCAGTGCGACATGGGCCGAGCTGAAGAGGATCACCCGGAACCGCGGCGTTGGAGAGGTGTTGTTGTGGTCCCCTGCGCCCCAAGTGGCATAATAAAAAATATGGTCAATATCGTATGCAAAATGCAGGTTGCAGACAAGTCTAGCACCGATGGGGATATGGTTTTGGAGGGTTTTTTTGCATAATTATCTCCAGGAACAGGTTGAAGAGTGTCTAACACAGATTGCAAGAAATGTCCCACATGGTTACTCAAGCGAATTTCACTAGTGGCATGGTCATGGTGGTAAAAGCATTCACAAGTTAATACCTCCGATAAATTGAAATAAGAAACCATGAATTATGCTTGGTGTGGCATATTATTATGCTTTTCACACAATGTAAGATTTTTTTTTTTTTTTTTTTAAATATAGTAGGTATATTAAATTATCTGTCAAGTTACAGCAAAGACCTCATACAGACAACACTTACCTCAAAATATGCACAGTGCCAAAAAAGAGACGATTTATGGCTGACTACAAATTTGTATGGTATCCCCAGCAGGTGAAGGAAGTCATAAGTCACACAGTTTTAATGGGATTGATTCCAGTCAGCCAATCACTACTGGAATCACCTTGACATTCCCTTCCGGCATTCCAAACAATTCTGCCATCTCAACCTTCAAATCAGTGTAAATTGTCATTATCTCAATCACCTTCTTTGCTATAATTGTGTCATTTGCTTTGGTTTGGTTTGCTTTGGTTTGTTTTACGGCATATCAACCTCAATGGGTTATTTATTGCCGACAAAAATTTTATTGCTGGTATTTTTTTTTATCATCTATTGCTGTTAATATTTTTTTCTTCAAAAACTACATTTCTGATAATATCTTTTCTTCAAAAAATCTATTTCTGGTAATATTTTTCCTTCAAAAATGTATTGCTGGTATATATATATATATATATTTTTTTTAAAGATGTATAACTGGTAATATTTTTTGTCGAAAATGTATTGCTGGTAATATTTTTTTCTTTTTTTTCCCAAAAATTTATTACTGGGAATTTTTTTCAAAAATGTATTGCTGGTAATATTTTTTACAAAGTATTTCTTGTATTAAAACTTATTTTTACACTTTCATAGAGTTTTGACCTCTGTTTTTGTTTTGGGGGGGGGGAACTATTTGGCCATAGTTGGGACCCTAACAGGTGCTACCACTCCGGATCAGGGTGGACCTGGGAACACCAGCAACAAAAATCCTGATCAGAGGCCTTGCTGTTGGATGTAGTTTATCTTCTTACCCACGACGCGGATGTTGTTTATCTTCTTACCCAGGACGCGGATGTTGTTTATCTTCTTACTCAGGACGCGGATGTAGTTTATCTTCTTACCCAGGACGCGGATGTAGTTTATCGTCTTACCCAGGACGAGTGTCACTTGTTATTGTAATTGTAAACATTACAGTTCTTGCCGCCTTTATCTAGGACACAAATACCCAGACGGCATTGGAGTATCATTTTATTATTATTATTAAATTCATGATGTTTCGCTTTTAAAAAGCATCTACCGTAAATGGCGTCATAGAAGTCGAGTTTTCTAGCCTATTTTTTTTCCAAAACTAGAGGTTGACTTACAGGGTGCGATGGGTAAATTGTCGCCATTTTATATTTTTAATTTCACGCATGCGCGTTGTTTGTTTTTGATTCTGAACAGTATAGTGCGGTCAGTTGGTCACCGTCCGTGAGTAAAAGAGTCCTATGACTCAATTCACTCCACCACAAATTTGGAAGCGACATGCTGTACTGCTTGGCATTTGCACCTGAAGCTCCAATACGAATATTTCAGAGTGTTTGGGTGTCAATCTGGGGACAGAGGATTCGGAAAGTGTTTGATGAATCTAAGGGTTATTACGATGGTGTTTAGAGTGATCACTCGTGATTGCGACCACATGCCCCCATTCATCTTCCCACACGAACACACACTCAATACGGAGGCCTACATCAAATATATTGAGGAAGTAGGGCTTCCAGTGTCAAGAGGGTGGCTGCTGGAAGATCCTATGTCTGTCAACAGGACTCTGCACCATGTCACAAAAGTAGGAGAAGTAGGAGAATCCAGTCATGCCTGTCAGACAACTTCTGCGACCATATCACCTCTTACATTTGGCGACATAACACCGCATACGACAACCTCCGTGATTATTATGCGTGAGGAGCAGTTGCGCGAGAGACCAAGAAAATTATTTTGTCACACCAAAGATGAACTGAAGGAAAAGGTTATGGCAGCATTCAACAACTTAAAGTGATTGTCCAGAAGAGTTATAAGAGATTCTGAAATCATCTGAAGGCCGTGGTTGCAATTTTTCCAACGTACCCTGTATATGGCGGGTATAAAAGTTGCAATCAAGTGGGACAGCACTCCAAACAATCTACTGTATACCACTTATTGTACCTCCAGAAAGCTGCCACAAATATATCTCACTAAAACTTGTCTTCGGTGAATATATTTGGCATATTAACACAGAAATTAAAATAAAATAATGAAATATTAACACAAGTTCTGTGTTCTATTAATGCTACAGCACACATCGTATCCAACAGCTGATACACTAAATGTAAACACCGACCGAGACGCGGTTTAACTCAGGCGACAATTCGTGCAACTACATAACAGTACTATAAAAGAACAGCCTGGTATGATGTGTAACCCACGGAATTCATATCTTATAGGAGTTTATATTGACTTTAATAGGTTTATTAGTAGACCTGACGAATTTTAAATGCGCGCTAAGTTATATATAATAAACAGTACCTAACGGAATGTGTTGTAGGTTGTTTGTTATAAAACGCACATCGAAAGTGATATAATGAAATATGCAAACACCTGTGTTCCCCCTCACTGGTATATGTTTGGCTGGTGTCCATTGTTGACCATGTTCGCCGTAGTCTCTGAATATGGAATCCAGTGAAGTCCGTAATCTCTTCAATATCAGAGGTTGGCAGTGTAGATTCGGAGAAAGTAGCGGCTGTTAATTTTTTAAGTCTTCGATATCAGGTTGGCAGTGCAGATAATTTGAGAGAAAAAAATGGCTGCCTTTATATACGTCGTATTGAATATTTTGGGCTTTCTGATTGGTTAACCCTTCTATTGGTGAACTATAAAATGAGTCAGCTCATTTTGGCTAGCTCACTAGTACTAAAAACTACCCAAAAATTCCAACATCCGTCATAAATACAGGCGGACGTGTTGGTATGACAGAGTTTAAGTCTATGACGACCCCCATTGGACGACGCCATTGGCTATCCTATTGGTCTACACCTATTACCTGCGACTACAACGCGTACCAGTCGATTACTGCTACCGTATTCTACTTGGTTATAGTAGCCAAAACCACTTAGCTATTCCGATCAAATATATCCCTTTCCGGGACATATAACAAAGATATTACGGTTAGTGTCTCCATATATAGGTAAGTGGTGTGTAGTTTTGGTATAGGTTATTGTGTACTGCAGCCTAACTTTATTTACCGGTAGGCCCAGGATTTGGACCACATGTAGCCTATCATATGTTTGAGAGTCGGCCTTAAACGGTCGGGATAGGCCTAACTCAATAAACTAAAAATCTTAGATTGCACACATTTTACATAAAAGTCTTTGTGAGATTTACTTGTGATTACAATTTTTTGTATTTCTTTAAGACATGGTCTACCAATGTCTCCGTCAATGATTCTATCGGAACGTTTTCCAGTCAGTCCGAGGGCTCCAATTACAACTGGAATTACTGTGGTTCTCATGTGCCACATTTTTTTTAGATTTCCACTTTAATAACCTTGTATTTTGATAGTTTTTTCAAGATTCTTCAAAGATACATTACAATCTGTAGGAACTGCCATATCAATAAGAAAGCATGTCCTGTTTAGTATTATTATTATTAATAATAATAATAATAATAATAATAATAACCAAAATGATTGACGTAACTCTTCCAATATTTTTCAACAGTTAAGAGAAAAGCGTCATTTAAGAAAAGAAAAACAAAAGAAAAAACAGTCTTTCACAATGTTAAACAATATTTTTTTCAAGTTATATATTTAAAAAAAAATTCAACTATAAATCTACAAAAAATTATAATTAGTTTTGAGGCGTTCATTACCAGTATAGCCATTTTTTCATCTTAAACTGTTTCCTTTCTTAACTGTTATTATCATTATTTTATTTGCTTTGATTTCTGTTGTATACTCATTTCTTTCTGGGTCCCAACTAGAGACCTAAGGTTAGAAATGGCATCATGACATTTTCCACTGAGCATTCTCTGAGAAAAAAAAAGAATAAAAGCCTAAAATCACACATATTTTACATAGATAAATCCCTTCGTAAGGGGTACAATTATTTGTATAGCTTTAAGGCGTGGGATACCAGGAAACTTCTCAATGAGTCGATTGGAATGTTTTCCCATCAATCCGAGGGCTCCAACTACAACTAGAGTTGTTGAAGTCTTCATGTGCCACATTTTGGAGATTTCGATTTCAAGATCCTTGTATTTTGATAGTTTTTTTAAGGTCTTCAAAGATACATTACCATATGCAGGGACCGCCATGTCAATAAGAAGGCACATTTTGTCTTTGTGGTCTCTAACCACAATGTCTGGGGGATTAGATTTGATTGTTCTGTCTGCGTGTAAAATCCCATAAAATTGTTACAGGTCCTATCTCCGTAACCGGCCCCTGGGTGGTATCTACCAATTTATTGCAGTTTCTTTTCTGTAAGTGTTGCAGATTTTCAAGTGCAGATATTGACCCACTCTCTCCTATCCGGTTTTATATTCAGTGCAACCTGATACAATTTTTCTGGATATTTATCACAGCATCTGCATTTTGGACCAACAGAATTTTTCAGTATGTGCGTTTGGTAATTTCTAGTTTGATTGGTCCTGTGCAGAAAGAATAAAACCTTCGGTTTCAGCTTTTAGCCCTGCACTACGTAGCCACTGATGGGTACCGGGTTTGTCTACATCAGATTGTTTGGTACGGGCAGAGTATTGGCCGTAAGTTTATCTTGTAATCGTTTCTGTATCTGGTCGATTGCATTTGCCTTTGCTTTCTTTTTTAAGGTTTTTGCAGCTGCGGTATGTTTATTGTGTTTTACTTGCATTTCTTCATCCACATGCAACTCTATTTTGAACTTCTTGGCTTACTTATTTCTTACTTCTTTCATATTCTTTGACGCAGAACATCATTCAGTTTTCAGTACTTTCCAGGTATCTTTGAAGGTCGATTTTTGTAATTTTTAAAGATAGTTCTAGTTGAACTAATCCTCGGCCTCCTTCAGATCTGGGCCCATAAAGACGATCAACCTCAGCCTTGCAATGATGCATGCGGTGGCAAGTGAGAAGCTTTCTAATTATTATTTTCATGGCCACTCCGGATGGCTGCTACACCATCTTCTATGTGCCATATACCTTCAGGTCGTTGGCCTTCATAGTGCTCCACAATCACCTTTCTTTTGTAGCTCTTAATAAATTTTGTCTTTTTTGTCATCTCTCCGAAACCTTGCTCCGTCATCCATTTATTCAAGCTCGCTAGGTAGGTTATAAATTGTTTTTATTTGTTTCTCATGCCTTCAGTCTGTCTCGTGAGTATCAATTTTTCCAAGCCGGCTTTCCTTATTATGCGCCCTAGAAATGTCAACTGTCTCTTTCTGATGTTAAGTTTAAGTGTCCTTTTGTTTCCGCTTTCTGTAAATCTTCGTCGTTGCTCATGTGTTCGGTCCATGGCATTCTTAGCATCCTTCTGTAGAACTGCTTTTCTGTTACTTCCAGTGTCTCTTCTCTGTCTGTGAGGAGACTGTTCAGCATTCACTGCATTATAAACGGACTGCTAATATGTAACAGTTCAGTTCTATTTTCTTTGTTTTTCAGAGACGACAACTCTAGCGAAATCCTCCGTCATGCAGACGTGATTTAGAAAGTTTCATTTCTTTCTAGATTTTCTAATTTATTCAGAATCGATTCTGATGCTTTCGTCACGGTACCAAAAAAAAAAAAATAAAAAAAAAAAAAAAATAAAAATAAAAAAATAAAAAAAACAAACAAACAAAAAACGCCCAAATATTATGGGTACATTCGACACTTGGACCCCCACTTTCTGTCTGTCTCCTTTCACCCAATTTATTATTTACTTCTTACAAATAGTAGTAAGTAACAGATTACTACTTGTTGTTATTTGTATTGCTGAACCTGTTTCTATTGCTTGCGCCCTCAATATTATTATTATTACTATTATTGGCCAATAAAAATGTTGATGACGTCATTTGTTTTGCTCACTTTCACTGACCCACATTCCTTGCGCCACGGTTGCAAGAGAGACTTGAGGCTTTGGCACGCATTTGAGCTGAGAATCAGATGAAAGGACGGGGTGGAGATGAAGTGGAATTAATGGCAATGGATGTTTTTATTGAAAAGAGAATTTTGAGTGGAAGGGAGAGAGAGAGGGGGGGATAAAAAGTGGTGGATGAGAAAGAAAGAAAGAAAGAAAGAAAGAAAGAAAGAAAGAAAGAAAGTGACTGAGAGGGAGACTAAGGAAAGAAGTCCTAAATAAGAAAAAGAAAGAAGTAAAAGCTACGAAAAAATATAAAATATGAGGGAGAAAAGTGGCAAAAAGGCGTTTTTATAGAAAGGAGAAAATTGAGAGGAAGGGAGAGAGAGAAAGAAAGAGAGAGGTGTCATAAAAAGAGGTGGATGAACAAGAAAGAAAGAAAAATAAAGAGAGAGAGAGAGAGAGAGAGAGAGAGACGAAGAAAGTCCTAATTAAGAAGAGAGGAGTAAAGACGAGAGAAAATGTAAAGAAAAGGTAAATAGTAAAGAGGAGAAAATACGAGAGAAATGTAACAAAAAAAATGAATAACCAGAGAGAGAGAGAGAGAGAGAGAGAGAGAGAGAGAGAGAGAGAGTGAGAGAGAGAGAGAGAGAGGGCGGTAAAAACTAAAATACTGGGGCAAATGTCAAATGTAGTAGCTGCTGCTGTCATCATCGTCGTAATGGCGGAGATGGAGACATTGTGGTGGTGGAAATTAATAGAGGCTTCATATTGACAAAATTAAAAAAAGATTCCTGTCAGTTTTACGTAATAATAACACTTAGAATTAAAGTGGTTTCACCCCTTAACATCAGGTAGGTGAAGCTCGTTAATAAAAAAAATATAAGAACGCAAAATTAGTTTCAAACGAGAATGTTCCCGATATTTTTAGTGGTTACTCATATTTGATTAGACGCCCCGTTTATTTATTAAAAATACTTATACTTATTATTAAGTATATTTATTCATTTTCGTCTAAATATTCGAGAAACCTTATGAAAAAAAAAATCTGCTCTCCGACAGGATGCAAACCTGCGTCCCCAGAGGGAACTGTCGTTAGATCTGACATGTTCTAACCATATGAGTTACGATGAATTCTTGACGATATATATATATATATATATATATATATATATATATATATATATATATATATATATATATATATATATATATATATATATGAGACTGGAAATTATAGACTGGTAAAATTTTCAGTATTGATATCATTTTAATATTTTTAATTTTGAGCCCTATATATAAAAATATCAGCTGCTTCTTGATTTTTTTTAAAATAAAAAATCAATGTTTATATGTTATTTTTTATGGATAGGAATCGAACATGTATCCTAAACGGAAACATTATTTGGCCTGACATGCTATACCATTCAGCTACAGATGACGCGTCTGGTTAGGAGGACATATTTTCTACGAAATTTCTCGGACATTCAGGCCGGTAAATGTAATTAATACTGTTTATTATAAACATTTACTTAAATATTTATAAAGATAACATATAAACAGAAAATATATTAAAATAACTGTTGGACTTATATATATATATATATATATATATATATGCCTCTGTGTGTGTGTGTGCGTATAATCATCCACAGACAGACTGTTTCGCTGTATCACAGCTCATCAGTGTGGATAGAGATCCGATTGCCTCAAGCAGGGATCGAAAACCGACTGATTTGGCATCAGTCGGAGATTTTACTCCTGAGCTAATAGTGTCCGGTAGTGAGGAAGGTGAATTTTTACGTATTTATAAATAAACACAGCAGTAAACAATAGGGCTCAATTCGTAGAAGAGCTTTGCATTATCAGCAGTAGAAATCACCAGTGGAAACAGTTTTTGTGTGACGTGTTTCGACCTTTAAGACTCAAAAGAGCTAAACAAAATGAACACAAAACGATCAGCTTTTTTTTAAAGCTGATCGTTTTGTGTTCATTTTTTTAGTTCTTTTTTCGTAACAGATTTAATGTTTAGTATAGAGCTTAGAAAAAATTCGAAGTGTGAGATAGGCAAGAAGTAAGGCATGTACCAACATCAGCACGGCAAAGGGCACTCCTTTAAAGGCAAGGAAGGGCAAAAATATTTTAAGTCAGGTGATAGCGATTGCTGTATGAGTCGTACGATTTTTGAATCAAGCACGGGCAACACCGGGCCATGCTGCTAGTTATTAATAAGAGTTTGTTTATTTTTTTTCGTTCAGTGTCGAAAATCTAGGACTCGTATCTGGAAAAACCGAATGAAAAAAGAATGTTAAAACAAAAACTTTTTCACACCTAACCCAGTTCTGCGGAATCCGAATCAACGTTGAGTTTATGCAAGCGAATGAGCCAATTGAAGTAAAGTGCCATGCAGATTTAAATTTTTCCCACTTGTGACGAATGCAGTTATCGATTTTTTTTGCATGCTAGCATGCTAGTTA
This sequence comes from Acanthosepion lycidas, assembly GCA_963932145.1. Taxonomy (NCBI): domain Eukaryota; kingdom Metazoa; phylum Mollusca; class Cephalopoda; order Sepiida; family Sepiidae; genus Acanthosepion; species Acanthosepion lycidas. The sequence continues at coordinate 101,113,791 of OZ010581.1, forward strand.
ACATTCGTGTTAATCAGCTGTTGGCTCTCACGCTGGCCAATAGAATCTTCCTGCCTATTCGTGGCAGCCAGCTATAGGCTCTCACTCTGGCCAGTAGAAAATGGCCGCAAACTACATGAAAACTGCCGTAGAAGCATGAAAAATGGATTATTGCCACTATCGATGGGAGTTGGGAAATGCAAAGTCGGTCTTGGCCTTTCGAGCTAACTTGGAGCGTGTGCATGTAAATTTTGGTGTAAATCCGTCGAAAGTTGCGGCCGTGCATTCGTTACACACACACACACACACACACACACACACACACACACACACACACATCCTGCCTTTTATAGGTAGAGCTGACTTTCCTAACTACATTGTTGATGAGCAAATAATGCGATCGATTGCAAATTTTAATATAAATCAAATAGACCATAATACGTCCTCAAATAACCCTAAACACATCAATCTTCTCTATCGTAATCAGATGCATTCTAAATGTAAACAAGAAAAAGAAATAAAAATGGTCATAAATACAAATATTTCCCTCACAGATCCCAGTAAAAAAAAAAAAAAAAATAATTATATACTATACCAAATTTAATAGAACAAATTTTATAATCCGTAATAACTCCTCCTCACCAATTGTAGAAAACCAACAGTATATATCAATTTAAAAGTCCCTTGAGAGTTAGCATCTCCGACAAAAAAAGTTAATGTATATGTTGGTCATTCTACAATAACGCTATCAAGACGGCGCAGTCTACACATGAATGATTCATCCTACATTGCACAACATCTGCAAATACATTCCATTCCACATTCACAGTTTAGAAGTATATTAGTCGAAAAATGTCGTCGGCACTCGCTTGCTCTCGATTGTGGTTTTATCTGAAGAGGGAAGGGTAACGCTAGGCCTACTTATCCAATACACTCTACACAGAATGATACTCGACACTCAACGCTCGATATATGGGTGAACTGGCCAGCTGATCAGCTGCACAGCAACCCTATGACCTCATCCAGTCATAGGAATGATGATGATAAATGATTAAACTTATTACGATACTATTGGACCGCGTGATTAGCTTGCTAAACCTTTTTAATGCCATGTCAGCTCAGAATGTAGATGAACATGGCCCTCCACGGTTTTCTTTTCTTAATTATCTGTTAATTCCATCCTTTCTTTTTTTTGGTGATGAGAGTGAAATGGTTTCCAGTTGCTTTGGGTAGCAATGAGTTTTCCTTCTACGAGACTGGCATCCAGTCAAGTATACAGACCACAACCTGTTACTTAGATACATGAGTGTACGCGTCTGTTCTTAGTAAAAGTCATGTATAATTAATTCTTGTGTATTTATTATATGTATGTTCGTATATATACATACGTGGCCAGATCAAAAAGTATCGGGACTGGGGCGATATATATAAAAAAAAACTACAACACATGTTAATTCGGCATTTAATCTCCTTCGAAGTAGTCCCCTTTCCCTATCGCCGTGAGTTTGAGTCATAAATAATTTCCGTTTTAGGGAACCGATTGACGAAGGTATTCTCCTAACTAAACATTCCATAAATATATGACAGGTGCTAAAAGATGGGTGACCCTTTGGGAATACTATGGCGCTGTAAGCTTAAATGTGCGGGCGGTGTAATGAATAATGGCTCGGAATTGTTAATCAGAGAGCCGATTTCCGATTCCAGTTGGGTTCGTTATATTCGCTTACGCGCAAATATATTTAGGAAAGGCATGAATCCACCTTTTCTCCAGCTATTGGTTAATTAGTAAGACTTGTATCACTAAACCATTATTACCCCACCCCCACTAAATTCTTACAGTCAAAAAATATATTCTGGCTTTAAATAACCTGAAATGGGTTGATAACCCGTAGAAAACAAAACAATTAAATCTATCACTTTGTAAGATCGAGTTATCGTCGTGATGGAATCGGAGATTAGTTTATTAAAAACTGCTCCATGACTTAGGTCAATTTGTTACACAGTGTTATTATCTAAGAAAAAATCTAACAATGTAAAAATAAATAATAGCTTTAACAAACCTAAAAAGGGTTGATAAACCGTAGAAAATGAATTTATTGATTGACGATCATAGCTAAAGCAACACAGTAAAAAAAAAATGGAACTCGGTTGCTCTGTTCTAATCCCACCTGATCACTCTTCACCCGGCTTTTCGCCAACCGATTATTACCTTTCGATGATTTAATGAAAAAAACAGACACTAGAGCTTTATCCCTTGTTTCCTGTTTATGATTAAATTTCTGCTTCCTTCTAAAGTCTACCTCCGCATTATCCTTCCAAAATCTTGGCCTTTTCGAGTCTAGAGTTAGCTGCTATGTGTATAGCCCTCAAGAACTTCATTTCTTACACTTTCTTACACTAATACAGTACCACACAATAACCCTCTGCCATGAGTGGTTCTTAGGGCTTGTATTGGGTGAACATTAGTAAAAAATAAATTCAAGTGTTCTTCGAACATATTTTTCGCATAAAAATCTGCGTAATTTGAGCCAGAAGGTATCGAAGAGCTGCCTGTTTTTTTTAAGGAAATCAGTCTATGTAATTATCGCGCCCTATGTCAAGAGATGGAATATTAATAAAAAAAAAATTAAATTAAACTTTCACTTATCTGAGTTACGCAAAATAACAACCTCTCTTCAAGAAATGAAGTAAAAAAATGATTACAAAACTGAATGTTCATAAATATTTTCCTTAAAAAAGACCTTATTTTATGATGTTAAGATAAATCAAGATTTAACTTTATTCATTATACCTATATATAAGGGTTGCTTCAAAATTAATGCCTCGACAGATATTAATGGCATGGCTGAGCGTTATATGCGGCTTGTACAAACCTTCAAGTCTATCTTCAACTGTTACCCATCCTACTTATCCTCATAATATACAATACTTACGACACATTTTTCACTTAAAAATCTGCGGAATTTTACCCAGAAGATTTCGAAGAGCTGCCTGTTAGGTGGCAACAAATCATTGCAAATAATGGCGAATACATGATTAAATAAAATGTAATTGTAGTTTATTTGTTTGAAGAATAAAGTTGTTAAATGAAAAGCGGAATTTATTTCTGAATCAACTTAGTAGCTGAGATCAAATGAAAAAAGAACAATTCAAGGTTTGTCTATGGCATAGTGTTCGTTTCTTTCTTTCTTATGACTCTTCAAGGGTTGTCCTTTTACCAGATGAAATGTTAAATTCAGATTGTATTAATGCCAGTTACATCACTTTCTTTCTAGGAAAATTGCCGTTCCCTCCCTGCCAACGCAAGGTCGTATACAGCAAAAATAACGCAGGAAAAATAATTGTAATTCGGTTAATCAGTTCAACCCCAATCCGCCATATTCATCTAACCTTGCACTAACCGATTATGACATTTTTTTTTTTTTTTCGAATGCTGCAAAATGGTTTGATGAGGAAAACCTTAACTAATGAAAACCATATTCAAGAGTTCTACGAAGAGTTTTTTTTTAACGTCAAATCCTTTGGAATTTGACTCAATACGTATTAGGTTGGTGCAAAATTAATGTCGTTTTCTCACATATGTTACTATGCGAGAAAACGACATTATTTTTGCACCAATCTAATATTATAAAGTGGCAAGTAGTCTTGTTTGAGATAATGGTGAATATAATTAAAGGGAATTTATTTCTTGAACACTAAATTTGACAAACCAGAACGGAAATTATTACTGATAGCGAAAAGATTTGACGATAAAGTGCCAAGTATGGCAACTGAACATAATTTTTTTTCTTTATCTAAAATTTCTTTTCAGGAAGAAGACTGTACAGGTGTTGCAAAAGTTAGCTGCACGGAATGAGAAATTGAAGAGCCGAGTTCAAATTTAGTCCGAGTTCGTTATATTCGCTTCCGCCCAAATAGCCTTGGGAAAGGCATGAATCCATCTCGCCTTTCCCCAGCTATAGATTAAATACCAATACTTCTATCTGAGGAATTAATTATTTCAAAAGAAAAATTCTTAATATTCACTTGTAAAAAAGATATTACTCTTATAAGTCAAGATATGTATCAGCTTTAAATAACCCACAAAGGGTTCACAAGTCGTAAAAAAAAACAAACTACCTAATCATTTCAGGAAGATATGTAGAGCCAGTGGGCAAGAATTAAGAGGAGTATTACAGGCAGGTTATGACTGTGTAATGTAAATGATTTGATAAAAGGTATGATAAAAACTCTCGGGCGTGAAGATCATATTCGACAGTAGGATTGATACCAATAGAATGCGTCCTGGATATGACGATAAACTACATCCGCGTCCTGGGTAAGACGGTAAACTACGTCCAACAGCAAGGCCTCTGATCAAGAGGCGTTGAGGAGCGTGGAACCACAGCTTAATTGCTGGTGTTCCCAGTTCCTCTCTGATCTGGGGTGGTAGGACCTGTTAGGGTCCCACTGGACAAACACGTAACCTCAAACTGGTGTCAAAACAGCATGAAAGTGTAAAAATAGGTTTTAATACCAGAAATACTTTGTAAAAAAAATATTACTGGCAATATATTTTTTGGAAAAAAATATTACCAGCAATACATTTTTGAAGAAAAATATTACTAGAGATAGATTTTTTTGAGGAAAAAAAATTATTACCGGAAATACATTTTTGAAAGCAAATATATATATATATATAACGTCATCCACAGACAGACTGTTTCGCCGTTTCACAGCTCATCAGTGTGGCTAGGCATACGGTTGATTACTAGCAATAAAAATGTTGTCGGCATTAAATAACCCATTGAGGCTGACATGCCGTAAACCAAACCAAACCAAACCAACAAAATGGGCTATGAACGATCTAAAGAAAGAAAGAAAAGATGTATCGATCGATAGATATGGACAAAGTAAGATAGATAGATAGATAGATAGATAGATAGATAGATAGATAGATAGATAGATATAACAAACTGAGATGTATATGTCGATGTCTATATCGATAGATAGATAGATAGATAATGAAGAGAATCAGATAGATAGATAGATAGATAGATAGATAGATAGATAGATAGATAGACAAACTGAGTTAGCGAGAGATATCGGTAGATAAATCTGAACAAAGTGAGATAGATAGGCAGACAGAAAGAAACTGAGATAGATATATCGATAAACATGAACAAAGTCAGGCAGATAGGCATAGGGAGATATATCGATAAACAGATAGCTTTTAAGAGAAATAGATAGTTATAAACAAAATGAGATAGGAGAGATATCGATAAATAGTATGAACAAAATGAGATAGATCGATCAATCGATAAATATAAACAAACTGAGTTAACGAGATGTATCGATAGGCAGATAGATATTAAAAGAGATAGATATAAACAAAATTAATTAGCAAAAGATATTGATAGATAGATATGAACAAAATGAGATAGATAAATAGATAGATAGATAGATAAACTGAGATGGATAGAGCGATATAGTGGTAAGCAGCTAGCTAGCTAGCTAGATGAATGACTGATTGGGAGATTCAAACACTCATGAATTAAAAAATAGTAAATTTTGCTCAATTTACAAATATATATTTGCATCTGGAGGGCTAAATCGCGCAATGGGAAGATGCTGCCCCGATAACGGATCCCCGGTAACCAAACTGGATTAAACATTTGCCAGTGTCAACTGATGACAAGTCTAAGTATGTAGCTTCTACTATATATCGGCTTTTTTTTTTTTTTTTAAATAAACCGTTATTAATATTAGGTAGATTTTAATAAATCGATGCATTAAATTCCATATTTAAGTTATTTACATTGTTCGGGATGTTGTCCTCATCTTTATTGCCATATTCACATTGTACGCTACAGGTGACTGGAAATTGGAACTGAAGCCTTTATTTCGTTTCCCGGGATAGAATATTAGATACACGTGCCATTCGTCTTTCGGACGTCTTAGTTATCTCCCTTTAACTAAACTCTCTAAGTTTCTGTTCGCCGCTGCAGTAGCCAGGTAGTGAATTTACAACTCTTTGTGTCAAGTCACTGGATCCAACCAACTGTTTTATTCACTTGGCCATATATCCTTCAGGATCCTTCAGTGTATGAATTTTTGGGACTTATAAACTTAATGTCTCAGCAACCATTTTTATCACATTGCCCTTTTGTTGCGTTTCTCTATTACTGGTTCCCATATTGTTGTCGATTCCGGGGTTGGAATCCGGCACAATTAAATAAACACGCCAGCAATTGAAATAGAAAAATATGTGTATTAAACGTAAGAATACAAAGTTGAAATGAAGATTAGTAGTCCAGGAATGCGGGTTAGTAGAAAAGTATATGTACAAGTCTCTAAGTGAAGCCGTAATTATCTCTCTTTCTGGACTCTCGTAACTCAGAGTGAACACCCTGTGTCGACCTTTTTTGTCACGCTATCTCTCCGTAGTATAAGTATACTTTGGACGAGTCCATCTTGTGTACAAGGGGTGAGCCCCACAATACATATTGTATTCATTTCTATGCTTGGTCGGCTCAGGAGATTTTTGTGGTCTAACATATGTACTGATTCCTTACGTTTTCGTATTTTCCAGTGATGTTCTCTGCCTATTATTTCAACCTCACCCCACAGTGGGGCGGTGATCCCCGCTTTTCCTTCCATATGTGGGGAATTACGCCTGATTTTTCTATTTTTTTCTCGTGTTGCCGCTTTATGAGATTCTTGCATTCATACGTTGATGTTCTCAAGGTCACATGGCCCAGTAGATAAAAGCATTGGTTGGATCCGGTGACTTGACCCAAAGAGTCGTGAGTTCAATATCTAGCTATTGCAGTGGTGAAATTGGAGAGTTGAGTCAAAGGGAGATAACTGAGACATCCAGTAGAGACAATGAGAAAGAAATGAAAAGATTGAGATTCATAGATTGGGAGAGTTGAATTATGAGATGCTCTGCGTTTTTTCGTCAAAATGTGTTTCAGGTCAAAGTTGAATTAGACCAGGAAATAGTTGTATGTTTGGCTTATATTACCTGATCATACCGAAAGTTTGAAACGAAGGTAGCGTGATTGGCTGATCTCCTAATGTTATAAATCACTCTCTCACCGCACTCTCTCTCTTTATATATATATATATATATATATATATATATATATATATATATATATATATATATATATATTAATAAATATACATATTATTCCACACCGATAGCACGACGCAATTTTAGGTGCTGAGTATAACTTGATCCCTGATGAAGTTTTAATAAAGTGAAACATCTTAGATTGAGATCTATTTCCTACTTGTTCTTTTTCCTATCGTATATGTGTATATATATATATTGTATATTTGGGCTGCGACTTTTCTTTTATGTATGATTCATTTTAATGTTTCTTTCACAGAGGAAAACGGTAAGAAACACTTACAAGTTTGCCTTGTTCGTTGTTCGGATACGAAACTGAGCAGATATGGCTTTTGAGAGAATCTGAACGAATGAATGTGTCTTAAAGAAAATTGAACTTCGCTTAAATATGAATCTCTTCGTAAACGAGCAACCAAAGCATGCCGGATCCCACTGGGGTTTCACCTGCAAAGGGAAAGGCAGTTTCGAATCCTGTCAGAGGCTACATTTACTTTAAGTTTTCTCGTGTGCGTAGTTCGGTAGACTAAATAAACACTGTTTAAGAAATGGAGCTTCTACTCAAATGAGGGTATCCTTAAAACTAACCCCAGAAGATATATATATATATATATATATATATATATATATATATATATATATATATATATATATATATATAACCGGGTGTAAGAGCAAAATTGTTAAAATTGTGTAACGGTAACATTGTTTAATTATTACCTGTGAAATGTTGTACCTTATGAATGATTAAAGATATCTTACTGGAATTCTACGAGGCTTTTATAACACTATTTGACTCTACTTTGAACAATAAGAATGTATTGAGGGCCTCGTCCAGTTTTCCTATCCACTGTTCCCACTTTTTAAACTCATTCACAGTTCTCTTGATGGTTCTTGAATGGACTTTGGAAATGGAAGCCGGAGTATGTATGTTCGTCCCATTACAGAAGGACTGAATGATCTTTTTCACCATTGCTTATTTGGGAAGACAGTAGGGCTGACACAAAACGATTTTTCCTGTTCTATTTCTAGCTGAATAACTCAAATGGTTTTTCAGTGATTCTTACGAAAAATGATATCAAGATGGCTAAACGTCTTATCTGAAAAGATGAGTGTTTTTTTTTTTTTTAGATATTAAACAATTAATCCTGTTACGCGATTCGGACAATTTTGCTGATACACTCGTTATATATATATATATATATATATATATATATATATATATATATATATATATATATATATCGAGGATATTGTATAATATCTGTCAGTTACACGCCTTAAGCGATCATCAAACTATAATAGTATCAATATTGAACAATATTCCTCAATACTGAACAATATTCCTCAATAGCAAATTTAAAAAAAATATATATAATTATCTTGAATTATATATATATGAAATACACAATTTCATATATATATATATATATATATATATATATATATATATATATATATATATGAAAATGTGGGCAGCAATCGTTCTACTATGTAAGTTTCGTTAAAAAAACAACTGACAAGTTTTTTATATATTTTTTTTTAATTTTTAAGAACACATGAAAAGTTATATAAAAAACTTAACCACGCCACCTCATCAGTCGTTTTTAACCAAACTTGCATATATATATATATATATATATATATATATATATATATAATCAGTAACATTAATGAAAATTACTGGCGTAACCTGACCATATTGAAAAGCTTGGCTGGTTACTCCTTTTACGACTTTTGTATATAGTCCTAAACTCCCCACGGATATATAGTCAACCTTGAAAAATGTAAACATACACACACTGACATTTGCGTTTGTTTGTTAGGTGCTATTATTTGAATCTTACTCGGACGTGAAAGCCAATTTGAACGCATTTGTGCAGATGTGACGGCGTGTAATGTCATTTAGAAAAGGACCAATCGCAATCCTTCGTTTGGCTCACATCCTTCAAATATTTGCGCCAATTATGTGTTTTCTTCCCCAGTTTCGTTTTTTTTTTTTTTACTTTCTTTCTTTTTTTTTTTCTTTCTTTTTCTTTCCTAAAATTAGGCGCGCGTTTTCTCTCTCGAGTCTGGGAGTAAGAAAAGACGTTGAATTTTCTTGTTGGTTCTAAATATTTCATTTACAAAGGACAGAATTTGTGTTCTGTTAATATTTCAATACTTCTTAGTCGTCTCATCCTTGGAGCTAGACGACAAGAAGGTCATGTTGATCTTTTAGTAAATGGTATAGAAAAATATATAAAAATGAATATATATATAAAAGGCTGTTAGATTTTCGTCTAACCTACATACACACACACGCACACACTCATATGCACACAAACACGCATATTTATATATATATATATATATATATATATATATATATATATATATATATTTTACATATATATTATATCTCGGCCAATTCATTTAGTCATAGGAGTAAATAGAATTTACACTCCTTCCCTTTTTAGGACTGGGTTTCCGATTCTTTCTGAAATCTATTCATTCTCTTTCAATCCAAGTAGCCCCTTGCGTCTTAGTGATGTTATCGCTTTGCTTGGGGTGAACTGATACATACATATATACACACACACACATATATATATATATATATATATATATATATATATATATATATATATATATGTGTGTGTGTGTGTGTGTGTGTGTAGTTGCATTGATATAAGTTTGTAATCCTTTCTTGGATGCCCTTGCCATTGTGAAACCCACAAATACAAACTCACATAAATACAACTATGTTAGCTCTAACACTGATACTGGGCCCTTTGCAATAAGTACCGCGCATACATAATATATGAATAATATATAGAGAAATTACACACACACACACACACATATATATATATATATATATATATATATATATATATATATATATATATATATATATATATAATATATATATATATATATATATAACAGGGTTTCCCATATCGAGGGGTGTTTAGCCGATTTGAACATTTTAAAACACTTTAATCTATATTCAAAACCATCACTTGATAAGACGCCAGAAGTGATGAGACAAAATGGCTATTTTTGTTTTGATTTTATATTATATTATATTATATTATAATTTTCGAATTTTTTAACGTCAAAAAACGACATTGTTACGTCATTATTTTTGCACCAACTTAATATATATATATATATATATATATATATATATATATATATATATATAGTTATATATATAGTTATATATAATTAATTTATTTGTTTAAACGTTATTTTTAATGGATACCCATGTTTGAGTAGATGCACTGCTTTTATTTATTAAACAGTAAATTTATTTATTTCCATCTAGCAGACTGAATATTCAAGAAATCTTGCTAGAAAAATAGGCCCCCTCCCCGGCAAGATTTCTCGAATATGTTGGATTTAATCCATTTCCCAATCTATATATGTGTGTATATTATAAATTAACTGATTTAAAATATGGTTCCTTCGCTGCACAGAAATTACCATGTTTCAAAAACCGAAGCTAAAAACTTCAAATTTAATTATATAATTAAATTATAAGCATTTCAATAAGAACATCGGATTATATATCTTACTGTTCTTTCTTTTTACTATAATATATATATATATATATATATATATATATATATATATATATATATATATATATATATATATATATATATATATAATATTTTTGTTTAGTTGTATAAAAAATATTGTTTAATACAAAAAAAAAACAGAGATTCTACTGGAAATAGTTTATCCATAAAATAACGTTTCGTTTAAACAAAATAAATTACGAATAACAATATGTCAGATCTAATCCATTTTCTAAAAATAAATGTCTTTGTGTCTTTGTTTACGTTAGGATACGATACAGAATAGATATGGATGTTTCGAGAATCAGGCGAGATTGTATGTTCAAAAGGCATTATTCGGGCTTCGTTTGACCGGAAGTCCTACGTGGCCAAGTGGTTAGGCACGCCAGATCCAATGTCGCTTCTCATAGTTGGTGATCATTGAACGGTCATAGCACGCCAGGCTTAGTGGTGGTTCCGTATAGGATACAGGGTCAATTCCTGTCAAAGGACGCCTATTTTCTACGCAATCTCTCGCACATTCAGACCAGTAAATGTAATTAATACTGTTTAATTAAAAGAACAGAGCATGTACTCAAATGTATCAATAAAAAATAACTCATAAACAGAAAATATATGAAACGTATATATATATATATATATATATATATATATATATATATATATATATATATATATATGTGGGGGGGGGAAAATATATAGAAAATAGTAAAGAACTGGTTTGGTAAATAATCCAAAGTTCTTTAGTATTTTTGTTATTGTTTTTAAAAAATAGTGCTCGATACAAAAGTAGGGCCTAAATTATAATTATTTATTTAAAAATAGGATTCCAACATGCTACATAAGAGGTCTCATGTTTCAAAACAAGAGCCGAAAACTTCAATATAATTATTTGAATTAAATTGAATTAAAGTAAGCTCTGTTCCATCTTCAAGCGAAATTTTTTTTCAAAAAAAAAAAAAAATTCGCTTGAATAAATATATTTTATATATGAATAAAAATGACAATAGGAAAACTGGTAATTGCTGACGCGTTTCATCCAATGTGGACTTCATCAAAGCAAAATACGAATATATATATATATATATATATATATATATATATATATATATGTGTGTGTGTGTGTATGCGTCCGCGCACAGGCACGAACGCTCACACATACACTATGAAAGGAAAATAACCAACCTTGCACCAAAGAAAAGTGCATATATAAAAGAAGAAAAAACGAAAAAAACGAGGAATATAAGCATTTAATTGTTGATATCCACTGACGAGTAGCCGAAGTGATTGCTGGGTGTCCTATCGACGAAACTGAGTGTGGCATCAATCAGTTAATTGACAAACTTTACATTTGTATTAATTCTCTCTCTCTCTCTCTCTCTCTCTCTCTCTCTCTCTCTATATATATATATATATATATATATATATATATATATATATATATATATATATATATATATATATATATATATATTTTATTACTATATAAATTAGGTAATTCATCCCTTGGCTCCGGGTCGAATTGGTAGAATGGAAAAAAGGGTTGTATGTTCGATTCTTGTCGGTAGTCCAATCTGTCTTTAGTAGGACTTTTCACTCCAGGCCTGTTGTTAATAAATTTCATTATTTAATACATTTAAAAAACAGGGAAAGTAATTTAAACACGCGACCCATTAAAATAACGTTTATAGTAATGAATAATTTTATTAGCATATATGATTTTTTTCTTTTAATCTGAAGAAGAGTTCGCTCTCTGGGAGAAAAGCGCAAATAACTTATTTATGATTAGTGAAATCATTTGATGACGTAGTGAAAGTAGATTTTTTTTAAAATTATTTTTAGGTTGACTAATAAAAGGAAACAATCACTTCTTCTCTAAAATTATTTTTAGCGCACAGATTACAGAATTAGTTGGTAGATAAATTGACAGTAAATTTATAATTGGGTTGCTCTGACAGAAATACTATCTATTTATATACTTGCGACATTTTTTGGCGGTACGTTTATTCTAGGGTGTGGATAAAATAAAATAACATTTGTAAACTACCGCCTTGTCGTGAAGCAACAATTTGCAGATAATTACTAACCAAACTGTTATCCTCATAGGGTACGTAAACTAAGTTAATCTGAGTGCATATAATAATAATAATAATAATAATAATAATAAAATAATACATTTGATGACGAACTGTTTTACTCCATCATACAGTGTAAAATATCTATGTGTGTTTATACGTGTATATTTCTATATGCGTACCTCTGATGCTTATGGTAGTCAGGCTTGTGTGGTTCAATGGCTCTGAGAGCGATGACGTCTGGAGTACTAAACGCCTGGTAGAACCACTCTTGGCGGCAAGATCGAAGACAAGGACCCTGACTAAGCACAACCAACCCCAACGGTGGAACAAGCGGGTGACAATTACAACAGATCTCAACGGTTGAACTACGCACGTCGGACATGCTATAGAAGGCGCCACTCGAAATTATAACAGAGTCAGCGGAAGTCCGTTGCAGTTTCATAACTGGATTCTGAATTCTATATGCACAGCAGAAGAAGGTCATCAAGTGTTTGGGTCACACTTCAAGGCAAGATGATGTCCATTTACGCCATCAGCTCTGATTTTTTTCACCTACAACCAAATCTTACAAAGCCAGCGATAAGGACTGGATGACAGGAGGAGGTCTTGGTGAAACTGGAAGCTTCTCATCCTGAACCTGCACGTTGGCTGTAAATTTACTCATCAACGCCATCATTATAAAGGAAGCGATGGATATGAGTTAAAGTCAGTCAGTTATGTGACATGCAGGATACACGTTTAGGCGAATATGTATCTTTTCTCGCAGTAGGTTGCCATTTCCGCTCTGACTCGCTATTTCTATGCGAGAAGAAGAGGATTCATACCTTTCCCAAGGCTATTAGCACGTAAGTGAATGTAAGGGATCTAAGTGGAATTCGAACTCGGCTCTCCGATTCATCAATCCGAGCTGCTATCCATTACTCCACCGTGCCTCCACGAATTAAAGCGAACGATAAATAGCATTTTAATGTGAGTAATGTGATGACAGCGTAATGGAGAACAGAATCGACGAATCGAGTTCAATTTTTCGCCTAGTATACATCGTTTGCTCTTTCATAAATGCTCTTCAGAAAGGCATGAAACCATCTATTACCTCGAGAGCAATGTATTAAACAACAGCTAACTGGATTCTCTAGTTTTAGTTGGCAGACAAAGAGAAGGACATGTCCAAATTCAAAATCGATTGGGCGTGTCGCTTACAACGCCATCCCGTAGAAACAGCAACCCCATATCGTGCTGAAATTGTATGTCAAAGAAGTGTTTAAAGGATCGACGTTCATAACTTCATTATATGCCATGAGGCAGTAAGGTCACTTGGCGGCGTCTATCTCCTCTCCCTAGTTGTATTAGGTGAAATGTTTGGTTGCTCTCATAATTCAAAGTGTGTTCCAACACAGTACTTTAATTCTGTTCTTAACATCTCAAAGAACGAGACAGGTTCTTTGGTGGGGTCCATCTTCGAGCGAATGCAACCTGCAGGTCTTAGAAGGAACCATCCTCCTTCGAACTTTGAAACAATAAAGATTGATTGATTTGTTTAACAGCATATCAACTCCTTTAAGCCGAAATTTAATTTTCTTTGAAGTAATAAAAATATGATAGGTTATTCTGCTTTCACAGTTGAATACATGGTAGATGATACTTAGCTTTTATGTATATACAGGGTTGTGCTGACATAATTACTAGAGGTGGTGATATATCAGTTTTATGCTTTTAGTTTTAGTTATATTTTGGAACTTAGTTTGATGAACACCCCTAAGGATCACTTAATGGCGAAATCGAAATATCTTGAAAACAATTCTATAGCTTCAATTAAATATATTTTGAACGCAATTGGAAGCCTTCAACTCTAGATAAAAAGTATTGTTGGTAATTTTACTATAAATTGGTATTGTTGACAATTTTTATATAAAATGTATTGCTGGTATTTTTACTGTAAAAATATATTTTTATACTTTCAATTGTAACCTAGGAAGGGTTGCTGAAAGAGGAATAACCAAAAGAGAGGTTGGAAATGAAATGATAATCTTTATAACATCAACAAAATACAATACTCGCCCGCGGCGGGAAGTAGGTAAACCACTGCCAGTGCTTGACTACTTAAACAGCATATTACCCCAACTTACAATAGTGTCCAACGTATTTATGAGGACTGGGACATACATATTAGTGTTCATAGGTATGCTGGTATATAACAGTACTACTAAGATGTTGGGGCGCACCCACCTTCTCATCAGAATGGACTGATCTCTCTACTATTAATAGGACAGTTCTATAGAGTTCTAAAGGAGGATCAGGTGACCATCACACTTCCGTCTCTCTACCGGAAGATACAGTTGGACTTTATACTCTTTCTGATTGTTACTGACTAACCTGCGTTCGTTTGACTACTAATCTCTCTGTAGTAAATACCTCTTCGAATATACCAGTATTTTTCCCTACATATGTGTTTGTCCTTATTTCAATAGACGCACGCGGAAACACTCAACATCTCAACATAAGGGAATATTATTCTTATTATCTGTTGAACTGTTTGGAAGCTGTTGATAATTGCAAAAAGTCACAAATCATCATGGCCTTCAAGAAATTAATCACACCGGGTTATGTGCTCTCATCCAGAAACTCATACGTTCTCTGTAGATTGAGTAATAGGGTTTGGTTAGCTGAGATTAGATAGGGTTGTAGCCTAGGAGTGGTTACTGAATAACCAAAAACGGAAGTTGGAAATGAAATGGTAATCTTTATAACATCAACAAAATACAATACTCGCCAGCAGCATGAAGTAGGTAAACCACTGCTAGTGGTGGACTACTTAGACAGCATATTATCCCCCCCCCGCACACACACGCACAGACTTACAATAGTGTCCAACGTATTTATGAGGACTGGGGCATACCAATTATAGTTCCTAGGTACGGTATATAACACTTTCATAGTGTTTTGTTTCAGTTTGTGAGCTCACTATTTGCCCAAAGCTAGGACCCTAACAGGTGCTACCACCGCGGGTCAAGGTGGAGCTGGGAACAATAGCAATTAAGAGGTGTTCCTCAAAACCTCCAGTCTCCTGATCAGAGTCCTTGCTGCAAGATGTAGTTTATCGTCATACTCCATAACAATCAAAAGTGCCAAATAATAGAAACCCGACCACCTGAAGACTTTCCAGAATGACAACTTAAATGGGGAGCTCATGAAGAATTAATTTTAATTTGATCTGTTTTATACGGCTTACCAACCCTTTGTATGTTACAAAGAAAAATGGCCTAATAAAGAGTTTGACATTCCAGACTACTTCAAACAAAAGGCTAAGAAGCAAGCTCCCTTTAATACTTGAAAGATAAACGTTTCATTAGAAATATTTTATAAAGTTAAATCGACAATTGGTTCTGGCTGCTCGGTCTATGAATGCTTGGTATTTATTCGTCCTCCCACGGTGATGGGATATGGCACAAGGCCGGTTTAAAGTGGGGTGGCCAAGCGCGTGTACACGCGTTAAGGTTAAAAATTGCCCAGTCAAGGTCAGTTTAATGTGGAGAGCCCGAAACCGTGCACCCGGGCCAAGACCAAAAATAGCCCAGCCCCCGGCAACCGTTGTTTAGGCTGGCATCGATATCGCTAGCGGTCCCACCTCTTTAGGACAACGAAGGAGATATTGTTGCGGTTCCCGGTAGCTGTTCGCGGAGAGAGGACACCTCTAATTAATATATTCAGTTGCGCTCCGTCCGAAGACAGAGACACAATTGCCAGATAAAATGTATTAGGTTGGTGCAAAAATAATGACGTAATAATGTCGTTTTTTGACGTTAAAAAATACGCCAGGAAACGACATTAATACGTCATTATTTTTGCACCAACCTAATACGCTGTTTTCTTCGCAATAATAAATTCGAGGATCCAATTGCCTAAATATTAGGTTGGTGCAAAAATAATGACGTAATAATGTCGTTTTCTGACGTATTTTTTAACGTCAAGAAACCACATTATTACGTCATTATTTTTGCACCAACCTAATAGTTTGTCCACCCGAGGGCAGATACTATTAGGTTGGTGCAAAAATAGTAACATATGTGAGAAAACGACATTATTTTTGCACCAACCTAATACTTCTTGATCCCATCCCATCCCAATAGCCAGGGAGATAAAAAAAAAAAAAAAAAAAAGAAAGCGTAACTCGAGTAGCACTGGCTGTTCGGTCAATGAATCCCGAATGTTTCCTTATAAGGAAACGGTTAATATTTCCATCGCCATATCTGCGTAAATGATACTTTAACCGATGCGTTGTTCAGTTCCATAACCTGAATGATGCTGTTGTTGTTTATTAGAAACAAAGAAAAGAGTATTGAACATTTGTGTAATATCGGTCCTCCTATATGCTCGTGAATGCTGGATAATCTTACAGATGAAGGAGAGACTCGAAGCAGCAGAAATGTGGTTCTACAGAAGGATACTGAGAATACCATGGACTGAACATATTAGGTTGGTGCAAAAACAATGACGCAATAATGTCGTTTTTTGTAGTTAAAAAATACGTCAGAAAACGACATTATTACGTCATTATTTTTGCATCAACCTAATATAAGCAACG
>OZ010581.1:101133612-101168612 GCA_963932145.1 Acanthosepion lycidas
AGATAGATAGATAGATAGATAGAAACAAACTGAGATGGACAGGAAGATACATCGATATATATTTTAATAGATATGAAAAAAATGAGATAAATAGATAGATATGTTAGGGAATCAATGATTCTGACCCCCCCCCCCGGTGGCCTCTGTTCGAACGCTTATTTTCTTTTTACTCATAGTCTGTGTAAATATTGACAGGTTTCCAGAAAAAGAAAAAAATTAAGGAAAACACACACACACGCACGCACACACACACACACACACACACACACACACACACATATATATATATATATATATATATATATATATATATATATATAAGTGAACGTTGAAGTCAACACTCAGAAGCGAGAGACTGTTTCATGCTAAACACAAACGCCAGGCCGTCTGAAGATTGCGTTTAGCATGAAACAGTCTGTCGCCTCTGAATGTTGACTTCAATGTTCACTTTTATATTTACATACATTTACATCTGATATTGAGCACTTTATCCCATAAATATAGCTTACCTTAAATATATATATATATATATATATATATATATATATATTTATGTGTGTGCAAACGCTCCTTGTAGTATTATTAGGTTGGTGCAAAAATAATGACGGTTTTTGACGTTAAAAATACGTCAAAACCGTCATTATTTTTGCACCAACCTATAGTTATAATAACCTTATGTTATTTTGGTTTCTTACATGAGGCAAATCATTTTTACTGTATTTAGTAAAGAATATTAAGAAATTTTTAGCATAATTACGATTTGTTTTTAATGTTATTGAAATAACTACGTATAATAGAGACGAAGACATACTGCACCTTGAAAGGTAGAGTTTTTTTAAAATATTACATTGCCATTTTGAGCCTTTTGTAATGTGGTTTAATGAGCTATTAATTATTTGCCCTTTCCTCAGCTATAATTTATGTCAAAGGTTGGGACATGCATCGCCTGACAATCTGGCGAGAATCGCGAAATATAAGATGACCTTTTCAGGTGTTGCCAGTTCATCAGTAGAGCATCACGTATATTCCAGACCCCAATTTTCTGTTGTCTTCTACGCCCGAGATTTTACTTATTAAGTAAGTGATTATATTTCTGATTCAATTTTCTTTTCTATATGGGCGCGTTACCGAACGATTGAAACGTTCGCTTTCGGACCATGAGATCCGGGTTCGAGTCTCACTTTGATTTGTCAGGAAGCTGTCTTCTTCATGGAGAGGCGGTCCTAGCAGGCGGTTTCCGTTGGAAAGTGCCAGAAAACAGTGTCAAGCATTGACCCGGTACTTTTGGGTGAAATTGCGCAGATGGAATTTGATATTCTATGGTTATACTAGCACGAATTGACAAGTCATCGTAACCGAGGGTGTGAGACTTATTTAAACTGTTGATCACACCAGATTATACACTCACTTTCCAGAAACTGTGACTAAGGTCAGCTCAGAATAGTTGCATGCTAAATGACGGGCGGGCTCTGCGGGTGTTTAAAAATCATAAATGTGCCTGAGGAGGCGTCTGCAACATGGATTGACTTGCCGCCCCTGCGGATAAGGATACGAGAAGCCAGCCATTAATTCCCTTTTTTATATATATACTGTGCTGTTTGATAAAAGTGACTCAGATGATTTTTTTACTAAATGTTCTCTTCTCCGATGAAACGAAAGTTGAGCTAAATTCAAAGGATAAGCGATCTAAAATCCGAAGAAGAAGTTTTGAAGCTCTTTGAAGTTAGCAGTAAGTACTGTCAAGCATCCATTCAGTATAATGTTCTGGGGATGCTTTTCTTTTCATGGAACTGGTTTCTTAAAACCTATTGAAAAGACCCTCAGGAGCGAGCAGTACAAGAGAATTTTAATGTCTTGTCTGCTCCCTTTTGCTGAAAGGGTGCAAATCGACCCCACCAAGTTCATTTTTATGCAGGATAATGCTCCGTCACAAATCAAAATTGATGAAGGAATACTTTGATGAGAAGCAGGTGAGTATTATGACATGGCCGCCCCAATCTCCTGACCTCAACCCCATAGAAAACTTATGGAGCATTATAAAGTACAGGCTCTCAAGAAAGCAGTTGAGCAACAAAGATGATTTGATTGTGAATTTCATATCCGAATGGAATTCAATGCTTGGAGATGAGATTTGTCAGAACCTAATCAAGGCAATGCCAAAAAGGGTTGAAAAGGTTATTCAAAATAAAGGCGGACCCATAGATTATTAAATATTTTGAACTATATTACCTATTATAAATAAATTATACCTCTATAATTCTTTATTTAAAGCAGTTTGGTTATGTTTCTATTGGTTACTAGTTGCAGGAAATAAGTGAGTCACATTTTTTTTTTTTGCACAAAGTTTTTCCCTAAATCTCATTTATATCCAAAATTATAATTACCAATAGAATACCTTAGGGTGAGTAAACTATTTTACTAGGTGGTGGGGAAGGGGTCTTTATATTAGTAAGATTAAAAAGTAGTTTGACTCCAAAAACCATAGGCGAAAAAAATTTGAAGTAAAAAAATCAGGTGAGTCACTTTTATTGAACAGGATTGTATATGCTGAGAAAACGTGCCTCTCGGGAGAAATAGATCATGTATTTTTTAAAATCAAAGAACACATTTTTAAATCATGTGTGATTAACGATTTTGGAGACCGGAAGCTATCATAGCAAAAATAATGTCGGTTTTTGACGTTAAAAAATACGTCAAAAACCGACATCAGTTTTGCACCAACCTAATAATACTCGATTACCCTATTTACAAAATGCACATCTCACGCTCAGGGATATTTTATTTAGTAGTCGAGTATTCGACAGTCGTTGGAATCTTCGAGCGAATGCGAACGATCCTTTCCTTATCTGTGTAGTATGTGACAAGGCTACATATAATGTTGAATTCAGAGTTTTCCTTCTCCTACATCGGTTACTACTCAAGGCTGTACAACCCAGTCTGTCATTCTATTTACCTATAACTGGCGGGGGGTATTTGGATTCATAGCTTTGCTAATATGCACGTAAGTGAGTTTGATATAATTCGTACTTTGCTCTCCGATTTCTCTTTCGTAGTACTTTTCGATATATAGGCCGCTAGGCATTAATATTGTTTTAAAAACAGTGATCACTACTTAAAGATTGCTTTGTCATAATAGTCTATCATGGCCTAATTGGTAAGGTCGACTCGGTTTTAAAGTGGTTTCCTTGATTGGAAATATGAATACAGGTTTGATTCTGAAAGGGGAGCACATTTTCTATCGTAAGACTTCTTAATCTATACGCCGGTAGACTTTAAATTCACTCTATAAAAATCAAACCGAAATGTATACTAAAACACATGAACCCGCTAAATTTAAAGTTTATAGTAGTAGTAGAAGTATTAGTAGTAGCAGTAGTAGTAATAATAATAATAATAATAGGTTGGTGCAAAAATAATGACGTAATAATGTCGTTTTTGACGTTAAAAAATACGTCAAAAAACGACATTATTACGTCATTATTTTTGCACCAACCTAATAATAATATACAAACAATTTTGGTTAAAGGATTTTTGGAAATTCGTTATATACGCAGCGCTTGGAACTGTAATCAGTTCGGTCCCCTGACAATTGTCTGTAAAAAAGGAATTGACTGCCGTCTATATGAACTGATGCGATCAGCAAAACTTTCTCCTTCCTCCTTTTTCTTCCCATAAGGCACACCTGTTGCCGTCATAAATGGTAAGTTTCTACTCTCAAATGCGAACATGTGCACCCTCAGAAGAACGAAAGGGTTTACTTTTCTGCAGCCAACCCTTGGTGGTGAAAGAAAATGGGAAAAGTTAGTGAGTAGAAAGGACAATAAAAGAACTGGTTTCAGGAAGACAGAAAATGGCGATTGATGCTGCACTTAAATTTTGGAAGATCGTCGGTGACAGGGAAGCAAGAACTTGGAAGATGTTTACACAGGCGAGAAATGTAAGAAAGGAAACTATTAGAATATAACTTGCATCTAGCTATTTCAAAAATACAACAACGAGACCTAATTGCCAATCTAGCACTACATTTTAAATTCATGCGATCGAGTGGCGCACAGAGTTCAAATTCTAGTGTTATCACAAATAGAGTTTTTTGACCCATCCCAATCAAGGTGATAATGCCACTAAGACGTAAGGGGTTACTGGGAATGAAAATAAAAAGACATTAGTGAGGAGAAAGGTCAAAAAAGAAAGAACATGGCGATTGACGTCCCATTTAATCTTTTGAAGATTTTAGGCGACAGGGAAGCAAGAAATCGGGAGAGAGCCCCACAGGCGAGAATTGCGAGAAAAGAAACTATTAGAATAGAATTGATGGTTGCATCTAGCTATTTCAACAATAAAATAACGAAACCTAATTGCCAATCTAGTACTACATTTAAATTCATGCAGCCGAGGTACAAAGGTGGAAAGTTACTCAAAACAACTGCAATTAAAATATTTATAAAAAATAATAAAGGAAACCCCATTAAAGTAATCGGTGTATGGCTGAGGCCGATATGCCAGGTCAGGATCGATAACATTACAGACTCTTCTTTGGATTTTGTCAAGAATTTCCAGATATATCGCAGGAGTATTAGACCAGATATGGCAGCAATATTCAATGCAAGGACAAATGGCAGATTTATAAATATGCAATATGGATTCTGGTGAGAAAAATTGTCTGTCACAACACAGGGAAGCAACTTTCCTCGCAGCAGACCTTAGCAAATGGTACAGTATATTCCTTAGACTTCATGTCAGTGGAAAACCTGAGACCGAGAAGGTGTTGCTCTCCTGAAGGTTAGCATCAAACATGCTGACCGGAAGGCAAAGAAGGTTCTCTAAGTTGACCAACAAACAGCAGTTTCGATGTGGAGGCATTTGAATTTACAGGCTATTTCTTGCCCGCTTTAACAACTGATTGAAAATCATCTTCTAAATTAGCCGCCATTTTTAATTTATCGGACCTATCGAATTTAATCTTCAGACAGGAGTAAACAGTTGTGCCATAACCATAAATATCAGAGTCTGAACCTGATGACGTCGGGAAGGTTTTTGATGAAGATTAGAACCGAAGTAGGTCTAAGGACTGGGGAGCCCCTAAATTAATTTAAATGACGTGAGAAGAATGGCTGTTCAACACGACTCTCATTACACAAACTGATCTACCGCAGAAAGAAATGGCAACCTACTGCGGGAAAAATCTGCCTCTTCAGTCATGTATCAAAAGATACATGATCGCCTAAGCGTGTGTCACGCATGGCACATAGCTGACTGATAGTGATTTAATTTGTTAAGAAAAAAAAACTGGATCAAATCGAAAACTCTTACCCTTGTAAGGAATTGCGTATGTGTTTGTGTGCGCTTACACGCCGGCGAGTGTGGAATGAACAAAACACAAGGATTGAAACAACTGTTCAACAGCTTTTATTTCTGGTTGAAAAAGAGTGCAAAATAGTTTTTGTAGAAAGAGATTTCTTCGCTAGTTTCCGCGGGAGGAACGAGCAATCTCAGTGTGAAACTGCTGGAACTCGTACGAGTCTTCTGTAGCAAGAGTCGTGTGTAGTTTTTGTTTTGGGTATGTATCTGGAAGGGCTATTTCTCTGCCGGTTCCCACGAGAGGAACGAGAAAATCTGAAGTCAAGTTGGCAGAAAAGGGCCACATGTCTTCTGCAGTAAGTTTTGAGTAGCCCTTCCAGCTAGGTTTGAATGTTGCGACCGCTGTGTAGGAAAAGAGGCCGAATAGTGCTCGCTCAAGGCTTTTATGGCCCTCTGGGACTTCCGGTTGTACCTTGCTGATTTCTATTGCAGTTGCTGCTGAATCGAGCAAAGTAAGGAAGCGCCCACGTTCCACAATATCCAACGTGTGAGATCATTTCTGTACCATAGCCCATGAGCATGGGAAGAACACAAGCAGAGTAATGTTATATGCAAACAAAAACTGTAACATTAAAGGCTAATTACCTTTAAGCCGACCAACCACGACGGTGAGTTTTCATTTCTAATTGTTTTATTGTGGGGGGCTCTGATCGCTTTTCTTGTAGGGTAAGGGTTGGGCTGTTTTGTTTTAATCAAATTATTTAATTGTGGGTGTCGTGTTCATTTTCTTTCTACATTTTATGCCAATCTTGATTCAGATTTTTTTTAAAACCCGAATGATCGATTCTAAAAGTTTGTTTATTTCCAGTGATGGCAGTTTAGATCGTTATCTTCTGTCTTCTTAATTCCTGTTCTTTTATTGTTCTCTCACGTAAATGCTTTTTTCTCTCATATTCACTCACGCCCAGTAAGATAATATAATCGTCATAGCGGCCTTATTGTGCTCAAATTAAGTTATTAAATAAAATCTTATAGATTCTTTTTTCAGAAACCCAATTAGAAGCTTCCATTTTCAAATCTAATAGGAGTAGATAGGTTCATCTATCGCCCGGTTCACACCCCTCCACGATTTTTTGAATAGGAGTAGAAGTTTATCCCTTGCTTCCTGTTTAAGATTGGGTTCCTGGTTTCTTTTAAAATCTACTTCAACTATATACTCCCAACGTCTCTGCCTGGACACTGAATTTTTATTCACTAATTATTATTATTATTCATTCCCAATAGGAGTAGATAGGTTTCTCTATCGTCCGGTTCACACTCCTCTCCGGCTTTTAAACCGGAATAGAGGTTTATTCTTTGTTTCATGTTTAGGATTGAATTCTCAGTTTCTTCCAAAATCTATTTCAACTCTATACACCCAATAGCTCCGAGCCAATACTAAACTGTTATTCACTAATTAAATCTTGACCATTTCAAATCTGGAGTTAGCTCTCATTTTTCTCACATTGGCCCACTTGCATTTTCTTATGCTAATACACAACTCCACATAGTAATACTCTGCCTTTATTGGCTATTCGGCCTTGCATTGGGCGAGCATTATCTATTTATCTATCTATCTATCTATCTATCTATCTATCTATCTATCTATCTATATCTATATCTATATCTATATCTATATATATATATATATATATATTATTATTTACATTGTTCAGACTTGTCCTCATCTTTATTGCCGCATTCACCACGTTTCGGTCGTTGTACTTCCCGGTTTCTTCAGGTGATTGTAATTTCGAACTGAACCCTTTATTTCATTCACCTGGGTAGATTGTTCTAGTTCCACGTGTCATACCTCTTCCGGATGTATCGGTTATCTCCCTTTAACTCATTTCCCCAAGTTTTCGTTCACCACTGCAGTATCCAGATATTGAACTCCAACTCTTTGGGTCATGCCACTGCATTCGACCAACGCTCTTATCCACTGGCCCTGACATATATATATATATATATATATATATATATATATATATATATATATATATATATCCGACGAAACTCTGAAATGTTATTCCCTAATTAAATCTTGACATTTTCAAGTCTGCATAACACCAAGAACTTCACTTGCCCTTTCTGAGGCTAATACAACCCCACACAGTAATCCT
Organism: Acanthosepion lycidas; assembly: GCA_963932145.1. Classification (NCBI taxonomy): domain Eukaryota; kingdom Metazoa; phylum Mollusca; class Cephalopoda; order Sepiida; family Sepiidae; genus Acanthosepion; species Acanthosepion lycidas. The sequence continues at coordinate 101,141,073 of OZ010581.1, forward strand.
CTATCTTTAGAGGCTCTTGGGCCTCGCATTGAATGAACATCAGTATTAAAAAGAAAAGTGAGAGATATTTCATATTCTTCTCTAAAAACGTTTCTGCTCATTTCTCTTATTTTTTGCTTGTAAAATATTCAATAACAGGAGAATGTAAACAGATTGAGGCGAAAGCCGAAGTAGGTAGCAACATGGTATTAGCAGCAGCAGAGTTCGAGGTGTCACTTGCATGATTGTCGGTTGAAAAGACAGTCGAAGCGGCACGATTACCAACGAGTCGGCGAATGTGTGTAAAGTCAAAATATGGATTTGTAAAGGTCAGAATGAAGATAATAGCCCGCATCTCGACTCACGGGATGGAAGTCACGTTAGCTAGTGACCTAGTATCGTCTCTTATAAACGACGCCGCTTGTTTAGGAGTGACAGGGAAGTGAAGTTTTAGAATTAAAAGTTGTTTCGTCTGGCCCAGCATTACGAGAGACGAGTCGCAAGAGTTCGTTGACATTTTCAGAGGCTTACGGCCATATCGCATTGAAATACCGGTTCCCGTACGATCACAGAAATTGAGCAATGTCGAGTTTTGCTCAGTACCTAGATGGGTGACCGCTTGAGAAAGAAAGTAAAGCCGAGAAAAATAACGCAATGCACCCAAATTTGAATTAGAGAACGCCCTAAAAATGTTTAATTTTCCTAACGCTGAGATGCTGAATCATAAGTAATCGCGGTTTTGGGAGACCAGCCGACGAAGCTATCATCCTAACGAACCGTTTCTTAACTATATCATAACAGGCGCTGAAAAGTGGGTTGCATACAACAATGTTCAACGCAAAAGGCAGTAAATTGACGAAGAGAAATCTCTAGAGCAGATTCGAAATTAATGTTGTACGTGCGGTGGGATCGTCTTGGCACTATCTATTTAGAGATCTTAAAATGCAATGAAACATTAAATGCACATTTATAAATCCAGCAGTGGCAACGTATTCGTAAAGGTTCTGTCTAAACGCTCCCCGTGATCGTCAAATAGGAAAAAAAAGTTCTCCACGACGACGCAACACTGTATACAGCTAGAATAACGCTTACAATCATATAACGTTGAAATATCCGGTCTCGAAAGGTCACCGAAGCTAAGCAACGTGGATTCTGGCCAGTACCTAGATGTGTGACCACTTGGGAATACCAGGTGCTGTAAGTTTGGATTATGTATAACGGCTCATCTAGGGATTCTTGACAAAATCCAAAGAATGGTCTGCAATGTAATCGACTTCAGTCACTTTCCCACCGACGTGAAATGGCTTCCCTGTGTCTTTTCTATTGTTGTAGCTTACCCACGGACGGTAATGGGTTTGTTCCTATTCCCATAAATACAGTAGGGAATACTGTACGTGGTCTAGAGTTGGAGATTCATCTCCAGCTGTGCTGGTCAAACTCTCTGCATCCAGGCGGAGAGAATCGCCAGACGAGGCTATGTCAAAGGGCAGAGTCTCGTCTCGGAAAACAGCGACCCGACCTCGTTTTAAACGGGGTCTACGGTGAAGTTTTGGCCGAGCCTACGGGCATTGTACTCAACATTAAATTCGGCCTTGTGCCACATCTGACCGCGTTGGGCGGTTGGTAGATATTCCGCAGTTCATTGTGGAATTCACTTAACTCATTTCTAGCTGATGACTACATCTACGTGTCGCTGGCGAATCTTGTGTATGTTGTTCTTGTCCAAAGTATTATCGTTCATTACCAACCTTTGTTTGATTATTCTATTCACTGACCTTCCCTAGGTTATAACATCTATAATTATTTTCATGGCAACTGCTATGACGAACAATTTTCCCACTGATGCCCCGACTATATAAATTTAAGCGTGCTACTAGGCAAATAGGTCCTACAGTTTTGCTGTTGAAATCGCTAAATGCAATCCTATTCCAACAGTTTCTTTTCTCACACTTCCCGCCCGTGGAAATCCCTTCCGATTTCTTGCTTCCCTGATAACTACGATCTTCAAAAATTTAAAATGTAACGTCAATCGTCATTTTCTGCTTTCTTGAATTGCGTTCATCTTTTGTTCTATCCCAAATGGTCCTGATTTCCAGTCTTTTCATTCATTTTCACAATTACTCCTTGTAACAACCTTGCGTTCCAGTCGCATTTCTGCCTTCCTTGGGAAGTGGGGAATGTTTAAAGAAAGAGAATACGATGGGCTGAACATGTATGCTTAATATTAGGCAGATGCAAAAATAATGTCGATTTTCTTTTGAAGTTGAACGTCAGAAAACGACATTATTTTTGCACCAACCTAATATTAGAAAGAAACAATAGAGATTTATTTATTGATATATTTTTATTGCATCTAGCAGTTTATAGGTATAGTATAACATAAAAACTTACAAATAAAAAATATTACAAACTTGAATATATAATTAGAAACCTATATCTACAAGTAAGGATAGTCATATAAAGAAAAAGAATGTGAAATGTTTGGCATAATTATAGCGTAATGTACAATGACTGTGTTTTGTTAGGCAAAATAAATGTAAGCTGAACTTTATCCTTTTGACACACGTCATAAAGATCTTGAAGGCACTTGGACACCCGTTCTGCACACTGGGAATTTCTACTCTAGATGGTTGTGAATTATAATACTACTATACTTATATACGATTTTAGAAATTTTGTATTGAGGGAGACATTATTTTGAAAAAATAAAGTTCATCGAATTACAATACAGAACACTTATTTTGCAAAAAAGTCTTAACCTTAACACACACACACACACACACACACATATATGATAAATGCCAATATCAGTATGTCCCACATTTTCAATTAAAGGGACACAACTCTTAAAAGCTCATCTCCTTTTTCTATATAATGAATGCCAATGTCAAGTATGTTATTGTGTCACACTTTTCCACTTCACTCCTAGAGGCCTTAGCCCAGCAAAATATACCATTTTAGAATCAGGCTGACTCCATGAGCAAATTAAAAAACATTCGAGGCCGGATCCGAACCCGCAATCCTAAAATTTTGAATTCACAAGTTTTCATTATTGAGATTGTTTTCAGCGATATTTTGACGTGATTTTTTTGCGACAAATTTTTTTGCATAATAATTTTTATAACTTGGAAATAAATTTGGGAATAACTGAAATCAATTTCGAAATCCAGCGAAAGTCACCGATGAAATAAAAATGATTGTTTATACGGAAATTAAGGACCTACGTACATCAAATTGTCTTTAAATTAAGTGGCGGCAGAAGAATTATTGATGAACTTTTAAAAGGTAAGCTTAAATATTAATGCAATACTTAAATGCAGCAATAAGTTTTTCTGTAGTTTATTGTTGCCTATCGCACGCGGCAACGGTATGCCTCGCAAAAAGAAATCTCCGCCAACAGAGGACCAGATTGCAATCAAAAGAGCCAAAGCTGCAACAAGAAAAAGAAAGTCCCGTGCAAATAAAAACCTGGATCAAACGGCAGTCAGGAGAGCTTTCAATGCTGAGACCTCTCAAACTCCTGAAGAAGCGGAAAGCTCAATCAAGAGCCCTCCGCAGTAGCTAGCTTATATGCCACCCGATAGGGCTATTTTTTTAAACTAGTATATATATATAAGATGATAGGTTTCAACTAAACGGCCCAGGTTTCAACACAACGGATCTTCAGTGTACTGCCTGCTCAGTACCCTGAAGATCCGTTTAGCTGAAACCTAGGTAATTTTGTCTGGCTCCTTAGGATTATCTTGTCTTAGGTTTGCTCTACTTGGTGTATTGAGCACTTTACATAGTTGCCTTTTTACTCGTTTTTGTTTTTTTCTTTCTTTGGACTTGGAGCTTAAACACTAGCCGATTATGTTCGCCTTGCTTTAATGTTCTTGGTTCTTTCTTTTTTTTATTCCCCATTTTTCCTTGGGTACCGATTTGTTCTACTGCAAGTTGAGCTATCCGAGGTTTTTCTAAATGAGTACCCCCATTTATATATATATATATATATATATATATATGATAAACCTTTATTTTCTTTTCTAGCGTCTTTCCAGTTTTTCCTTTATGACGACGAAGAGTGTGCACATACCGCTCGTAGTGATCATTCTCCTGAACGCTTTTGGCGAAATCATTAGCCATTTTCAAAGGATTCACTGTTGATATATTTTTGTGTTTTTATTCTAATCTGTCTTGTATAGAAGTAGTAGTAATTCCATGTCGGGGTGCCATTGAAAATACGCCGCAACTATAGTTTCAAAGCAACATATTTTGAACAAATGTCTGTACTGTTTTGCAAAAAAACAAAACAAAAAACCCCCCCCAAAAAACAAAAACAAAAACAAGACAACAACAAAAAAGCCCTTTTATTATCTTGTAGCGAATGAGATACTAACATTTGTATTTGTCGAGTTTGGTTTACTTGGTTTATTTTGTTTTATGGCATATCAACATCTCAATGGGTTATTTAATGCGGACAACATTTTTAGGATAGATTCGTATGAATAGAATATGTTTATAATAGGTTCAGATTGGTTTGGTTTATTTTTTTTTATGGTATATCAACTTCAATGGATTTTTTAATACAGTGTAACCCGGATATAAGAGAGTTGTCGGGACCGGAGACGAAGTCTCTTATATCCGGGTTTCTCTTATATCCGGGTTTTGTCTATTTTGTTTAGGTAAGTATGGCTCTAATTTGGGACGATAAAATCTTTCTTATATCTGGGTTTCTCTTATATCCGGGTTACACTGTACTGACAAAATTTTCATTGTTGGTAATATTTTTTTCAAAAAATCTATTTCTAGTTGATTGGTTGGTTGTTTTGTTTTATGGCATATCAACCTCAGTGGATCATTTAATGCCAACAAAATTTTCAAATAGATTCAAGCCGATATTTTGGTTTGCTTTGTTTTGTTTTACAGCACATCAACCTAAATGGGTTATTTAATGCTAACAAAATTTTTGTTGCTGTTAATATTTTTTTTCTTCATAAATCATATTTTTCTTCAAAAATGTATTGCAGGCAATAAATTTAAAAAAAAAAAGTATTTCTGGTAATAAAATCCACCCTTACACCTTCATAGTGCTTTCACCACAGTTTGGGGGTTAAGCACTTGTCCATAGCTGGGACCCCAACAGGTACTTCCACCCCTGGTCAGGGCGGAACCGAAAACACCAGCAATTAAGAGGTGGTTCCACACTTCTCAAAACCTTCCGATCAGAGGCCCCGCTGCTGGACGCAGTTTATCGTCTTACCCAGGACACGGATGTAGATTATCTTCATACCCAGGACGGTGTATTTGTCGATGTTAATGTTGGTGACTGATTTATAGAGTGAAGAGTTACTAGATGCAGCTGAGTAGGACGAAGACTTACAACTTTACACGCGGAGCATTTATAAATGCATTAACGATATATATATATATATATATATATATATATATATATATATATATATATGTATGAATGATAGGATAAAGAAGAAATAAGAAACTTTTATCAGTGTAAGGCATATCACCAGAAGAAGGTCGGAGACTACAACGGCCAAAACGTCGTGAATATGACAATAAAGCTGAGGACAACAGCACGAAAAATATCGTAGAGACATTACCTTATCTCAGAAATATAGACTAACATCTTTTACACTGATATTGTTTAAGGCAAATCCAGCTGGATTCTTTGAACGTTTTCTAAACCACGAGGAGTGTTGGCTTCATCACTTTGAGCCAAAGACAAAGAGACAATTTATGCAGTGGAAACTTCTCTGCTCGCCTGCTCCCAAGAAAGTGAAGGTCAATTCATCTGCAGGGAAGGCATTGAGTTTATTGACTATCTTCAAAAGGGCCACACCATCAAGGGAGAGCACTATGCCAACATACTGAGGCAGTTACAAAATCCTTTTCAAACCAAACGCCCCAGGAAAAATGACGAAAGGTGTTTTGTTTTATCTGGACAATGCCCCAGCACACAAGTCCTTGGTTTCTTTCTCTGCTATGTTGATCACCCACCCTATTCTTCTGATTTGGTCCCATCTGACTATCATCTGTTCCCCAACACACAAAAAAGAAGTCGGCTGGGAACCAGTATATCGCAGTTTGATGATGACGTCATGTTTGCTCTTGATGACTTTTTTATCAAAACATTTCTTAACCCAGGAGGATTGCTGAGTTCATCACTTTGAGCCAAAGACAAAGAAACGATACATGTAGTGGAAGCACCTCTCTTCACTTGCTCCAAAGAAGGCCAAAATCATTTCATCTGTAGGGAAGGCATTAAGTTTATTGACTATCTTCAAAAGGGCCACACCATCAATGGAGAGCATTATGCCAACAGTTATGAAAAACTATCAAGATGAAACACCTGACGAAAGTGGTCTCGTTTCATCAGGACAACACTTTTCTATATTTGTGATCTGGAGTATTTAATCTATATTAATATTAAAAACAAAAGATTACTTCTGGCTGCAGTGCTTATTGTACAATTCCACCTAACTTTAATTTAGAGATTAAGATGGAAACTTGCAGAAATAAGATGAAATTGAAATTTCTGGTCATTACCTGTGGCCATCAGGGCACCAGATTGGGTGACACTGAGTTTTTCTGCGGGTCTTTGGAGATCTCCAATTCCAGCAATGACAAGTGACTGTAGGATAGAAGGAAAAAAAAAAAGAGTAAATAAAAGAATACATTAACTAAATTAAGGAATTTTTTAGTCCATTTAAACAAGTATTATTTTCTTTCAAAACTTTTGAAGTGGTGGTTGTTAAAAATAAAACATTATCTATATAAAAAAAAAATATGACTTTGGATTTTAAATCTTAGAGAAAATACCCAGAAAAACTGACAAAAGGGGTTTCGTTTCATCAGGACAATGCTCCAGCACACAAGACCTTGGTTAAAATGGCAGCAGTGCAGGATTGTGTCTGAACTGGTTGATCATCCTCTTTATTCTCCCGATTTAACTATTATCTATTCCCCAAGATGAAAAAATACTTGGGTGGGAACCAGTATTGCAGTGACAATGATGGTATATCTGCTGTTGACTTTTTTGCCCAACAGGATGAAAGTTTCTTCACTATTGGGTTCCTTGCACTGCAACACTAATTGAAGAAGTGTGTGGACGACAAGGGGGACTATGTTGAAAAATAAACCTCATTTGGTCATATTCCATGAGAGTATCTTGGTCCGCTTATGAACTTTTCAGTTGACCCTTGTATATAAAATAGGCAGACATAAATACGTATCGGACAATATAAAATTTAATATCGCAACCCTTCTCGCCTGCTACAAAAAAGCAAGTTCATTTCACTTTCGGGGAAGTTGCTGGCCTCAGGTGATTCAAAAGGCATTGCGTTTATTGAAGGGCCACACCATCAATAGTGAGCATTATGCCATCTTGCCGATGCTGTTCTAAGAGGCCATCAAGATGAAACACCCAGGAAAACTGACGAAAGTGGTCTTGTTTCAATGGCTGCAGTGCGAGATTGTGATTTTGACTGGTTGATCATTCTGCCAATTCTCCTGATTTGACTACCATCTGTTCTCCAACATGAAAAGAAACGTAACCAATATCGCATTTACGACGACGTCATATCTGCTGTTGATGATTTTTTGGCTAACAGGATGAAGAGTCTTCTTTGAACAGTCAGATTATCTGGAAAGAAACAAAGCAGGTATTAATAAGAAGAGTTGAAAATAATGCATGCAAGATTTAACAGCTCTAGCATCACTCCTTCATAGGCTGACCTTTTTTTTTCCTCCAAGACTCCGTCTTCAAAATACGGATGCGTCTAACACAGTGATACGTTTATATTCCGAAAAAAAAAACGTTAAGTATGATTGTTTGTAACCGAACGCAAGTCGCTTGCCTGACAAAAACTTCGTGCTGGTTAACTTAGGTTAATTTTGCTGAATAGAAAATACTAGCGTTAGTTTCAGTGCTGGAAGCGGAAGGAAGCCATGACAGTCTATAAGTCGTTATCCAGTGGCTGAAGAGTAAATTAACCGATCGGCTGCTAGCATAGGCTATTTTTTTATGAGGGGAATATAAGAAGTAAGATTCGGTGTGGTGAAGGTAGAAAAAAAAGACCTCTTCGAGAAAGAAAGAAAGAAAGAATTCGCAAGAAAGAAAGAAACTGTCATAAATATATAAATCAATAGAAAGAAATGGAGGAATAAATAAATAGAAAGAAAGAAAGAAAGAAAGAAAGAAAGAATTCGCAAAAAGAAAAGAAATATATAAATAAATTTGAAGGACGGAATGAATAAAAGGAAATAAATAAAGGAACAAAGAAAGAAAAATAAAAAAGAATGAGAAAGAAAGAAAGACAGGAAGAAAAATGAAAAAAAAGATTTAAAATATACAACAAACGATTGATGTACGGAATGACAAAGAAAGAAAGAAAGAAAGAAAGAAAGAAAGAAAGAAAAAGAAAGAAAGAAAGAATTTGCTGAAGAAATAATTCTCAAAAAAGAAAGGAAAGCGTCATGTATAGATAAATAAATATAAAAGAATGAAGAATGAAAAAAGAAAGAATCCGTTGAAAAAAAAACACTGACATAAATACAAAGAAGGAATGGAAGAAAAAAAAAAAGGATGAAAAATATGAACACAAAAAAGAAAGAGAAAAGAAAAGAAAAATTAGTTTAAAAATAAATAATTCGCAAGAAAGAGAGAAATAAAGAAAGTGGGACAATGACTAAATGAAAAATTGAAAAAAAAAAGAAAATAGAGAAGCAGAAGACAGGAAAAAGGTGCGGCTGGTATTTCCGGGGGAAATAATCGTATTGTTTTCACTACATTCGACACACACACATACACGAACACACACACACACACACACACACACACACACACACACACACACACACACACACACACACACACACCTTGCAGTCTATTCATATCAATCTCTCCTGGTAATACCTATCTATTATCTCTCTTTGTTTACGATCCGTGCAAAATATACAAATATTTATTTTCAGGGCGATAAAACAACTTGTATTTAAACTGTGAAGAAACACCGAACAACATTCCTCAAAATCGTATTTGATGATCAGGAGATATATTTTTTTTTTTTTTTTTTGTCGAGGCATCTATTTTACATTTCAATGCATATAAGGAAACATTCGTTCTCAGGCCATCGGCAGAGTTCAAAATGTAGTAACTGTTCTGCTTATCTGTAATTATAATGGTAACCCGTTTCCTTATATGGAAACATTCGACATTCATTGACCAGCCAATGCGACTCAAGTTACACTTTCCTTCGTTTCCTAGCCATTGGGATGAGATCAAGGTGTAGCATCTGTTCTCCTTATCTGTAATTGTAATATTAGCCGTTTCCTTATAAGGAAAGATCTGCTGAAATTTTAAAAAAAAATCAGGAAAGTACGTTTCTCAAGTTCATGAACTATTAAACGTTTTTCCAATACTGATTAAGGTTTTTTTTTTCTGCCGTCTTGAATGAAGTAGTGTGAAAGCGCCAAAATTTTGGTTATGGCATTAGTTTTTTTTTTTATTGATATATAATAACCATTTCTATATTTGCTGCTGCTGAAACTCCTCATGTATCAGTCTTTTAATCGTCTGAAAGAAGCATTTTTAATATTCATCGGCATGGCTGATGCTAACCTCCAGGTAGCGATTCATTGCAGCTTCTTAGACTAACATTTTCAGCTGACATGAAGCGGAAAGAGTATATTGAATCAATTGCTAGGTCTGCATCAAAGAAAGTTCGTTCACTGTGTCGTGCTAGACAATTTTTTTCTTACATATTGTTATATACTGTACCTATGAAAACTAATAAGTATGTTCCAAGTGGAACAACTGCATTGAATCTACAGCTTCATCTACGGCAAGGTTTTCTATGGCGCCCCAGAAGGTTTTTCTCGCGTGAGTCCATCCTTCAAATCTATAAATTCGTCCTTGCATGGAATACTGCTGTCATACATGGCTTGGTGCTCCCACTGTTCCTCGCGTAGTGTTCGACAAAATCCAGAGACGGATATTCAACGTGGTTGGTCCTGATCTGTCATCCCGTCTACAGTTACTTTCTCACAGACGGGCTGTGGTTTCCCTCTGTCTTTTCTACAAGTACTTTCATGGCAACTGTCCCGACGAGCGACTGTCACTGGTTCCCAAACTGCATGAATTTAAGCTTGCTACTAGGTTGAAATGTCGGTCCCACCCTTTCACTGTCGAAACGGCTAAATGTAACCGTCTCTTCTACTCCAACAGCTTCTTATCTCGCACTTCCCGTCAGTGGAACTTCCCTTCCTCTTACTTCCTTCCCTGGTAGCTATAATATTCAAATGTAAAATCAGTCGGCATCTTTTGGTGCCTTGGCCTTGATCTCTGTCCATCCCTTTACTCTTACTCTCACTCTCTGTAACCCCTTGCGTGCTAGTGACACTGCCGCCTTAATGGGGTGATTTGCTTCAAAAAATTCTCATAAATACGTTGGACCCTATTGTAAGTTGGTGTAATATGCTGTCTAAGTAGACCACCACTAGCAGTGGTTTACCTACTTCACGCCGCAGGCGAATATTGTACTTTGTTGATGTTATAAAGATTACCATTTCATTTCCCACCTCCGTTTTGATTATTCCTCATTCATTAACCTTTTCTAGGTTACAACACATATTTAAAAGTCTACCATTCGTCCTTGCTTTGAATGTGCCTTTTCTATAAATACTTACATGGTAATTGTTCTGATATCTTTCATTTTTGGTACCTATATTTTATGGACTGAAGCGCAGTACTAGATTGGCGGCTAGGTCCCATCGTTTTACAGTTGAAATAGCTAGCTATAACCGTAGGTTCTATGATAACAGTTTCTTCTATCCCACTTCTCGCTTGTGGAAATTTCCGGTTTCTTGCTTCCCAGTCAAGTTTGATCTTCAAAAATTTAAATGTAATGTCAATCGCTCTCTTCTGTCTTCTTAATTCTTGTTCTTTTATTGTCATCTTTTCTTAATAATAATTTTTTCTCATGTTTTCTAACACTCATTAAGTCCTTGCGTCTTAGAGGATTTATTGCCTTGATTAGGGTGAAATGATGAAAGACATAATAAGCAAATGAATCTATACAAATTTACGTGACCCACGTAAGTATCATTTTACGGACTGGTAAACGGTAGCAGCCTGCTGATCAAGTGAGAAGATGTCAACGTTTTCAATGTTAACTGATGTGTGAATTGCATGAAAAGCTTTTTTTTTTCCCCGTTTATTTGTTTATTTCTTTGTATTTCTTCCACACATGATATCGGGGATCCTTTACGTCGAGGTTCTCGAACTCAGCGCGCACGCGCAAAAAAAAAAAAGAAAAAAAAAAAAAGATTTTCAAATGTAGAGGAATCTAGATATGGTTATTATATCTTCAGGCCGCAAGGGTGGAAATATTTTCAGGAAGGCAATGTCTAAACGATACACTCCAGGTTTGAGAGTAAAGCTACTTTTATTAATTTTCTTCAGTACGCAAGCGATCATGGCTCTCCACAATTTCCTGTCTTTTGTAGCTCTTAATAAACTTTGTCTTTTTGCCATCTCTCCCAAACACTGGTCTGCCATACATTCACTGAAGCTCACCAGGTAGCTTATTCGTCACCTTCAGTTTAAGTGTCAAATTTTCCAAACCCTCTTTCCTCATTATAAGACAAAAAAATTTCAACTATATTAGGTATAAGTCCTTTTTGTTGCCATAGTCGCTAGAACTCTGACGTTGCTCACCTGAGATTTTCAGATCTGAGCTTTCAATAACATCTATCTATCTATCTATATATTACTAATAACAAATATACATTTGTTTTCACACCGCAATTCTGACTTTCATGTGCGATGTCATCGGTAGGTCAGTCAGTCACACGCTTAGGTGATCATGTATTTTTCGATACATGTCGGAGTTTTTTCTCGCATTCTTTCTGCGATAGACCAGTTGCCATCCAAGGCTATAGCTGAGGGTTGAAGAAGAGGATTCATAACTTATTAGCACGTAAGTGAATGTAATGGATTCGACTGGAATTCGAACTCGGCTCTCCGATTCATCAATCCGAGCCGCTATCCATTACTCCACCGTACGGATTGAAAGTAACTGATCTTTCTTTTTTAAATTTAATTTTATTAAATTTATGGGGGATGTGCTTGAACAACATAGTAAATTTATTAAATTTATTTAAATTTAAATATTGATATCTATAACCAATTGTTATGATAGTGGAGCAGTCTGTTTACGAACAAAAAACCCCCCAAAAAACGATAAACATGTGTTTTGCTAACACAAGTCATCGTGACAGATGGTTTGAACTTATTCGGTTACTGGTCATGCCATATTGTGCTCTCTCTCTCTTTCTCTCTAATTGCAGCAAAGGTCGGCTCGGCATAATTGCAGTATAAGTCACAGTATAAACCACTGGTTGATTCCTTCGGTTTTTAACGTCTACCGGTCTAGACACCGAAAAGTCTTATTACAGTTTGACTGAAAATAATAACAAGATGTCTGTTTAAAAATATGGACGTCAAAAAGATCTATTTGAACTGGTTGGTAAGCTTTATTTATTTGGAAACGATAATAAAATAATCAAGCAATTATTTGGAAACGATAATAGAATAATCCATAACCTATACTGGGAGCAAACCGCTTTCAAATCGGATAAAAAGAAAAGAAGAATTTAATAAATATGCAAAGGGACATAACAGAAGGATGTATCGCCATACCGGAAATATACGATTTTTACTGTGTATCAATCCCGAGAAAATTAAATGTTTTACCAGGACTTAGGAAATGTTTTAACCAAGGGAGGAAAATATGACACCTAAATTTCAGCAAGGCATTGAAAAACAGGAAAATTTCGTTAGAAACTAATAAAAGACTACCGAATTGTCATGTAATATCAGTCCTTCTCTATGATAGTGAATGGCAGCTGTAGAAGAGAAATGAAGGCGACAGAAAATGTCGAGCTACAGAAAGTTGCTGAGGATACAATGGACTGAACAGGTGAGTTAGCGAAAATGGTGACAAAATAGACATATACCGTAAATTCCCCATGTATAATACGCCTTTATCCATATTACGCACCCCTAAAATTGTGTTGAAAGTGTGGGAAAATGCTTCTACTTACGCATAATACGCACCCCTTGTCTAGTAATCAAATATAAATTGTACCTCTCCAATTTCATTACGGCCAGCGTTTGCCACTTATAAAAAATGTCTTAAACATAGAATAATATTATTCCAATTTAGTTTTATGCTAACTCTTATTTTATTTTACATTTGTAAGTATTCTTAGGTACGTATGATTGTATTTGGCATCCTTATGGGGCCGCAATCACCGAATGTTAGTGTTAAATTGTCGTATATTTGTGGTGAGTTGTCATTTCGCATCTGAAATCAACTTATGAAACGGTAATTTTTAAAAGATTTTTTGTAGCTGTGTTTAATACGCACCCCTAATTTTGCTTATTATTTTTTTAGAAAAAAAAAATGCGTATTATACATGGGGAAGTACGGTACATAACATTAAAAAAAGACAATTGAACTAATGAGGAAAGCAGACGACACTGTTTTTATTACAGAAAAAGAATGAAAAACTACAGGATGTCCAAGACAAAGTATTTAAAGTAAAACGAGACAAATGACTAACTATATAATTGCAAGAAGATAAAATATATGGATGTCTTTAAAAAAAAGATAACTCAAGATGTGAGCAAGTAAATAGGCAGTGCAATGGTAATATTAATCATTTCGTTATAAGATTTTTAGTTAACTATTTCTTTTATTTTTTATTGTCGTGTATATTGGCTTGCGTTCTTCTTAAAAGGAAATCCTTCTTTCTCAAGCCAATGTACATGATCATCAAAAATTAAAAGAATACGGTTAACGCAAGACGCTCTAAATTTTCTATTTATCTAAAATAAGTAAACATATAAACATGTAAATAAAGACATAAGTAATTGATCAAATTACAATAAAATAATAAATAATAATTACATTAGAAAAATAATAAAATATATACAAAGAAATAAAAAAATAATTAATTCAATAACAGCAATAACAACATTTACTGACCTTCGTCCTCCATGTTTTATTTTTACTGGCTCAGTTCGGTTTACGGATGCATTTGAGCGTTCTTAAATTTAAACTTTTGAAAACTTAGCGATATTCTTCTTCCACTTTATTGCTGTTTATAAATACCTGTCGCAAAATAAAACTCTTACATTTACCTTGTTAAAGATGGCCGGTGGACGAAACCCGTCGGTAAAGAGAATTTTCTTTTGTCATTATGCATATTGCCTTTTTACAGATACGTTTTAATTGCAACTGAATTTTTACACACACACACAAACACACACACACACACACACACATACACACACACACACACATATATATATATATATATATATATATATATATATATATATATATATATATATATATAGTTAAATTCTCAGATCAATTCTGTGGACAAGACAGATTGGTATAAAATGACAATTGGGAAAAAAATCTTAGATTTTGCCGACGCGTTTCGTCTTCCGACTTTTTCAAGGCAAAAATGAAATCGAAATGTTTTTGTTGTTATAGTTACATTAAAATATCCAAATTTAAAAAGATAGACGCTTCTGTCTAAGCTTTTTTTTTCTGGTTAATGTAAATTACCTTTATAGCAAATGATTTTTTTAATGTAACTATAACAACAAAAACATTTCGATTTCATTTTTACCTTGAAAAAGTCGGAAGACAAAACGCGTTAGCAAAATCAAAGATTTTTTTTCCAATTGTCATTTCATAACATATATATATATATATATATATATATATATATATACGAGGCTCGTTCAAAAAGTTCTAAGCCTCACACAGAAAGAAGAGCTACAGCTGAACATATTTGCTGTGACAACACACAACCACAAAATTAGACAAATCTAAAAATGGACAAATATATATATTAGGTTGGTGCAAAAATAATGACGTAATAATGTCGTTTTTTGACGTTAAAAAATACGTCAAAAATCGACATGAAATTAAATGATGGCCGTATCGATTTGGATCATTCAACAGTAATCCATCGATCACACACATACACACACATTTTCTCCCCTTCTCTCTCTCTCTCTACGGATTTATATAGGCAGGCATATTATGATATTTTAACGGTAATGCTAATAAAGGGTGTTCCAATAACTTGGACCGATTTTAAATGTGAATTTAAGCGTCTAATGATTTTTTCTTTTTCTTTCAGATTTTAACAAATTAAGTCTTTGGCAATTTCAACCATGGAAAGATTAACAATCAAACAACGTGTTAAAGTTATTGAAGCCTATTACGAAAATGGACGTTCAAGTTCCCAGGTAGCATCATCTCTCGAAACAGCGAAGTCAATTGGCGACAAGGATCGTGGGACTTGACGCCTTTAGATTTCTTCCTTTGGGGTCATCTCAAAAGTAAGGTCTATGCCAACAAGCCAACAACAATTCAACAGCTGAAGGATGAGATAATAAGTCATATTGGTGAGATCGAGGAGCAACTATGCAGAGACGTCATCAAACATTTTGACCATCGAGTGGAGGTGTGCCGCCGAAGCCTTGGCGGACATTTGGGCGATATTATTTTTTTACACATAATTGACATGACTTAAATAACATGATCCAATAGAGAAATAAATAAATTTTCACCAATAAAACTGATTTTATTTACTAACTTTGATTCGTCTTAATGAAACAGCCTCTATTAGTCGTTTTCTTATGAGGAAACATTTCGGCATTCCTTGACCGAGCAGCCAGTAAAATTTATAAAATCTTTTTTATAAACAACTTTTTCAAGAAAGTAAGTTTCCCGAGGCTGATATCTGTTATTTCTCTTTCTAGTACTGATGGGGGTCCTTCCATGCTTTTTGTTTGAATTAGTGTGGAAAATCAGTCTCTTTTCACTATTCCATCTCCTAGTTACATGCGTTAGCCTTTTAGTTGTTGATGCTGTTGAAAGACCTCAAATGATGCGGTTTCTGTCATCTGGTACAGGTCTGTCTGATTTTTTTTTTGATTTTGTAGCGCCAGTCGACGAGGTTCGAAGAAGTGTGATCCCCGCTGAGAAATTCCAATCTTTACTCGCTCGAAGACATTTTTAAACATTGATACCAGATTTGGCATGTTTGTTTGAGACATTCCGTGTCAAATCAGCAACGGTTTGACCATCACTGACACAGATTTCTGTAGTGTACTTGTAGATCTTCATGATGGAAATAAAATGGTGCCTGTTTTAGCCCACTAGGTCAAAGGGTTCCCGAGATATAATCCTTTGACCCTTGCCAAAAAGGTGAATTTTGGAAAACAATCACATTTTAAATATCACTATTTACATTATTCAGACTATTGTCCTTATCTGTGTTGCCATATTTACCACAACATTTCGGCCGTTGTAGGCTCCGACCTTCTTCAGGTGGTTGAAATCTCGAACTGAACTAATTATTTCGTTCGCTGTGGTAGACTGTTCTAGTTCCACGTGCCATGTTTAATAGCTGTCAGTTATCAGTTATCTCCTGTTAAATTCCCTTCTCCAAGTTCTCCACTGCCTTGAACTCACACTCTTTTGGGTCCTGTCACTGGAGCTAACCAACGCCTTTATCCACTGTGTCATGTGTCTTTTCCTGTAGAAAGAAATATAAAGGGGGGGGACAGGCTGCTCCCTTAAAAACACCAAAATGCTGTAACACGAGGGGAAGTGGAAAAATTAGGCGTGGCTAACCACATATGGAGAGAAAAGGGAGATCACCGCCCTCTGTGGGATCAGGTTGAAACCATACACAAAGAAAAAATTGGAAAATTCGTAAACTTAAGGATATGCTTGGCCGCAAAAATCTGAGCCGAACAAGCATAGAAATGAATACAATATGGGAACCAGTAATAAGGAATGCCAGAGAAAAGCAATAATAAAAACAAAAATTACAATATGAGCTCTGGTAAAAAACATGGAATGATACCAGTAAAAATTGCAATATGAGCACTGGTAAAAATCGGTTGCTGAAGACATTAAGTTTATTAGTTCCAGAAATTCATACACAGATATCGTTAAGGACACATGGCACATTGGATAATGGCGTTGGTTAAATCCAGTGACAAGACCCAGATTTGTGAATTCAATATCTGGTTAAGACAGTGGAGAACTTGGAGAAGGGAATTAACAGGAGATAACTGATGATAACGTTAGACATGTCTCGTGTAACTATACCCCAGCGAGTGAAATATAGGGTTCAGTTCGATATTTCAACCGCCTGAAGAAGGCCGAAACGTTGTGATAAATATGGCAACAAAGATGAGGACAATAGTCCGTATAATGTAAATAGTGTATATAATACCTCCTCTCAGAAATATAGACAATTTAAATATTATTATCTCAGATGTTTTTCATCTCCAAAGCTAAATTATATACCATTTTAAAGTACTTGGATAGATCTAAATGGTGTTGTATTTATTTTTTAATAAAGTACCTAGAGAGGTAAAATAGGTACCATTCAATTTCTATCATGTAGCTCTATCGATATACCAAATTTGAAAAGAATCTGTGTCAGTGATGGTCAGACCGTTGTTGATTTGACACAGAATGACTTTTAAAACCAAGTGAACCTCCTGCGTTTCTTCTTTCAACTTCTCCGCCTATTAACTGGCTTGTGAGAATAAAAAGCTATCGACACACGAGAACGGATTTGTTGAAAATTAAAAATAGAAGGGAATAAAATACTAGAATAGGTACAAAATAGCCACGGACGAAGAAAGAAAAAAATTTCGGACATTTTATTTTGTTTTGACCGACAGATACTCATGACGTTGTGGTCAGTTTTCTGTTGCGGTGACCTTGACTGAAACACATCTCAGTCAAAACAACCACTTGAACCTCTTGAAAGTTCGGTGCTCGGGAAATGAAGAAAGACTGAATCGTTATTTTTCCTTATTTTCGGGTGTTGCGATGTCGCCATTTGTAAATGCAACGGAGTTATATCCTGCTACTTAAAAAAGAAGGAAAAACTATGAACCGGAAATGTTTTAGGTGCGGTAGCTAAAGGTAATCTGAGGATTTTCTTTTTTTAAAAATGCACAGGTGTAACCAGCAAAAATTGCCATCTTTTGTTGATTATTTACATTAATATATATATATATATATATATATATATATATATATATATATATATATATATATATATATATAGGTAGCAATGCTTCTTTCATGCACATTTCATTGAATACGACAGACTGCGTAAGTAGTACCATTCTGGGTATAAAAAGTCTATAAGTCTTTTATATAAGTCTGTCGTATTCAATGAAATATGCTTATATATATATATATATATATATATATATATATATATATATATTTAAAGTTATTTTTTTCAAACATTATTTTTATAGTTACAAATATTTAAATAAATGCTCTGTTTATAATAAACAATATTAACAACATTTACCGGCCTGAATGTCCGAAAATCTTTCTTAAAAATATGTCTAGCTAAGGATTGGAAGCTCATGAAAGATTAAAATAAAGTTCAAATATATATATATATATATATATATATATATATATATATATATATATATATATATATATATATATCAACGCTTAACAACTCAACGCTTAGACATGAGAATAAAACAACACGTTCCTACAAAAATTAGAAATCATGTCTTTCCGTTGAATGGACACGTCCCGAACACCTATGGTTCCGCCATATGCGGACACCTACAAACAGAGATTGTGTAGCCAAATTTAGTGCTGACTGCTTCAGTCTGAAGTCGGACGACCGGCTGATCGGTTGATCGATTGAACTCTCTGCCTTCGGGCGGGGAGGAACCCGAACGAGTCTACGCCGAAGGGCGGAGTCTCTTTCGGGGAGGTAAACCGACCCTGAACCCGTTTATACGGTTCAAAGGGCATATTTTTGGCCGAGCTCACGGGCTCGGAGATCCCACGTTAAACCTGCCTTGTGCCACATGGTATCCTCGTGGTGGGGGTAACTAAATACTAGTGCTGACTGGTTCACCGTGTTGTCCCGGTCACACTCTTTATTTCATCTAAAGGTTCTAGAGGCACTTTACATCAGGTCCCTTAAGCCTTCTTTGTGTAAACAACGTGAGTGTTTGTTGGGACTCGCTGTCATTTGTCTCTAGTTCCTTTTGCTATTTTTGCCCTCCCACAACTTCCTTTTATTGTACATTTTTCTGTGTTTAATTTTAAATAAATCTCCCGTTGAAGCTTGAACAGCGGGAGCGAAGCCGGTTGCTTCGCCTGTTTTTAATATGTCTAGTAATATTAAGTTTTATACTTTTATTTCGATCATTAAATTTTGTACCTACAAAAATATCTTTATATATATATATATATATATATATATATATATATATATATATATATATATATATATATATATATATAATATTCCAGAGTTATTTTGCAACTTATTCAAGATGAACCTTCCTGGACTAACAAGGTGCGTCTCAGGTTTCACGTACGATTTCATTTTCAAGTCCTTTTTCACTGCTCTTTGGACTGTCATAGCTGAAACTTCTCTCTCACGTGCCAAACGTCATACGGATTGAGTTGGATCTTTTCTAATTGATCTCTTTAGTTCTAACTTGAAATGATGATCCCTCTTCCTGTTGTGACTTCCTAATCCAGTTTTCCTCTCTGTTGTTCCCTCTATTTTAATCTTATTCACCGTTCTCGTGATGATTCTTGAATGGAGTTTGAAAATGGAAGCCAGAATATGAATATTGGAACCATTACTGAAGGCCTGAATGATTTTTTCCTCTCACTATTGCTCACTTGTGAAGGCAGGTGGTTAGACAGAAATAATTTTAACATTCTCTCGTTTTAGCTGAATAAATGAAACGGTTTTCATTGATTCTTACAACAAATGGTGTCAAGATAGCTAAACGTCATATCTGAAAACCTGGGAAAAAGAAACTTAATTAGTTGTTTTTAGATTGTAAACCTTTTGCGGGATGGATAATAAGGATTTAGATAATATATATATATATATATATATATATATATATATATATATATATATATATATATATATGCAATTTTTACATATATTATTCATATATTATATATACGTTGTATTTATTGGAAAGCGCTCAATATCAGTGATAGAGCTTATATAGTTAGTCTGACGATCGCAAATAGCGTGAAACCCAGGGATACAAACTCAAATCAACCAAACTACACACACACACACATATATATGTATATATATATATGACCCCACCCAAAGGCGAAACACAAGATTTAAAATGCGTTTAGAAAAAAATGAAAATATCTCTTAAAGATAATATTTTATTTTTAATTCCAAGCTAAAAGTTTAAATTTAATGTGCGAACGTATTGTCACAGAGCTCCCAGAAGTTGGAGTAAGTTCAGGTCGAAATTGATTCTGAGGTAGATGATAAGGCGAATGACATCAGTTTAATTAAAACCGTTGGGTGCATGCTTGATCCAACTTATATGAGTTCGTGGATGAGGGCGTGCAATAGAAACGTTAAAGTTGACAGAAATATTTAAGAGAATACCAGATAGATTGGGTCTCCGAACTTAATAGAAACTGGCCAGTTATAACAATATTGTCTCAGTATATATCATCACTGATGTTAAGTCCAGAATCTATAGCGACGGTGGCCTTATGATTTATATTCAAATATATGAAGATCTCTACCAACCTTCGGAACCGTTTCATTATAACATTGACGCTTCATTTTCAACTTGTAATGAGCACATCAAGTACGTTCAACTTCCCGTCGATAGGAACAGTACTGTTCTCCGATTACAAAAAGCTTTTAGGTAACCCTTTGGCCGGAATTTGTCCACCTCCACAAAAGTCTCACTCTACAACGCTAGATGATTATCCATCCTCCTCTATGGCTCTGAATCCCGGACTCTATATAGAATATCTGTATAGAGTTCACAAACGCACTCTTGGAACCTTCCACATCCGCAATCTTCAATCCTTGGATTGTCATGGCTAGATCGAATACAGCGTGTCAATATTCTTCAGCGTACCAGCAGCAGAAGTATTAAAACTCTTACCATCCATCGATAACTCGGGTGGATTGATCCTGTTATCTGGATACCCGGAGAACGTCTCCCGAAAGGATCCTATATAGAGAACTTTCGGAAAGCCAGCACTATACTGGAGAACAGAAAAAAGAAACTCTTCAAAGACCACATGAAAATAATGCTAAAACAACACGGTATTAATCCTGCAGAACTGGAAGTTAGAGCAACGAATCACAACCGATGGAGGGCACCATACTGTCAGGCTATTAAAACATTTAAAACTGGCCAAACTCAAAACCCGGAATTTCGCCGGCAACAAAAACATGATCACCTAGCGAGTAATCCACTGCTACATCCAGTGTCCAACCCGTGGACGGCAACGTGTGTCTCAGTTTGGTCTTCACAGTCATCAATGTAAACTTCAGGTCATCAACCAGTGATTTCTTCAATTCTCATTTGGTGGAGCAGATGTCGTCGTCGCCATTGAAAGACTTCAGTAAGATAAGATAGTAAACATCACCTGGTTTAATTTATCTTTTCATTAGGATGAGATTATACCTGGTCGGGTGTGTCTGCACGAAGATACAGATTATGACCTTTTGGGGGCCCTACGCTAATGGAATTATGGGGAACTCTTCTGACGGAACCATCATCTCATTTGTTCAAACCGGTCTTGAATATTTTTTACTCGTGATATATTTTAGCAACATTTACTTAACTTGAAATAAACTTATTGCAAATTCTTTAAATAAACTAGAATATCTTTTGCTTGCCAATAAAAAAATTGCATAAGAAATACCATTATTTTACTATTTTTTGCAAACCAAATTAGCACAGATTTCGACACAAACGGACAAAATAGATTTTTTATAACCAGCATCAGAACAATAAAATCAAAATAAATATGAGTTTTTCATATTGATATCATTTCAATTAATGAAACTATTCAGAAGTTATAAGATCTAGAAAATTAAAATCACTGCTTTATAAAAATCTCTAAGATTTAAATGTTATCTCTTTGAAACACAACGACACAAACTAAAACATTCTTTTCCTTGATTTGCTTGCTGTGAAATCAAATAAATATAAGTTTGTCATATGGATATCATTTCAGATTATGAAACTATTTAGAGGTTAAAATTTCGTAAACTACAGCTATTGGATGCTTTGGTACACATCAGAGATGTTTCTAGCCGAGGTTCATTAGGGGTTTCGGGTCTTTCAACATCATATCCCCTCTCCACGGTGACCCAGGCAATACCAATCGGTAATCGACTTGTGTACCTTCCGTTCGCTACATGAGATAACCAATAAGGTACATGAAAAAATTTAAATTTGAAAAACAAAATGCAAGCTCAGCTATGAAAATGTAAACACCGAGTTATAATTGGGTTCACGGCAAACTTAATATTTCGCTAAGCTTTCAATAATCATCACGGTAATGTTAATTAAGGCAATAATAACTTTTAGGATGACATAATAATCAGATATGAATATAAGTAAAACTTAATAAGAACTACCAGCTGGCTTAGAAATAAGTACGGAATAGATTAAATAAAAAATCAGTACACACATGCTGTTTCTAAATATTTAGATATATAATAATAATAATAATAATAATAATAATAATAATAATAATAATAATAAAAATAAAATAATAATAATAATAATTAGTATTCGCAAGAGATCACGTGATGAAATGTAAACAGAACAATGGATACGCTTTTAGGGGAAGTGTGCAGAAAAAACGTGACCTAAAATCGTCTTTGTTGTTTCCTTTATTTTGAATTTCTAAGGATACAATAACATTTCCATTATTATCATCTTTATATAATCTATAATCAGTCGACTTATACTACAGGTATAGGATAAATTCAAGAAAATTTGCTATATTTGTTTTATTTACTTTTGACAAAAAGTCGACTTATACGCGGAAATATACTGTCAAGATCCAGAGCAACAAAATTGCTGAAAAGGGGTCTTGCTCGGCAAAGGTACGTTCAACCGATGCCAAGAGAATTTGAGACTCTCGGGACATACGGAAGACAAAAAGACAGAAGATGTCAGCAGGACATGTACCCGACAAACTTGTGTGAATGGACGGCGGAACAGTCTGTAGGGTTTATAGAATTTGACGCTTGCAGCGCTTAACGAAGGTAAGGATGACAGTGGATGGCAGTGGGTCAGCTATCTGACGTAGTGCTTGTGTCAATGGATGGCGGAACGATCTGTAGGTTCTATAGAATTTGACGCTGGCAGCTCATAACGATGGTCAGAATGACAGAGGATGGCAGTGGGTCAGCTATCTGACGTAGTGGGTGTGTGAATGGATGGTGGAACGATCTGTAAGGTTTTATAAAATTTGTTGCTTGCAGCGCTTAACGAATGTGAGGATGACAGAGGACTGCACTGGGTCAGCTATCTGACGTAGTGCTTCTGTGTATGGATGGCGGAATGATCTGTAGGGTTTATAGAATTTGAAGCTTGCAGCGCGTAACGAAGGCAAGATTGACAGAGTATGGCAGTGGGTTAGCTATCTGACCTAGTGCTTGTGTGAATGGATGGCGGAACGATCTGTAGGTGTGATAGAATTTGACGCTCGCAGCGCATAACGAAGTTAAGGATGACAGAGGATGGCTGTGGTTCTGCTATCTGACGTTGTGCTTGTGTGAATGGATGGCAGCTGGACTCTTGGTAAATGGACAAATGTGAAGGGCCACAATGGAGAAGAATTTATAGAGAACCCCGATGGGCCACGTCTTGAAGGGACCCGACACTTAGAAGACGACTATGTCAGTGTTCTTAATATGCTGCAAAATATTTTCTTGCCGGAGAATGTACTTTTGTTACTTAAATCTACTTTCGTAACATTCTCAGTTAATTTTTTCTTGATCTCATCTGACCAAATCTTCCAGTTTCTTTTTCGTATGAGTGAATTGGCTGAAATATTTTATAGCAAAATAACAAAGACGGGGATACTAGTTGGAAGAGTTAAATTTATAGCGAAAAGAAATAAGTAAGAGAGTAAATATAACTGAAATGTCTGTTGTCTTGTCAAGAAGGTGTATTCGTTTTTACGCTTTCCAGTTCGGATGTGTTCTTGGCAATAGCAAACCGCGCCCCCCCCCCACCATACTGACTACCTTTGATCAAGTACCAAAACCGCGACGAAAACTGGAACGCGTAAAAAACAAAACAGAAAAAAAGTCCAACATTCACGCATGGGGGTGGAGGCACCCACACCCACACACATATACGCATACGCTGTCACTATTTCTTACACACACGCGCGGGCGCACACGCACATGCACACACACACACACACACACACACACACACACACACACAAATATTATCTAATGTTAACTCAGCACAATACAAGTACAAATATTATAAAATCCAAACCAGGATTCCTTCCTTAAAAATCAGCATTCAAAATCTGTACATTTATCTAGCTTTGAGCACGAACATTACTGGTGGAAATTATGCAATTACGTTTGAGTTTCAAATAGATGGGCCGGGACGATTATTCTTTTATGGGGAAAAATCCGCCAGAGACAGCCATATATAACCTACCCTTTTATTAATTATTCAGGCAGTTTTCTGCAGCCTGTTAGTTTAGGCAGCGATGTTTCTAGAATAAATAGCTTCATTATTGAAAATGATAAAATTTAGTATATATATATATATATATATATATATATATATATAGTGGGTTGGTGCATAATTATCAGGCGTTTTTCTAAACAATATTTATTATGAAAAAAGAAACATAACAATTCAACAATAACATTTTTAATTAATTATTCCGGAACGTTTGATTATCGACACGCATTTTTATCACAATAAAAAATAAAATAATATCTTTATTAAAAAATAGTAAACAAAACAATTTTTATTGAATAATCGCCTACAAAAACGGGTGATAATTATGCACCAACCCAATATAAGACACGCAAATGCGTTAATTGCTGACATGAAGGAACACAACAGGACTTTCTAGACAAGGTAATAAAGGACAGAAGAAAGGCCTAATTACTACGTGAAAGAAGATAGAATATATGGTCGTCAGAAGACGTTTGATTGATTCGTTTTCTACAGCTTATCAACCCTTAGCAGTTTATTTAAAACCAGCAAATTCGTTTAGATCATAAGTATTGTTGAGTGATTCAAATGTTACTAATAAATTTCGTCCTGTGTATGATGATAAACTACATCTGGCAGCAAGGCCTCTGTTTTGAGTAGCGTGGGGCCACATCTTAGTTCCCTGGTCCACCCTCACCAGAGGTGGCAACACATGCTAGGGTCCTAGATATGGGAAAATATTTAACCCCCAAATTGGGGTCAAAACACTATGAAAGTATAGAAATACATTTTTATAAAAAAGTACAATTTCCATAGTAATACACACACACACACGTGTATATATATATTACTATGAAAATGTGTAAATTTAATAGACCGGTTAATGAAAATTGAGGAATAAAATGATAAAAATGGTTAGAATATTGGCAAAAAGATTAACGATACTTATTATATATTAGTCTTTTGACTAAATTGAAGCATGAAGTGAAAGGTTTTAAAGTCGGAATTTTCCGCCATGCTTGTATCCTTTTTCCACGAGACGAGGAACAAGAAAGAAGTGGGATTCACTCTTCGGAGGAAGGTTGTTGTTGGTTAGAGGGGGCTCCGAGATCATATTCTCTGAGTAAACCCAAACCCCTGTTTAATCTTGTGTGATTTTATTTTGAAAATATATTTTAAATCCGGTGTGCGTCTTTTTAGTTAGCCGTTAAATGAAGACGTTAAAAGCCCGCATCTGATGTCATCAATGCTATGGAACGGTTGGTTGAAGTGTGCAGCGATAGGTGAAATTGTTACTGTTGCCTTTAATGTTTTTTTTTTATGGTTATAGAACCGAAGATGGAATTCCGTGCCTGTTTCTCCATAATAATTCCCCCTTTTTTTTTTGCATTTCTGGCTTAAGAGTAAATATATGAGATTTGAAATGTCATAAGTCAGAACCGGTGGTCTGAATTTTCTGTGAGTGCCGGGGTGTGTGAAATTGCTATCAGTGATGATATATTTAAAGACATAGTATATATATATATATATATATATATATATATATATATACAGAGGGAGAGAGAGAGAGAGAGAGAGAAAGAAAGAGGGAGAGAGTAAGAAAGAAAGAGAGAGAGCAAATTTTAAACAATACCTATAGCTATTTGCTATATGTATAAGGGATGGGTATTTAGTATCGGAGGTAGAGCCTTTATAGGTATAATTAATGTGGATGTAAGAATCAACACTGCATAGCGACTGTCAGTTTCACGCTTTAATGACACGGTCTTAACCTGAAGATTGCACCAAGGTGGGAAACTGACAACCACCATACAGTGTTGATCCCTATGTCCACAGTTTCTTTTAATCTGACACAAGGTACTAATGTGTGAGCGTCGAACTCAATATACAAGCAGTATTCTAGTGAGAGAAATTGGTAACCGTCGTTCTAAAGCTGGCGCCCATTAGTACGTTTAGATTTGTCTGGCAAAAGTCCAGAGTGAAGATGGTTCTCACCAGGATAACAATGAAGGAATGAATGCTGCGTGTGTCTTAAGAAAAACAAACTAAACGTGTGCTTGTAAAATCTTCGCTCGCCTTGTGCCTGTATTTCGACTACGAGAATTGACACCTAACCCAACGCATGAATTTCAGATGCACAAACGTAAAGCTGAAAAAACAAATGCTGAATACCGACAGACATCTTTTGTTTTCCCTGATGCTTTATACCTCAAGCCCTGAAAGAACAGAGTAAAATAAATAAAAAAACAATTAACCAAGCGATGAGTTATGATTTAGGCGCCGACATATTGAAACAACAGGGCAGCCACAATAGTATAAAATGCTTCCTTGTACCCGGGCTCATATGTAAGGGTGTGACCGGGTCGACCGCCTGTTGCGGACAGATTATTGCCCAACACCTACTCTTTATCTTATTTTCCGGCATTTTTTTCTTTGTATATTTTAAACCACACCCCTGAGGCTTTTCATAAAATTTACTCTCCCTGTTGGTGGAAAAAGAATGAAGAGACATCTGCAGATAGGGCGTCAGTCCCTCACTGTTAACAATGTTTCAGCATGCAGACAGTCACCGATATAGTACAACCTAGCATGAATTCGGTTACTGCTCGCTGAGGTCATAGCTCTTGAATGTTTTGAAAAATTGAACACATTTTTTAGTGCTTCATGAATTTCAAGTAAAAAAAAAAAAAAAAAAAATAAGATGGCGGCGCCCATCTTGTATTAGGTCGGTGCAAAAATAATGTCGTTTTCTCACATAGTAACATATGTGAGAAAACGACATTATTTTTGCACCAACCTGATAACAAACGACCCTTAGCCCTGTAATCCCCCACCCCCAGAAAGTGGAGATGGAAGGAATGAAAAAAAAAAAAAAAAAAAAAAAAAAGGATATATTGTAGGATTTTTAGGGAGCTGATTATGCTTTGAAATGTTTCATTTTTAATACAGTG
>OZ010581.1:101171112-101203612 GCA_963932145.1 Acanthosepion lycidas
TATATATAGTTCGCTATGAGCTGTGGAATTTTCTCGTAAGAAAAAGAATAAATATGAAAGATAACGTCCGTTTCTCAAATTTGGTGGAGACTAAATTATTGGACTTAGATTATTCGATCGAATTTTAAAAGACGCAACTACGAAAGAAAAAAATGTTACTAATACGCAAAAAGAGACTTTTGCAGCAGCGTTTTTTAAAAATTTTGAATTTCGAGTAACTATACAAAATTTCGATTTGTTTATCATCACTTGCCTTGATAAAGTCGGATGACGAAACGCATCGGCAAAAAAAAAAAACAAACAAAAAAAACAAACTAAGTACGGTTTTTCTATTGCCTATATATATATATATATATATATATATATATATATATATATATATATATATATATATATATATATATGTGTGCGTGTGTGTCCATATGTTCCCAATCGTGGGTTGAGCACTTTGGAAGAAAAGGGTATTTGGCGGCTGCTGCTACTATAATGCTACGCTCTTCGAAATGAATAGACCAGTCTGCCAGCTGATAATGCTTATATCACATATATAATGCGTTAAAAATTCCATTTCTCAGTTACGTGCGCCGACAGCGAAACAATCTCTCTGTGGCTGATTATATATATATATAATACCGCACAAGTAACAATTTTAACTCTCAGATGAACACAACGGTTTGTCCTTCGAAAGTAATGAACACTACAATATTTGTCTTGCAGTAAACAACAGTTTTTAAAGGAATGTGGGGCTATACAGAGACCTCGCAAGCTTCTCTGTTAAATTACATAAACTTAATACTAGCCGTCAAAAGTGTAAATGTTCACTTCATTTTTCGTTTCACCTTTTGAAAGTGATGTCTGAAGATCCAGGGTACTTTTAAAAGGTCTCTGGTGAAATAAACTATTACAATGGAGTCTTAAAGGGGTCTATTTTTCTCTAAATTATTAGCTCTGAATTTACATTGAGTTCCCAGGATTTCATCCTCCTTGGGACTACACATAAAGATTACGAAGTTTTTCGTTACTTAACTATATATATATATATATATATATATATATATATATATATATATATATATATATATATATATATATATGCTATTAACGCTTTGTTCTTTAACTATGAACTGAGCTATCCTGACTACTTGCGTATTTAGTATAGAAAACCTTAAAATTTCTCTCTACCATGCACCGATAGCTTAACGATAGGATCTCTGACTGATGCCAAATCGGTCGATTGTCGATCCCGGCCTGAATCGGGCGTGTAGCACCCTCCCGCACCCCTGAAGAGCTGTGATACAGCGAAACTATATGTCTGTGGGTGACTATATATATGCTATCGGGAAATCCGATTGAGCTCTCTGGAGAAAAGGGTAATTTTAAAAACAGTGGCTGCTACTGCTAGAAACGCATTGCTCTTCAACTATGAATTGAGCTCTCTTGGCTACTGAAGTAGAAAACGTTAATTTTTTTTCTCTCTAACGTGTGCCGATAGCTTAGGGTAAGATCTCTGACTGATGCCAAATCAGTCGAGTTTCGATCCCGGCTTGAAGCAATCAGAGGTCTAGCCACACTGAAGAGCTGTGATAAAGCGAAACAGTCTGTATGTAGATGACAATCTCTCTTTCTCTAGACATATATATATATATATATATATATATATATATATATATACGAGTCTCGTTCAAAAAGTGCTACAGCTGAACATATCACCACTTCTTTAAAACTATAAATCTAATCTAGATTTCTGTCTTAACTTATGTGCTGTTTAGGCCCATACAAAGATCAGATGTGTGCGAAAAATCTAAAAATGGACAAAACAGAGGCCCTAACAGTCATAACGTATCTGTAAATGAAAGGTATGACACTCAAGGAAATCCTTGAAGACATGGTGCAGACGCTTACTGAGGACTCCCCTTACTATGCAACAGTGAAGAAGCCGGCTGCTGAATTCAAGCGGGGCAAAGATAGCTTAGAAGATGACCCTCGGTCAGGTCGTCCAAAAGCCTAAACCACCGATGAATACGTTGATGCCATTCGCCGTATGGTTTTGGATGATAGACTGTCAAACAGATAGTTAAGTACATAGGCATTTGTTCTGGCTCGGTCCATACTGTTTTAACTGAGATCTTAGGGATGAGCAAACTGTCTGCAAGATGGGTCCCAAGAACGTTGACACCAGAGCAGAAATAGAAAAGGGTCGATATTTCCAGGAGACTTCTGACAGGCTTCCAGAGTGACCCTGAGATCCCCCACCGCAGATTAGTAACTCAAGATGAATCCTGGGCTCACTACTTCGAACCAGAATCATAGACGCAAAGCAAACAGTGGAAACACACTGGTTCTCCACACCCGAAGAAGTTCAAGCAGGTAACGTCTGTTGGCAAGGTGGCGGCTTCCGTTTTGGGGATTAATTAATTATTAATGGAAAGTACTATATCTCAGAATTAAGACAACTGAAGGAAGCAATTAAGTCGAAAGGGAAGGTGAGGACAGGTGTGCTCTTGCTTCAGGATAACGCGCACATTCACGCTGTTCAGGTTGCAGTAGCTGAATCTGCCAACTGTCCCTTTTTAATTATTGCTCCAACCCCCTTACTCACCAACTATAGCTCCGTCTGACATATTCCTGTTTTCTAAACTCAAACAAATCTTCTTTAGCTATTTTCAAGCGGTTTTAAAATGGCGAATGAAGTGACCGAAAGCGCTTGGGACAATAAATAATAGGGACAATTTTTGCACTCCTTTACTCCGACCAAACGGAAAAATGTAAAAATGCTGAAAAATTAAATAAAAAATTAATTAAATTTCCGTTTTCTGTCATATTCAACGAAAATTGTTTAAAAGAAAAGCCTCAGCCCAAATATGCATTAATATATACCATATATTCTGGCTTACAAGACGCACTTTTTTTTTCCTGAAAAAAATGTCCTGAATCGAAGGCAACGCCCAGGCTCAAGTAAGCTTGGACGTTCACCTAATTAGCTCGACTGATAGGGACCTAGATTTGTATATTGAGTCATGACACTATAAAATTAGCTATCTATCTAATTCAACCTTTTATATGATGTAACCCCAGGTACTTAGCTGTTACAAGTATTTCCAAGGTTATAAACCTTCCTGGAGCCGAGCCACAAGCTTAAACATGTTCTGTTTACTAGCAGCAGCGGAAGCCTTTCTGCTCTTTACTAGAATATCATTGCCATACAAATAAAATCGGACGAGTGATTAATGTAAACAGTACGTGGTGCTAGTATGTCAGGGACGCATGCGAATGTGTTGTATGAGAATGATTTTTTTTTCTT
Organism: Acanthosepion lycidas; assembly: GCA_963932145.1. Taxonomy (NCBI): domain Eukaryota; kingdom Metazoa; phylum Mollusca; class Cephalopoda; order Sepiida; family Sepiidae; genus Acanthosepion; species Acanthosepion lycidas. Next base: position 101,174,414 of record OZ010581.1, read on the forward strand.
AGAAATTTCTTTCCAATATGAGGGTGCGTCTTCCAAGCCGCTGTGCATTTTAAGCTGGAAAATACGGTATATATATGGGTATATGCCTTTGAGTTGCTATACTTGTATGTTTTACCCATTAAAGTAGCGTTTATAGGAGTAAGGAATGTTGTGGGATAAAAATTTTCCTTTAAAAAATGACTGATATTTACGTTTTGGTTATTACGCTGAAGCTAGCAAAAATAGATTCGTACTTTCGTTAAATAGAAAATTCAAACGTGGCCGCATTTGCCGTGGCACGGTTTACTTAAGAAAGTTGTTTCCCTGATAAATGATATAGATAAAAGTTCGATTACTTTCGAAGGCACAATTTTTATTGAGGCTGAAATGTTAAGTTTAAATTATCATTTTTGATGCGATTATAGTATGATATCTACCAAGGCATTTGCGACTTACCGTAAATGAGGATGGGATTTGCAACCTACCGTAAATGAATCATTATTGGTGGAAAATGCTCAACAAAAACAATGACCTGTTTACTGTTTTTTTTAAATGACATCAAATCAGTTTACAAACATTAAAATCACTATTTGATGATTTTTTTATTATTTTTTTTGTATAAAAAAAGTATTGATGATACGTAACCAGTTCACTGTTCACTGCCTTTAACCCTAATCCTTACTCCTAATCCCTAATCCTAACACTAATATATTTCATACTTCGAACAGTTGGTAAATATCATAGCGGAGTAGAAAATGAATAGTAGATATCATACTATTGTAGGAAATGAATAGCAGACATTATAATATTGATATCATACTATAGTAGAAAATGAATATTAGATAGCATAATATTGTAGCAAATGAATAGCAGACATTATAATATTGTGTGAAAATGAAGAGTTGATATCATACTCTAGTAGAAAATGAATAGTAGATATCATACTATTGTAGGAAATGAATAGCAGACATTATAATATTGGAGGAAATGAAGAGTTGATATCATACTATAGTAGAAAATGAATAGTAGATATCATACTATTGTAGGAAATGAATATCAGACATTATAATATTGATATCATACTATAGTAGAAAATGAATATTAGATAGCATAATATTGTAGCAAATGAATAGCAGACATTATAATATTGTGTGAAAATGAAGAGTTGATATCATACTCTAGTAGAAAATGAATAGTAGATATCATACTATTGTAGGAAATGAATAGCAGACATTATAATATTGGAGAAAATGAAGAGTTGATATCATACTATAGTAGAAAATGAATAGTAGATATCATACTATTGTAGCAAATGAATAGCAGACATTATAATATTGGAGAAAATGAAGAGTTGATATCATACTATAGTAGAAAATGAATAGTAGATATTATACTATTGTAGAAAATGAATAGTAGATATCATACTATTGTAGCAAATGAATAGCAGACATTATAATATTGGAGAAAATGAAGAGTTGATATCATACTATAGTAGAAAATGAATAGTAGATATCATACTATTGTAGCAAATGAATAGCAGACATTATAATATTGGAGAAAATGAAGAGTTGATATCATACTATAGTAGAAAATGAATAGTAGATATCATACTATTGTAGAAAATGAATAGTAGATATCATACTATTGTAGCAAATGAATAGCAGACATTATAATATTGGAGAAAATGAAGAGTTGATATCATACTATAGTAGAAAATGAATAGTAGATATCATACTATTGTAGGAAATGAATAGCAGACATTATAATATTGGAGAAAATGAAGAGTTGATATCATTCTATAGTAGAAAATGAATAGTAGATATCATACTATAGTAGAAAATGAATAGCAGACATTATAATATTGGAGAAAATGAAGAGTTGATATCATACTATAGTAGAAAATGAATAGTAGATATCATACTATTGTAGAAAATGAATAGTAGATATCATACTATTGTAGCAAATGAATAGCAGACATTATAATATTGGAGAAAATGAAGAGTTGATATCATACTATAGTAGAAAATGAATAGTAGATATCATACTATTGTAGGAAATGAATAGCAGACATTATAATATTGGAGAAAATGAAGAGTTGATATCATTCTATAGTAGAAAATGAATAGTAGATATCATACTATAGTAGAAAATGAATAGCAGACATTATAATATTGGAGAAAATGAAGAGTTGATATCATACTATAGTAGAAAATGAATAGTAGATATCATACTATTGTAGAAAATGAATAGTAGATATCATACTATTGTAGCAAATGAATAGCAGACATTATAATATTGGAGAAAATGAAGAGTTGATATCATACTATAGTAGAAAATGAATAGTAGATATCATACTATTGTAGAAAATGAATAGTAGATATCATACTATTGTAGCAAATGAATAGCAGACATTATAATGTTGGAGAAAATGAAGAGTTGATATCATACTATAGTAGAAAATGAATAGTAGATATCATACTATTGTAGGAAATGAATAGCAGACATTATAATATTGGAGAAAATGAAGAGTTGATATCATTCTATAGTAGAAAATGAATAGTAGATATCATACTATAGTAGAAAATGAATAGCAGACATTATAATATTGGAGAAAATGAAGAGTTGATATCATACTATAGTAGAAAATGAATAGTAGATATCATACTATTGTAGAAAATGAATAGTAGATATCATACTATTGTAGCAAATGAATAGCAGACATTATAATATTGGAGAAAATGAAGAGTTGATATCATACTATAGTAGAAAATGAATAGTAGATATCATACTATTGTAGAAAATGAATAGTAGATATCATACTATTGTAGCAAATGAATAGCAGACATTATAATATTGGAGAAAATGAAGAGTTGATATCATACTATAGTAGAAAATGAATAGTAGATATCATACTATTGTAGAAAATGAATAGTAGATATCATACTATTGTAGCAAATGAATAGCAGACATTATAATATTGGAGAAAATGAAGAGTTGATATCATACTATAGTAGAAAATGAATAGTAGATATCATACTATTGTAGAAAATGAATAGCAGACATTATAATATTGATATCATACTATAGTAGAAAATGAATAGTAGATATCATACTATTGTAGAAAATGTATAGCAGACATTATAATATTGGAAAAAATGAAGAGTTGATATCATTCTATAGTAGAAAATGAATAGTAGATATCATACTATTGTAGAAAATGAATAGTAGATATCATACTATTGTAGCAAATGAATAGCAGACATTATAATATTGGAGAAAATGAAGAGTTGATATCATACTATAGTAGAAAATGAATAGTAGATATCATACTATTGTAGAAAATGAATAGTAGATATCATACTATTGTAGCAAATGAATAGCAGACATTATAATATTGGAGAAAATGAAGAGTTGATATCATACTATAGTAGAAAATGAATAGTAGATATCATACTATTGTAGAAAATGAATAGCAGACATTATAATATTGGAGAAAATGAAGAGTTGATATCATACTATAGTAGAAAATGAATAGTAGATATCATACTATTGTAGAAAATGTATAGCAGACATTATAATATTGGAAAAAATGAAGAGTTGATATCATTCTATAGTAGAAAATGAATAGTAGATATCATACTATTGTAGAAAATGAATAGCAGACATTATAATATTGGAGAAAATGAAGAGTTGATATCATACTATAGTAGAAAATGAATAGTAGATATCATACTATTGTAGAAAATGAATAGCAGACATTATAATATTGGAGAAAATGAAGAGTTGATATCATACTATAGTAGAAAATGAATAGTAGATATCATACTATTGTAGAAAATGTATAGCAGACATTATAATATTGGAAAAAATGAAGAGTTGATATCATTCTATAGTAGAAAATGAATAGTAGATATCATACTATTGTAGAAAATGAATAGCAGACATTATAATATTGGTGAAAATGAAGAGTTGATATCATACTATAGTAGAAAATGAATAGTAAATATTATACTATTGTAGAAAATGGATGGTAGATATTATACTATAGTTGAAAATGGATGATATATATCATACAATAGTTGCACCCTTTTTTTAAAAATTGTTTTTGTGTTTATAGTCTAACCGATGCCATTTAGTTTCTTTTTGTCAATTTTGTTATTAACTATTCTTATTTTTATTATTATTTATTATTATTTTTATTTATTATTACTATATTTATTTATTATTATTTTTTTTTATTAATTATTACTATTTTTCTCAATTTTGTTATTAACTATTCCTATTTTTATTATCATTATTTTTATTTTCATTATTATTTTTTTTTTACTACAAACTATTCCTATTTTTGTCAATTCTGTTAACTATTCCTCGTCGGCTAGACTACATATCCAAAACAGTTTGAAAAAACAAAAACAAAACGAATTTAAAATTTCAGCGCCGCCTCTCCTTCAGTCGCGCGTGTAGTCGTATCAATGTCGGCAACACTTTAGTGCGATCAAGTTCTATAGGACAAAACACATCACGCGAAAATGTGTGTATGCGTGTGTATGTATATATAAGTGTGTGTATGTGTGTTAGTGCGTGTGTATGTGTATATCTGTGAATTTGAGGAGGTGCTGAAAAGTCCTCGGTTCGACGAACTTCCCAAAATTTGAGCAAGTGAATTTTCATGTACCCTTCGTCCACGTTTATTTGTGTAGGCAAATGTGCCCCTTATATATATATATATATATATATATATATATATATATATATATATATATATATATGTGTGTATATGTGCCCCTTATATATATATATATATATATATATATGTGAGTAAACTGGGACTAGTATATATATATATATATATATATATATATATATATATATATATATATATATATATATATATATATACTCGTCCCAGTTTACGCATTCGTATATGTGTGTCTGGACAGGACATCAGTGAAGTAATCGCTTATTAAAAGTGATGCTTCGAATCCTTCAATCTTTTGTCTCTTCCGCTGGGCATGGTGTATGGGAAATATCGCCCGTCAACGGCGAGGTCAGGTGAGGACAATGGCAAGTGCTTCGAGCAAAATATAATAAGCCAATTGGACAATCCAACTTCCTTTGCTGTAAGCCTTGATAGGAGTTAATGTAGAACTTCCGCTCTCGAACGGAAGTCCGCCTGCGACGTCAACCCGGAATCGATACAAACGGAGACCGGAAGTGGGTTATTGCAAATGGTTATTTGGATGCGTTTTTATTTTATTTCTGATTTTATTTTATTTGCTTTGCCCTACTCTCCGCAGGTTTCACTGTTCAGTTAGGTGCCCACAGTGCTGCCTTCTCTCGTAGATTAGACGAAGGGCCGGATGAGAGTAACGTGACGACGCTATTTATCCTCACAGCGGAGACAGCACCACTAAAAATGTTAATTAAAAAAAAGTAAAGCGAAAGTCTAGAGAAATACTAAAACCTGACTAAAGAATTACAAGAACTGTCAAACTTAAGATCATTCCTTTAGGAAGCTTCGAACATTTCGTCCTCACCCTTCGCCACTGAGTTTTCTCCAGTTGCGATAAACACCTGTCCTCACAACGAGGCTCTATCTTTTTGAACGTCTGCTTCACACGTTCACTTCAGATTTCATATAAAAAGAACGCCTTTAACAGTTAAGATAATCTGGACTTTGCATCTGATCTTTCCTCTGATCTAACTCTAACGGATTAATGGATAAAAAAGAAAGATGGTGAGCTGAAAATTCATAGGCTTCAAGAACAGAAACTCACTGACAGTACAGTTGTTCATCGAGACTGGAGAAAAAAAAACAACATGGTCTGACCGTTGACAATGAAACGATGCTAACTTACTTTTGTATGTATTAAAAGTTACGATGATGGGATGAAAGGTTAACAGGATCACTATGACTATGAAGTACTGATGCTATAGCTGTGAAATCTTGCAGACATTAATTTCAACCCTTCTTATTAATAACAGAATTATTTATTTCCAGATAAACTGACTTCTTGTTGTTCAATGAGGACCGTTCCTTCGGTTGGTCAAAAAAAAAACAAAAAAAACGAAAAAAAAACAAACAGCGGATATGACGTCATCATCACTGCGATACTTGTTCACAGCCAAGTATCTTTTCATTTTGGGTAACAGATGATAGTCAAATCAGGAGAATAGAGAGGGTTATCAACCAGTTGAAAGACAGTCACGCACAGCAATAATTGTGTGCTGGAGCATTGTCCTGGTGAAACAAGACCACTTTCGTCAGTTTTCCTGGGTGTTTCGTCTTGATGGCCTCTCAGAACAGCCTCGGCAAGATGGCGTAATGCTCTCTATTGATGATGTGACCCTTCAATAAACAAAATGCCTTTAGAATCACCTGAGTTCACCAACTTCCCCGAAAGTGAAACGAATCTGTCCTTTTTGTAGCAGCCGGCGGGGTGGGGGTGTTTCCACTTCATGGATTGTCTCTTTGTCTCTAGCTTAAGGTGATGAAGTCAGCAATCATTCTGGGTCAGGAAAGGTCAGGGAAACTAGTTGGATCTGCCCCAAACAATGTCAAATTTTATCGTAATATGATCATCCTGGTGCACTTTTGATCAGGTATCAGAAGACGTTGCACCCACCACGCAGAAATTTTTGTCATGCCAAGGTCATTGTGAAGAATAATTTCAACTCTCACACGGGATATGCTAACAGCTATTTGATTTATAGCCAATCGCCTGTTATCCATCACCATATTTTCCTCGATGGTGGCAGTTGCATGGCGTCCAGATGTTTGGACTTCAAGACTCTCTCTGATTTCAGTTGCCCACATTTGCACCGTTGTTAAAGCCGAATCGTCCTCCCCTAATGTAGCACCCACTTCAACATGTATGTACTTAGGGTCTGAACCCTTTTTTTCTGTAGGTATTTGATAGGTGTTAAATTTTGCCCATTTCAAGAGAAGTCTCTATAAGTTACTTTTGAGGTCTTCCATGAACAGTCAGTTTACATGCAAAGAAACAATGCCATTATTAATAAGACGAGTAGAAATTAATAATTGCAAGATTCCACAGCACTGGCATCAGCTAGTGCTGTGAAATCACCCTCTTAACTTTTCATCCAACCCTCATAAATTTTAATACCTACAATATATGGCAACAGTATTGCATACAAGAACAAATGGTTGATTTGTAGATTTGAAAGATGGACTCAGGCGAGAAAAAACTTTCTGACGCGACACAGAGAACCAACTTTCCTTGCGCTAGAGTTAAGCTATTGTTTCAATATATTTGTTTCACATCAGGTCAGAGAAGAGTGTGTAACCAAGCAGGCACAGAGAAGCACTCTCGTGGAGTTGGGCATCTAACATTCTGATAGGAGGCAGGAGGGTTTTCTGTGGCGGGTAAATGAAAGCAGTATCGTTTTGAAGTTTACCAGCCATTTCCTGGTCCAGTCAACCAAAGATTGGAGGTCATTTTCGAGATTCGGGTTAGTTTTGACAGCAATACCAGATTTAGTATTGAGGCAGAAGCAAATGCTAGTGTCGTCTGCGTAGATGCCTACTTGGGAACTGATCTCAGGAAGATCGTTAATGGCGATCAAAAACAGTATAGGACCCAGGATAATGCTTCGGGGAACACCAGCGTTCGTGAGAAAGGAACTGGAAGAGAACCCGTTTAGGACTACCTTCCTTTAACGGTTTGACAGGAATGATTATATTAAGTCAAATAATCATCCTGTAATGATCGTATCCCTGAAGCGCACGAAGAAGGACGGCATGCCAAACCCTATCAAACGCTTTAGAGATATCTAGAGTCACGGCTTGAGCTTCATTGTCAACAGTCAGACCTTGTTTTTTTTTTTCTCTTGTCTCGATGAACACATGTAGTGTCAGTGAATTTCTGTACTTTAAACGCCTACTGGGTCTCAAGTTCCACAAGACCTCAAGTTAATCACATATATATACTTTTCATTGCTGAAGATATAAAAATGGTCGGCGCATTTTATTGCTTCAGAGTGTGCATGAACTGATTCTATATTGCTTCATCTTTACAAATGTCAGAGTAGAGAAAAAAAAAGGGACTTGGAGCTTCACAGTCTTTACTTTCTAGTCTTGATAAAGATCAGCTGCCAGTTTTACTTTATCAGACTTACTATCAAGACAGGAGTAACTTGCTATGTCTTCAGCCTAAATTCAACCATTCTTCCACACAAACCCGTAGCTACTCTATACTTCAACTAGGATCTCTTTCATTCCATATTTCCTGTAAGTGTTAGAATTTCCATCTTCTCTTTCCACATGTCCCAGAATTTTCAACTGTCTCTTTTGGATCGCAAATACTAGTTTCCTTATGATTCTCACCCAACCTGAAGAATTCCTCCTTTCTCACATGTTTGTCTATGGTGTTCTTAGATTTTTCAGTCGAACCACATCTATTTCACTTAAATTTTTGTCTTTATCTCTGTGGATATTGTTCAGCACTCATTGCCATAAAGGAAAGTTCAACATTACATAGCGGTTCGACACTCCTTTCTAGGGTTCTAATGATATTTTATTGTTTCTTAATACTTTGCTTAGATTCTGGAAGGCGTCTTTTCGGTATTTCTATGCAACTGTCCAGTCGATTTCATTTCATTCATTTTCTCACCTTGCGAAGTGTATTCATTTATCTCCTCCCCTCCCCAGCTATGGGTGGGATAGAATGACTTGTATCTACAGAAATTGTTATTCCCAAATCCTGTTAATACAATATTTACTCACAAAAAAGAAATTTTCTTATAATCCAAAATATATTTTAAATAAACCGCAAATTGTTGATAAACTGAGAAAAAAAAAATCAATCCTATTTGTGCTATATTTTCCGTCGGCTATCGGCATCTGTCTCACTAGAACAATTACGACTGAGTAGTGAGTTCGATCCTCACTGGGTGCCCCCTACTTTCGGCCTTGTGCCACATCTAAGCTATGCTTGGGAAATCATAGGACATTTCGAGGTGGTTTAATGGTTGAATGGCTTGTTTCACTAGAACAATTACGACTGAATAGTGAGTTCGATCCTCACTGGGCGCCCCATACTTTCGTCTTTGTGCCACATCTGAGCTACGCTTTTCTGTCGATTTTTGTCCAGGTGGTAAGATATTTTTACCTTTATTTTTTTAAGATCATTTCACCCCAAGCAAGGAAATAAAGCCAGTAACACGTAAGGGGCGAATGAATGTAAGAGAATATGAGGGAAAAAAATGCTCTTAAGGAGAGTGAACAATAAATGAACAGAAATCAAGAAGACAAGATTGACATTGCATTTAAAATGACTGGGAAGCATGAAGCCGGAATAATTGTGAGAGAAGAAACTCTTAACATAGAACTTACGGTTTCATCCAGGCATTTCAACAATAAAAATGACGAAACTTTGCCGCCAATCTAATACCGCACTTACATTTATAAAGGCTAAGCACCATCGAGGAAAGTACATCGGAACAATCACCATAAAAGTATTTATAGAAAATGTGCAGGGAAGCAACATTACTGTGGTGGGAAAGTAAATGGGGCTGAGATGTCAGGCCAGAACCAATAACATTGCAGATCCTTCTTTGTATTTTATCTAGAATATCTAAATATAAAGTAGCAGCTCAGGACCTGATCAGAATTGGTAGCAATATTCAAAACATGGATGAACAATAGACTTATAAATATGTAAGATAAGATTCTGGCGTGGAAAAAATGACTGGCACAACATGGTTAACCAATGATCAGTAGACGTATCAATTGATTGAATATAAACTGTCCACTTCATGTCAACGGAAAACTTTAGTCCAAAAAGTCTCTCTATTGGAACTTGGCATCAGTCATGTTGGTCCTAGGTAAAAATGGTTCTCTCAGACAATTAAAAGGGGATATCTCTATGAATTTTGCCGAATAAAACTCTAGACCAGTGGTTCCCAACCTTTTCACATGGAAGATTTTTCCATCGTCCACCTGTATAGCAAATATTCAAAGGCATGCCGAAATTGTTTCGTAAATGTTTGTTACTAGTTCATAAACTGACTTTATGGTGTATTAGGTTGGTGTAAAAATAATGTCGGTTTTTGACGTTAAAAAAGACGTCAAAAACCGACGTTATTTTTGCACCATCCTAATATTAAAAAAAAATTACAAAGGGAGGTAACAAATAACGTTTATTCATGCGGCGGCTGCTACTGCTACTAGCGTAATCATGAACAAGCGAAAGCAAACGTGACCATAGAAAATAATATAGAAAATGCCAAAATATTCATTGTTTGCGCGAATATTTATATCTTATCTAGGAATGTGACCCAGTTATTCTCATTTAGATTTTTTGAATAATTTCTTCATTTTTTTCGGGGTGGGGTTATCATATATTAAAATACCATTTGAATACTTAAATCCAATATCGCCCATCAAAATTTCCAATTGCCCATCATTTTCTGTTCAGTTGCACGTAGCCCACACAGCAGTTGGAATCACCCACCAGTGAGCGATATCACCCAGGTTGAAAACTGTTTGGGTAACACGATAAAATACACCCCACAGCAAGGCCTCTGATCAGGAGGTTTTGAGGAGCGTGGAACCATTGCTGGTGTTCCTATGTCCACTCTGACCCAGGGTGGTAGCACCTGTTAGGGTCCCAGCTATGGGAAAATAGTTAATCCTCTCCAAAACTGGGATCAAAACACCATGAAAGTTTTAAAATAGGTTTTAATACCACCAATATATTTTTATAAAAAAATATGAACAGCAATGAATTTTTGAAGACTAAATATTACCAGCACTATATTTGTGAAAAAAATATTACGAACAATACATTTTTGAAGAAGAAAAATTATTACGAGCATTATATTTTTGGAAAAAATATTGCAAGAACTACACTTTTGAAAAAAATAATATCAATACATAATCTATTTATACGAACCTAACCTAAAGTTCTTGTCGGCATTAAATCACTCATTGAGGTTGATATGCCGTAAAACAAACCAAACCAAACCTGGTTGAAAAAACTTGCTTCAGAACCATTTCAGTCAAAGAGTGGATTACTCTATTATTAAACATCTCTAAAGTTATCACAGGAGTTGAAATCAAACGAAAATTAAAACTTCAAACACACACACACACACACACACACACATATATATATATATATATATATATATATATATATATATATATTCAAACATGGTTGATTGAATAATACAGACATATTATGTCTAATACTTGTTGACAACACCAATACACTACACCGAGAAAATAATAAACAAAAACTTTAAATTGTTGAGGCCCTGTATATACAAAAGCAACCAACCAACGCTGAACAAAATTTATTACAAGAGTAGTAGCAATGTTTATTTGACCAGCATTTAATTAATATATATATATATATATATATATATATATATATATATCGTTGTATAGATGTGAGCTTGTGACCCTCGGTTTCACGCTTTAGCGATCGTCAGACAAACTGATTAATTTTTAAAAAAAATTTGGTTTTATGTAGATTGCGTGTATTGGTGTTATTGTGGAAGTGGTGGGGGAAACTTCGTCGTTTTTTCATCGTACTGACGCAGACATCGATGTATGCAGACACATATACATACTTGGTCGTCCGTCGGGACTCATACATATATAAACATATGTGGGCAGTTTCGGATATGACATATGTATGTATACGGGTGGTGTTGTGTCTATACATACGCATTTGTATGTTGAAATTTAAAGATTGGAAGTGTGGCGGAAGTGTCTCGTAAATGTCTCGTGAAGTATACATGTCATATATATATATATATTTTTTTTTTTTCCGCTGAATAATATTTCCTCGCATGTATGTATATACGTGTGGTGGGGTTTGTGTGAAATTATGTTAGGTAAAAATTATTATTATTTATTATTTATATTTATTTATGTTTATATATATATATATATATATATATATATATATATATATATATATATATATATATATATATATATATATAGTACAGGTAATAGATCCGTTATGGCTGAGTGGTTAGAACGTTCGCTGGCCATGAGACCCGGGTTCGACTATCACCATGGTCGATTTGTTGAGAAGGTGATTTCATGATGTTATCCATACCACGGGTTGAACCTAGCCTTGTGAGTGAAACTGGGTTGGCGGAACCCTTGGATGCCGTCCATAACTATACTAGTATGAAGCCACATGTCATCGTGGCCGAGGAATTGAGGGTGCTGGCCTTGTTCAACTTGTTGATCACGCTAGATAACACGCTCCTTCCCAGAAACTGTAACTAAGGTCTGCTCAGCATAGTTGCAGTATAAACCACAGGTGGGCTCTGTGGGTGTTGAATAAATACAAACGCACCTGAGCAAGCGTCTGCAATAGGGATTGGATAGCCGCCCTATTAGATGGGTATCCTCGAATATGAGTGTCCTGCTATTATTATTAATAGTTCCATTGCTATATAATCCAGGTGGATCCTAGTAATAACAAATATTAAAACTGATCCACAGAGAGCTCAATGGATTTATTATAACAAAGCACACATATATATATATATATATATATATATGTATATATATATATATATATATATATATTTACAGTATAAAACGAATTACCTCAACATGGGTATAGTCCATTTCAAGCTGGTCTGAACCCAGCTGTCTTCAGCTCTTAAGTGTTTGCCTGGGAGTAGGGATTTAAATTTATTTTCAATATCAGTCCTCCTTCAAGAGACGCCTTGTTTATGATAAAAGGCTTCTGTTGGTGACTGGGAGAGTGCATGAGGTAACCTCACCTGGTTTCAGACAGGCTTGAAATAGACTATATTCATGTTGAGGTAATTTTGTTTTTTACTGCATATATATAATACCCTGGAAATCACGATAAAGACTTCGTCATCAAAACGACCTCATGTTCTTATTATTATTTCTGCTTGATTTGATGTCCTCAATATATATTTCACACCTTGGAAAGTATTTTTTTTTTTTTTGCTATCGATTATAGTGTCGGTATTCTCAATAATAGTTCTTTCGATTTGCTTTTTATTACGACCTTGTTTAAATGTTCTTTTAGTTTCCTTTCAAAAAATTGTCAAATGCGTATCCTATGTTGAGCTGAGTTTAACTGTTCGAATAATAGTTAAGGAATCTGAAACAACACCAAGAAGGTCGGAGAACATGCCCTTGAAAATAATTATATCCTGTCTCTGGCATCGGCGTCACTACAAATTGTCATAATATTCAAGGTAATTTTTCGGAATAATATTCAGAACTTTCGTCTGACTTCAGTGAAAACTGCAAATATATTTTACAGGCGCTGTTAGATACGGACATATTCACACAGAATGATTTTTCATCAACTATGCACCGATCCTATGCACAGCGCATGCGCACATATATTTAATCCTCTTCAAAGGCAAATCGTTAGAGCATACAGTCGTTAATTACTTTTTTTTTCTTTGAAAAAAAAAATCAAAGTTTTTTTTTGAATAGGCGACAATTTGGGCCCATTAAAATAGAAAATATATTTAGATTTAAAAACCAGCTTTGTGTGAACGCAACATAAATATTTTATATTTTTTCTTAGTGAAGGGATAGTTTGGAAAACGTGGCAACGTCTGTCTGTTTAATTTTGATTCTATTTTTTACTTCCAGAATATCCCAACTAGGTATTTATGCAAATGGAACTACCTTTTACTCCCGTCTTAGTAGCAAATCCGACAAAGTAAACCTAGCAACTACTCTAAGAAAGAACCACCAATCAGTGGTTAACTGGGGTAAACAATGACCCAAAAACAAAACTGCTTCAATTTAATTACCAGAGAGAACCTTTTCTGCCTACCATCAGGTTGGCTGATGCTAAACTCCAGGAGAGCAACACTCTACGCATTCTTGGCCTCACGTTTTCCACTGACATGAAGTGGACTAACAATATCGAGTCAACTGCTACGTCCGCTGCAAGGAAGGTTTGTTCACTGTGCCGTGCCAGAAAAATATTTCTCCTCAGAATCTATCTTGCACATATATAAATCTACATTCGTCCGGGTATCGAATAATACTGTTGCTATATCTAGTGCTCCTACTATGCATCTCGGGATTCTTGACAAAATGCAGAGAATGGTCTGCAATGCAATCGATCCTGATCAGGTATCTTGTCTCCAGTCACTTTCTCACCGATGTGACGTGGATTCCTTCTGTCTTTTCTACAAATATTTTCATGTCAACTGCTTTTTTTCCTGGGCCCCAACTACATGCATTTAAGCCTGCTACTAGATTGGCAGCTAGGTCTCACCATTTTACTGTTGAACTAGCTAGATACAAACGCCACTACTATTCTAACAGTTTCTTTTCTTGCACTTCGCACCTGTGGAACTCCAGCCCGATTTCTTGCTTCACTGTCACCTGCCATCTTCAAAAACTAAATGCAACGCCAATCGCCATCTGTTGTCTTTTTGAAACGTGTTCCTTTATTGTCCTTTCATCACTCCTCCTAAAATCTTCTCATTTTCTGTCACTCCGAGTAACTCTTTGCGTCTTAGTGACATTATTGCCTTAGGATGAAATAATAAAAAAAGAGCCTTCTGTTTGTATCATATAGGAAGAAAATGAGTAACTAGAAACACCGAGGTTCGATCCTAATACTTTGGATTTGTGTTTTTCGCCAGGTGTATAAATAGCGATGTCAGGCTACTAACTGCAGTGATTACTAAGGTGATTATTGAGTGACTATTGAGTGGAACTATCCAGTCGAATTAGTGTGAATTATTGTGCGTCGATGATTTGGGGTTTGATTTAGGATTTACCGGAGGTTAAGCCGAGCCGTGCTACTAACAAGGTATTCACTAAAAGGGTTAATTATCTTTGGTTGACTTTTACTTCTTTGTTCTTGTTAAGTATTTATTTGCGTTTGTAATTAAATACGTGTTTTATTTTAACATGAGAAATCTTGTGTTATACTTAATTATTAACGGCCACCGTACGTCACAAAATTCATCAGCTACAGTGAAATGCAGCTGTGAAACTCCATTCCGATTTCTTGCTTCCCTGAAAAGTGCAATCTTCAGAAATTTAAATGCAACGTCAGTCGCCATCTTTTGTCTACTTGAATGCTCGTTTATTATTTTTGTCCTTTCATTAATCCTTGTCATTTTTAATTTTATCATTGTCATCCAATTTCATTCTCTGCAAACCCCTCCCCTGCGTTTTAGTGGTTTTAACGCCTTGCTTGGAGAGAGACGATTAAAAATTAAAAAAAGAAAGAAAAAGTTGCACACCCAAAACAAAATTGCGAAAAAATATTCAAATTTCCTGCTTGATTGTATTTTAGTTCGAAAATGTTTGATCACCTCAGTTACTATCAAGAAGTGAATGTTGGTTACGCCCTAGCCAGTTTTGAACGCTAGAATTCAAATTTAAATATACGCATAGTGTATAAATGACATAATGGTTAGAACGGTTACAGAGCTTGGCTGTTGCACTAAAAACGAATAAAAAGCATGACGTATTATTATTTATGTGCCGTGTTCCCTCAAGACGTAGGTGATCATGGCTTTCGACAATTTCCTGTCCTTTGTAGCTTTTAAAAAATTGTCTTTCTGTTATCTTCCCTAAAACTTGTTCAGCCATCAATTTACTCAAGCCCACTAGATCAGGGGTTCTTAAACTTTTTGACTTGGGGACCCCTTTATATTTCAGGCTTTACCTTAGGGACCCCCTTATAAACGCTTATGAAATTTATACATAAATATTTGCTGAATATAATATAAAAATTCAGAGCTTACTTGCTTACTCGTCCAACAGCCTTGCACTTTTACTCGCAAAATGTCTCCCGCTTGAAGATTTGCACACATGACGCATAACAGCCAATGAGAAAGCTGGAAATCGCAAAAAAGATCCAAAATTCAAATCCTTTGTTTCCTTCGCTGCATGAATAGAATCCATTATCTTTATCAATTTAAGATACAAATTATATTAGTATATCAAATCTATGAAATAGTTTATTGAATCAATTTATTTCATGATCGGCCTATAAGTTACTTATAAGGGCTTATAAGTTGCACGTCACCCATAAAAAGTCTTTGCTGTTCACTGACCCCCTATCTTGTCCTTGCGGACCCCCTGTGGTCCGCGGACCACAGTTTGAAAACCCTTGCACTAGATTATACCTCTGTTCCTCTTGCCTTCAATCTGTCCTGTCAGTATCTGATTTTTTAAGCCCCTTTTCCTTATTATGTGCCCCCATGGTGTCTTTCTGATATTAGGTATAAATTTCGTTTTTTTTCCATTTCCTCTAAAACTTCAGTCCACGGTACCCTTAGCATCTTTCTGTATAACAGATTTCTGTTATTTCACGTCTCTTCTTCATCTTTGAGGAGATTGTCTAGCATTCACTGCCATATGGGAGGACAGATATTGCGAAACAATTCAGTAATATTTTCTTTGTTTCTAACGAAGATTTTTTTTTGTGTAGCACGCCGCCATGTTTCTTATCAGGTAGAAACTGTAGTTGCGTTTGCTTCTTCTCTTTTTTTTATTGAAGAGCGCATATTGCTGGTGAACCGGAAGTTATCTGGGATTGGATTATAAATTGCCAAGAGGAGTCGCAGTGCGTAGTCCGAAGGATGGGAAAAAACCGTAGATAACAAGAAGGTACACAAGTCGATACCCGATCAGTATCGGCTGGTTTATCGTAGAGAGGGGGATATGATGTTAAAAAACCCGAAATCCCTAATGAACCTCAGCTAGAAGCATCACTGATGATGCGCACCAAAGCATCTAATAAACGTATTTTACGAAATTAATACTTCACTTGGGACGTTTCATTTAGATAGGGATGGTTTTGCGGATGATATGTGTAGTTTAGCACAAAGTAATTTTAGGTTACTCTTCGGTGCTGATGAAGCCAGGAATTTTAATGCCATGATTTTCGGTACCTTTGTTTATCAGACCAAATGCTTCTATCGCAAGAGAGATAATTGTAGTTTTAAGTTTCCACATTTTTGTTACTTCGATTTGCAGGTCCTTAAAATTTGACAGTTTTTGAAATTCTTTTTTTTTCTTTTTTCAGAAACATTGGAATCCTGTGGACAAGTCACATCACTTAATTGGCAAGTTCCTTTTTTGAAATCTTTTTGACTCAGTCTGGTATCAATTTTAGTGTCTGAAGATTGGGAAATTCCACAGTATAGTTACGCCATCATCATTGGTGACATTATTCGTGTGGTGTTTGTATGTGTATCCTGGACGTCAATACTCTAGTTCGAACAAAGATGCCAACGGATATATTGTCGAAACCAGTTATGTCTAACAATGTTTTTCTCAGCAAGGACTGGTAACTCGGATGCTATGTGGCCGAAAGTTTCATCTAATTTATAGCATAAGCGATCGGTTGGATTTGAGCCAGCTTTATTGATATTAGCCTTATAGGCATTAGTTAGAAAGTATGGCTATTCTGCTGTCATAAGGCCTTCTATCTCTCTCTTAAGACCATTGTTTCTAAGCGGTTGACGAACACCGATGACTGGTTCATACAAGACGCTTAGACTACTTTCCATACAAGGATGTAGATCTCCATTTTTGTTCAAGAGTTTTCATATACGTACATTTTGAGTTTTCATATATGTAGATTTTACTTGATGAAGCGGTGGGAGGTTCCGGATTATTATTATTATTATTATTATTATTATTATTATTATTATTATTATTATTATTATTATATCCTTTGATTTCTGATGTGTACTCATTTCTATGGTTAGAATTGGCATCATGACATTTTCCACTGGAAAATATATATATATATATATATATATATATATATATATATATATATATATATATTACATACATAAAGCCCTTCGTAAGGTGTTGGCTGTATTCGTGAGAACAATTTTTTTTGTATTTCTTTCAGGCATGGGCTTCCAGGAATCCCTTCAGTTTGTCTAATGGAATCTTTTTCAACCAATCCGAGGGCTCCAAATGCAAGGTGACGCTCTTATGTTGCACATATTTGAGATTTCGATTTCAAGGTCCTTGTATTTTGATAGCTTTTATTCATATTATTATTATAATAATAATAATTATTATTGTGCTAATACCTCATAAATGATGGACTATTCCGCGTTTTGATCGCGTGGAAAAGAGAAGAAAGCACACTACTTGGTTTCAAAGAATGAATGAAAGAAAAAAAGAGCGAATGAGTGAATGAATGAATTTAACGTGTCCTGCTAATCCCTTATAATTAACCGACAATTCCATTTTGATAAACATAACATATAAGAGACATGTCTTGGATTCAAGGATAAAATGAATAAAATATGAAAAAGGGAAGGTGGGAGTGTTTAACGTCTGTTTCAGTGAAATGGGAAAAAATTCATAATTTCAAATCTTTTCATTTGTACCCGCTTCTTAAAATAACGTCTGTTTTAATGAAATTGAAAATTTTTCGATTTACTTCTTAAAATAACGACGAGCATTTATAATTATGATCGTTATTGCAACATTTCGATAAAGCAGTTAAGGTCAGATATTTAACGATGCGATAGGGGAATTTCTATGGCTATTTTATTGTCGTAGAACTCGCCTTGAGCTCATTGAATCATTAATTTAAAAATTAAGATTCATCGCAAAATTCAAATAGGAAAACCGTGAAATTTTCATTGGTAATTCTAGTTATTATTACAACACTTAGAGAAGAGTACGATTTAAGAAAAAAGGAAAAAGAAAAGACAGTGTATAACAATGCTTACACAGCATGTCTCTCTTCAGGTTTCTATTAAAAAGTGCATACACGGGTAACAAATTTTAAAAAAATGCAAGTATTTGTACAGATGTGGCTTGTTTTGAGAAAAACGTTTGTAAGACGCTACAAATAGATGAAAAAAAAATGGCGGAAGAGTTCCGTGGCATCTATACTAACCTATTTTATTAATTAGTCTTGCGAACTAATCAACTGGTGGAACATTTTCCTGATGAGAACGAGAACAATCATGTTTCTTAGGTTACAGTTGCATTCCATTCACGCTGTGTGCGTTTCATTCGTTTTGTCGCGTTGATTACCAGGACAAACGTCTTTTTTTCAATACACAAGGCAGCCTACTGCGGAGAAATATTCAGCTTAGTCAGTTATGAATCAAAAGTGACATGATCACCCAAGCGTGTATCACTTGGCATTTTATAGTTAGTCAATGCTAAATAAAATAAAAAATGTTCAGTAAATGTGCTCAATACTGTGTAGAATTTTCATCATGTTTCATGTCTACATAAACATGAAAGCATTTTTAAATATATATATATATAATATATATATATATGATATATATATGATATATATATATATATGATAGAAAAACGTTTTAAGATATGTGATAGATCGTATGTAAATGTTCAATATTATATATATATATATATATAGTATAGTATAGCTGGCCACTCGTATTCGAGGATACCTGTCTACTATAGCCGGTTACCGAGTCGCTATTGCAGACGCTTGCTCAGGCGCATTTGTGTTTATTCAACACCCACAGAGTCCACCTGTGGTTTATACTGCAACTATGCTGAGCAGACGTTAGTTACAATTTCTTCTAAAGAGCGTGTTATCTAGCGAGATCAACAAGTTGAACAAGGCCATCACCCTCAATCCCTCGGCCACGATGACTTGTGACTTCGTGCTAGCACACCTATGGACGGTCTCTAAGTGTTCAGTCTACCCAATTTCACTCACAAGGCTTGAGACAACCCGTGGTATGGGTTTCAGGTACTTTCCATAGGTGCCGCATGCTAGGATAGACCCTTCAAGTCCGATAACATTAGGGAGTCTACTTCCTGACAAATCGACCATGGTGACATTCGAACCCGGGTATCATTGTCAGAATGCATATATATGTATATATATATATATATATATATATATATATATATATATATATATTTATTTATTTAAAAATATGATTCCAACACGCTACATAAGAGGTCTCATGTTTCAAAACAAGAGCCGAAAACTTCAATATAATTATTTGAATTAAACTGAATTAAAGTAAGCTCTGTTCCATTTTCAAGCGAAATGTTTTTTGGAATAACTTATTTCTGAAATTTACGTGTTTTAATAGTATATTCACAGTTGAAATCAAAATTTCCGTGGTAACACCCAGGGCGAATTGTTTAAAATAGGTAGGGCAGTTGAGTGTTAATAATTTGTATCAGCATAGAGTTACTTTCATAGATGTCAAGTCAGGGTAAGGTGGGGGTGTCTAAATTTAAAACGGAAGATGATTTCGCCTAGTCTGGTTTACGTGTCTATGGAGATTTATTTATTTTTTTATTTGGTTTCTTTATGAAAGGGTTTTGTGTATATAAAAACTGCCGTAACATTTGTTTTTTGACGACTTCATAAAGGGTTATCTTTTTTTGTAGCGTATTTAAACTATTTATTTGGACTATAGATTATAAAAGTTAATTTAGTGACAGAGCTAACATATTCAGTTGTATGGATATGAATTTGTGATATATATATACATGGGGTTATGGATAAGGAATTGAAAATGGTACATCTAACTCACTCATATCTTCTCTCCCACTTCACTTCCTCACTTCGTTAATTTTACATACGCTTGGTGCGGTCCGTCAAAAATATGTAAGTTTCTTTTCATTTTTCATTTCAACCTTTGGACGTAAAGTCTGATGATCCAGAGCCCTTTAAAAGGGTTGTGGTGAAATAATTTATTACATGGAACCTTAAAGTGGTCTGTTTTTATTCAAACATATTTGCTCGGAATTTACGTTGAGCTCTCTGGATATCATCCTCCTTGGGTCTACCCATACGGATTACCTCGTTTTGCATAAACTATATATATATATATATATATATATATATATATATATATGTGTGTGTGTGTGTGTGTGTGTGTGCTCACTAGGCTAAAGATTCAGGGCCACCCTTTGGATTTCTTCTTGAAAGGTTTTTATCATAAATGAAGATTAGCAATAATAACGAAATCACAGTTTTATGACAAAGTTTCCTTAAAATCTTACTGTATTTTGCTATTAGATTGGTGCAAAAATAATGACGTAATAATGTCGTTTTTTGACGTTAAAAAATACGTCAAAAAACGACATTATTACGCCATTATTTTTGCACCAACCTAATAGATCCTTATCAAGTTAATCTTAAAATCCGCTGGCGGATTTAAAATGCTTGGTAACTCCTTCTTTAAAAAAAAAGTAGTGGCCATTCAGTAATGGCATAAATAGCTTCAGTACCTTATTTTAGTAAGAGTTAAATAAACCAGAGATAGGTATGGAAACCTATTAATTATTAAATCCAAACGGTGGCCCCAAACTTTTGGTCTATCGTGTATGTATGTATCTGTGCATGTCTGTATTTTATGGAAAAGATCATTAAATCTAAATAACAAAGTTTTTTTGTTGATTGATTATTTTTGCTCTGTTTTTCCGGTTCGTGAATTGTTGCAGATTCGGAACACATTTGTAAGGAAAGAGTCCAAGTTGGTCGTGATTATTTCTTGTAATTATCAGGAACGTTGATATTGTCAGTGTCGTAGAGAAATATTTTCAGTCTGATATTAGTTCAGGGTGATTTTTGAGAAAAATCAATATTTCACTCGATCTAAAAGCTGAAGTTTCATATGATAGGAATTGACACTAGAAATTAGATTCTAAGATTTTACCAAGTATTGAGCATTTAGTTTTAAATATCGTCTGAAAAATGTACAGCAATACCTAATTTCAGCAGATTTTTGCTTATAAACTGACTTCAAAATTTTACTATTTAAAAAATAAATCCAGCTAAATTTGATATCGTTTCTATTAAATACATTGGATGAAAAATATATTTAATACAAAATTTTGATTATGAATCAACACAAGCAAAACATGCAAATTTTTTTTTAGTATCCGATGAGTGAAGATTAAAAAAATGGCTACTCCATGAATAAGACTTGATAGATCATTTGTCAGATTATAATAATAAAAAAAAAATAGATAAAACTGTATATAACACCATAATACTGCTGGGAACACCTTATATGACAAAATGTTTTAAGTTTGCATTGTTTATTGAAAATCATACTAAAACTATTGCACTGTATAACACATGATATAGCTAAATTATTCAGTCTAATTACCGTTTGAAGTAAATAAAGGTCTGATTTGATTGCACACTTATTTAGTTGTTGGTTCTTTTGTTTTATGACATATCAAAACCTAAGTGGGTCATTTAATGCTAACATCTTTTAAAACATAGATTCATAGCGATAGTTTGGTTAAAAAGTTCTGTATGTCTGTATATATATATATATATATATATATATATATATATATATATATATATGAACCATTTTTTATTACAAAGTATTTCTGGTATTAAAACCTATTTTTACACAAGTATGAGTGTTAACTATTTGCCCGTAGCTGGGACCCAAACAGGTGTTACCACCCCGCGACAGGATGGACCTGGAAACA
This sequence comes from Acanthosepion lycidas, assembly GCA_963932145.1. Lineage (NCBI taxonomy): Eukaryota > Metazoa > Mollusca > Cephalopoda > Sepiida > Sepiidae > Acanthosepion > Acanthosepion lycidas. The sequence continues at coordinate 101,196,849 of OZ010581.1, forward strand.
CCAGCAATTAAGAGGTGGTTCCACACTCCTCAAAAACTCCTGATCAGAGGCCTTGCTGTTGGACGTAGTTTATCGTCATACCCAGGACAGAAGGATTTAGTACTAATTTGCTTGTGCGTTGCTTTCTGGCCGTATAGAATTTTTGAAGTTTCAGTTAATTATAAATTTTATCAGGCTGATCAGAGGAATGAAAATTCAACGCTCTGCTTTTAAACCTAAGCTTAATCTTTAAACTCGTTTCCTCAAAAAAAAAAAAAAAACGGTAAAATATTTCGTTTCGTTATTGATCATGTAAAAAATCTCAACTTTTCCATTGAGTGCAATACCAGAGTTCTAACATCAACCTGCCCTATTCTGACATGTTAGGGTCGCTACATTTTAAATTTAAATATACATCGATTGCATAGGTAACATCGTGCCTAGAATGGTTTCAGAAAATTTGATAGCACCAGAAAATGAATATATCAACAACAATTTTATTTGCATTTTAAATATTTTACAGGCTCTTTAGAAATCTTTCATCCTAAAGTTAATGATATTTTGTTTAATGAGGGTTGTTACTTTTATAATATGATAATTTTTTGTCTCCCCTTCTCATAAGTGTTCCATAACATTTGGGTACTATCTACTAATATTTGGGTACTATCTACTAATATTTGGGTACTATCTACTAATATTTGGGTACTATCTACTAATATTTGTCTCATTTCGTCTCTTATTTGTTCTTTATTTGGATATTTGTGCTTGATGATCGATATGGGCACTAGTTGTACTCAGTCAGAATTAGTGACAAGTTAACCTACGAGAAAGGGTCATCTTGCGTGACTAATGTAAGAATTTCATGTTGAATTTTGATTAGTTTCTCCATTAATCTATTCCGGATGTGCAGTCATTTATTCATAAATTGTCAAGAAAGGAAAAGAATATAAAATAAAATTAAAGAAAAATACCTTGTCAGTTGAATTTACTAAAGATGTTTGATTCAATTCTAGCTGCATCTATCTCTCCCTCTCTCTCCATATATATATATATATATATATATATATATATATATATATATATATATATATATATATGTGTGTGTGTGTGTGTGTGTGTGTGTATGTATGTGTGTGTGTATATATATATATATATATATATATATATGTGTGTGTGTGTGTATATGTGTGTGTGTGTATATATATATATATATATATATATATATATATATATATATATATATATATAATCATGTTCATTCAATAGAAAAAAGAACGTCTATTCAGACTTTTTGTAAGGGTCTTCTACCGTTAAATTAAATGAATTAACTCAGGTGGAAAGGTATAAAAGTACTGACTGAAATTCGAGATTGAAATATGATTACTTAGATCAGGAGAAAAGCTAAAATTCCTTTTCTGTTCTCTTCAATAGGAAATATTTAAATGAAAGATTGCTACCAGTATATATATATATATATATATATATATATATATATATATATATATATATATATATATATATATTAAATGGGAGAAAAACACTTTTCATTTCATATATATATATATATATATATATATATATATATATATATATATATATGGTGGACTCTCCCGTCGAGAGCAGCTCTGTTCCTAGGAACCGACTACCCAGACATCAGAACATATGATTTGATTATAGTGGTAAATGTTTTGTGCAGAATCAACCACACTTTTTGAAGGGCCAAATTCAGAGACCTGGTGCACTACGTGCCACAAGGACCCCAAACGACCCTCCGCAGGTTTTGAATTCAGAGTTGTCCTTCTCTTAAAGCAATTGCCATCCAAGGCTGTAGAACCCAGTCTGTCCTGCTATTTACCCATAGCTGGAGGGAGGTGAATATAAGATAATTAGACCTTTCCCATTAGCACGTTCGGAATACGATGGTAGAGTCCACCATACATATATATATATATATATATATATATATATATATATATATATATATATATATATGAAATGAAAAGTGTTTTTCTCCTAATATATATATATATATATATATATATATATATATATATATATATATATTCACTTACGTGCTAATGAGAAACGTACTAAGGGAGCAGTCACTGTTTACAAATTCGCGCTTTCTCTCTAAATTACTCGACCGAAATTTATTTTTTCGGGGGCGTATATATATATATTATCATTCACAGACAGACTGTTTCGCTGTATCACATCTCATCTTTACCAAGTAGGCACATGCACAAACGCCAAGGGAGGTAAATAAGTTATTGTAATGTCTACATATTTTAAAAAAAGAATGAAAATACTATTAAAACTATAGTTAAATCCTAGATATTTAAACTTAATTATGTAAGGCTGCAAAAATGGTTTTAGTTTTTGAGAGGATACTATTAAAAATAAGTAGAAAAAACTTGACTAAATTATTTGATGGGAAAAAAATTTCGCAACTTTGATGAAAAGATGGCCTTTGAACAAGTACTTTCGTTTCACAGATCACTGAACTTTAAGATACCTATATACATACCTATTCGTAACGATAACGTTTTAGTGTGTTTTTCTGTTCGTTTCATGTGTGTATTGTGAATTTTGAATATTAACAAGAAAATGACATGCATTTTCGCGTGTTGATGCGTGTACATTTCCGGAAAAAAGAATATATATATATATATATATATATATATATATATATATATATATATATATATATATATATAGATAGATAGATATATAGATATCTATATGCATATATTAGTAACTCCCTGTTTTATGTATAATGAATTCTCCCGTCTTGTAAAAATATTTTTAGACGGGAGAGTCAATCATACATAAAATAGGACTATATTTAGCTCCCCCCTCCACGAGGGTTGCATGTGGCACAAGGCCGGGTTTAACGTGGGTTCTACAAGCCCGTTGGCTCACCCAAAAATCTCCATAGAACCCGCATAATGGAATCGGGTTGTTCAACTTCCCCGAACGCGACTCTGCCCCTCGGCTAAGACTCGTCTGAGTAGCTCTCTGCACAGAGGCAGAGAGTTCGTCCGTCTAGCCGAAATGATAGGACGTTACTTTTCACTCACCCTATATATATATATATATATATATATATATATATATATATATATATATATATACACCCTTTTCAGGAACCAATAAAACTGTCAAAATCACCAAGGGAATTCAGACAAGCATGAATCCATCCAACTCTTATCTTAAATAACAACTTAAAAGAGACTGTTTGAACAACACAAGGTCTGACCAAAATTTATGATAAAAAAATAAAAATATAAATGAAAACTACCGACAAAAATGTATTTTCTTCATCAATTCATTCATTTCTGTTGTTCACTGCTACTAACAAGCAGATTTTTTTTCTTCTGATGATGGCCATATAGGCCGAAACTAGTTGAAATAATAAAAACGAAAAAATATTATTATACAACCCAGTGTGTCTGAAGATATTAATTTTTTAATATTTTTTATTGTAGAAAACACACACACACATACACACACACACATATATATATATATATATATATATATATATATATATATATATATATATATATATATATATATATATATATGCTAGCAGCATGGCCTGGTGTTGCCCGTGCTTGATTTAAAAATCGTACCACTCATACAGCAATCGCTATCACTTGACTTAAAATATTTTGACCTTCCTTGCCTTTAAAGAAGTGCCCTTTGCCGTGCTGATGTTGCTACATGCCTTACTTCTTGCCTATCACACTACGATTTTTTTCTAAGCTCTATACTAAACATTAAATCTGTTACGAAAAAAGAACTAAACAAAATGAACACAAAACAATCAGCTTTAAAAAAGGACTCGTAACTGGAAAAACCGAATGAAAAAAGAATGTTAACAACATATACTTTTTCACACAACCAACCCAGTTCTGCGGAATCAGAATCAACGTTAAGCAAGCGAATGAACCAATTGGAGTAAAGTGCCATGCAGATTTAAATTTTTCCCACTCGTGACGAATGCAGTTATCGATTTTTTTTGCATGCTAGCATGCTAGTTAACATTCGTGTCAGTCAGCTGTTGTCTCTCACACTGGCCAATAGAATCTTCCTGCCTATTCGTGGCAGCCAGCTATTGGCTCTCACTCTGGCCAGTAGAAAATGGCCGCAAACTACATGAAAACTGCCGTAGAAGCATGCAAAAATCGATTATTTCCACTATCAATGGGAGTTGGGGAATGCAAAGTCGGTCTTGGCCATCCCGCTAACTTGGAGCATGTGCATGTAAATTTTGGTGCAAATCCGTGGAAAATTGCGGCCGTGCATTCGTTACGCGCACACACACACACACACACACACACACACACACACACACACACACACACACACACACACACACACACACACATCCTGCTTTTTATAGATAGAGATATATAAGGCTCATAAAATATTACATAATAAAAACGGACCATTCTGACAAGGCCAATTAATCAAAAATATATTATCTTACCTTCTAGATCTATCACATCTCCAATTGGAAAGAATTTATCTAAACTCACCTTTAAAGTTCTTACTACTACACCTGAAACAATGAAAGACTTAGTCAATACTAAACAAAACAATAAGCTAAAACTTGAAAGAGGAATTTACGCTAGAGCCTGCAATAAATGTCACAAAAATACATAGGAGCAACCTCAAGGAATCTGAATAAATGATTATATAAATACAAAAGAAACATTTTATAAAGCAATATATCAAATGCGTTGGTTGCCCACCGTAAGGTGACTGAACAAAAATTTTATATAAAAAAATGTTATTCTGATTACAGGAGAGAACATTTCCCTACGGCGAAAATGTCTAAAAAGTGCCTTAATGGCAAGGTCATCCGCAATAAATCTGCACCCGGGATCTTACAACATTTCACCGTTCCTGGAAGAACATCGAATATCACTTTGTGGGATATCTATTAAGAAAAGTGATGGAAAGAAAAAGAAAAGGAATCTAAATGAAATCGGCTAGATTAAAAAAAAAATCCCAGCATTGCTCGTTCGTGCGCATGTGTAGTCGCACCAACATAACAAATTTAGTCCGATAAAGTCCTAAAGGACGACATGCGTACAAGAAAGCTTTTTGTCATACATTTTCTCATATATAAATCTTTTATAGAAATAGAAAAAATACCGTAAGAATTTTTGTAAAAATTTTATTATTAAAATAAAATTAAAAAACAAACAAACAAACAAAAAAAAACAGACAACATGAATTTAACGGACGTTAGAATTTGTTTTAAAATACTTTCCCAGCTGTACCTAAACCCTTTTTCGAACGTAACAAATAACTGATACAACAAAAATTAATAAAAATGAACACGCTACCACCCCTTTTCTGGAAGAGTGGATTTCTCTGTATCCTTGGTAACCATAAATTATGAATTTCTCTTGTAGTTAAAACTCAGTAAATTTTAAAAAAATAATACGTTATTCCAAAATTCACTTGAGGATGAAATGGAACTAATGTTCTTAATTTAATTACAAAATTAAATTTAAAGTTGTTACCTTCCATTTTCGAAACATCGTTATAACTGTGTAGCGAAAAAAATATTTTAAATCAGTTAATTTGTAATATTAATGCTCTGTAAATATACATTGAGCACTATTTTGTAAAAATAAAAATATCAATAAGAACACCGGATTACATGTCTTACTGTTCTTTCTTTTTATTTAAATATACATATACATACATATATACATACATACATATATATATATATATATATATATATATATATATATATATATATATATATATATCAATTAAATCAATTATGTGGTGCAGTTTAATTTATATTACACTGAATCATTCATACAAAACGTAAATTAGTGAAGTTAATGATATAAAATGGCGAATTAACTTCGCTAACTAAATTTTTAAAATGCATTAATCCGCTAACCACTCGATGAATTTTACGATCCTTGTTTTTTTTTAAATTTTAAACTGTATTATATCTTCCTTAAATATACAAGTACTTTCGACGGGTTCTCAGGTCTTCATCAGGCATGGAAACTATTTTCTTTTTGGTAAAATTCAGGTAGCATCCGAGTTGAAAAAATATAATGCAAATCGAAATATGTTTTTTTGAAGTGTGTTGTATTAGTAAAAATCGCTCTCACTTTAATTTTCAAAAAATTAAACCTTAGCGTTGCAACTGCAAGCAGCCACAAGTTTGTATCTGTTATCAATAACATAGTTTTTGCGGGCCCGTATTGCTTAATCCTAGCATTCAGCATTTTGCCGTTCTTTCTATGTAGGGCATACTGCAACTACATTTCAATGAATAAATTAGGAACTATTATGGTGAGGTGGAAGAACGTCTTTGCGCATGGATAGAAGGAAGGACAGGTTTAGAAGAGAAAACCACACATATATTATCAGCAAAGTAAAATTGTCGAACTTCTATGGAAACCCGTTTAGCAAATCTATCACTAATACTACCTAGCCAAGGAAGACGTAGGTACACGGGACATCTCTCTACTGAAGTGGGTTTGACTTTATTAAACTACGAAATTTTATTTTTAATTACGGATTGTCTAAAGGATATGTATTGTTGTAGAGAGTAGTAGAAATAAATCTTATTTCATCATCCAGTTTGGTTTTCAAACAAATCTTTAAGGCTCTCTGAGTCTTATTGAAATTTATTTTACGTTTTATGGGACAATAAACTGAAGTGATAAAAACCGAAGAAGTTTTATGAACCAAAACATCAAGAAAGAGAAGGGAAAAGTTATTTTTTCGTGCGTAAA
>OZ010581.1:101208612-101238612 GCA_963932145.1 Acanthosepion lycidas
ACATGTTCTTAATATAATCTCTTATAATATATATATATATATATATATATATATATAAAGAAATAATTGCAAATGATATTAAATTATTTTATTACTTTTAAGCGATATTTACGGTTTTTCAGTTAATTTTTGGGGCTTCTAAAAAACGTGTGATCTTTATGAGTTCAGAACGCCATACTTCAAACAGCTTGCCTTAATACACATTTATTCATTCACTTCACAGCCGCTGTGACATACCAGTGACGGGAAGTTTTATTTCGATATCATGTGCTGGATCAGATTCCAGTAATATGGTTTCCTTTCTTGAAGAAGTTAATGTGAAATGAACACTTGTCGGCTTAAACCCCGAACTCTCTTTATCAATTCGTGTTGGTAGACAAATATGCTACTTAATACGTCTTTTAAAAAAAGTTATCAAATCCGACACATAAAATTGTAATTTGATTAAGTTAAAAAAAAAAGAAGTTCCTTAAATCTGAAGAAAAAAAATGGATAACAGCAAATCGGTGTCAGAAAACGAGGCACTTTTTAAAACAGTTTAATATTCTGCGATGTAAAAGTGCCCCAAACCTTGCAGTCGTTTGTCGATAGAGCTCACTACCCCTACCAAATTCAGTCCGCTGATTTAAATGTCACAAAGTGCACGCCACTGACGGCAGGCATATGTCGCTAAGCGCTTCCAGTGTAACAACTTTGCAAGGCCTTCTTTACTTTTAAAATGTGCTTTTTCTTTCCTGATAAGCTACATTCTTCTTCTTCTTCTTCTTCTTCTTCTTCTTCTTCTTATTATTATTATTATTATTATTATTATTATTATTATCTTTGATTTCTGTTGTATACACATTTCCTTCCGGATCCCAACCAGAAACCTAATGTGTGAGCTGTACTTGTTAGTACATTTTTTTTTCATTTTTTCAAGTCATGGGCTACCAGGAATTCCTTCAATGAGTCTATCGTAGCTTTTTTCAACCAATCCGGGGGCTCCAAATACAAACGGATTTATTGATGCTCTCATGTGCCATATTTTTGAGGTCTCCACTTCAACATGTTTGTATTTTGATAGTTTTTATTAAAATCTTCAAAGATAATACACAATCTGCAGAGGCTGCCAGATCAATAAGAAAGCACATTCTATTTTTGTGGTCACGATGTCTGGGCAATTAGCTTTGATTTTTCTGTCTGTGTGTAAAGTCCCATAGAATTGTTACAGGTCCTATCTCTGTAAACGGGTCTGGGTAATATTCATACTGGTTTCTTGCAGTTTCTTTATTATTATTATTATTATTATTATTATTATTATTATTATTATTATTAATAATAATAATAATAATAATAATAATAATAATAATAATATTTGTGTATGTTATGTTTCAGGCTTTGTATCCTGTAGAGCCGGGTCCAAACTATGGTACTTAAGCCCTATAAAAGAATTGTCATTTAATTGATAGCACTTTTCTTAGTATATGAGATGTTTCTGGTAGGGCGATCTTCTGGGCAACTTGTATCACCATTACTAAAATTGTCCATTCCTGACGAGGCCCAGTGCTCCGATTACTATTGGTACCGTCTCAGTCTTCATTCCCCACATCCTGTTAATCACGATCTCCAGGTCTTTGTATTTGGACAATTTCTCGATAATTTTAATGGAGGTTTTTCTCTCAGTTATTATTATTATTATTATTATTATTATTATTATTATTATTATTATTATTATTATTTCATTTGATTTCTGATATATCTACATTTGTTTCCGGGTCCCAGTCAGAAACCTAAGGTCAGAAATGGTATCATGACATTTTCCACTGACCATTTTTGAGAGACCCCCCCCCCCCAAATCACAGCCCTTCGTAAGGTATAGGCTGCACTTCTGAGAACAATTTTTTGTATTTCTTTAAGGCATATACTATCAGTTATCCATTCAGTAAGTCTATTGGAATCTTTTCAAATCAATCCTGGAGTTGATGTCCTTATGCGTCACAGTTTTGAAATTTCGATTTGATGGTCTTTGTATTTTGATATTTTTTTTTTTTTTGAAGATCTTCAATGATACACTACAGTCTGCAGGATCTACCATGTCAATAAGAAGGCACATTTTGTTTTGCGGTGTTTAATCTCGATGTCTGGGCGATTAGCTTCGATTGTTCTGTCTGTGTATATCGTAAAGTTCCGTAAAATTGTTACACGTCCTCTCTTCGTAACCGGGTCTGTGTGGTGTATTATTATTATTATTATTATTATTATTATTATTATTATTATTATTATTATTATTTGTGGAATCGTCTTGTCAGAGAGTAATTTTAAGTACCTAATTACCAAGTCCCTTCCAGTGTTTATCAGTAAAAAGGGCACTGTACGAGTATTATCTGTGAATATTGGGGACGTTTCGTTTAGATGGAGACGGTTTTGCGTATGATATGTGCAGTTTCGCACAAAGCAAACATTTGTCGCTTGGAGATGCTGATGTGTCCAGGAATTGTATTCACATGATTTTCGGTACCCTTCTTTAACGTACCCAATGACATTATACAACAAGGATAATCGTATTTTTATGTTTTGACATTTTTGTTATTTCGATTTGCAGGGCCTTATAATTTGTTATTATTATTATTATTATTATTATTATTATTATTATTATTTATTTTCTTTGATTTCTGGCGTTTACATATTTCTTTCCGGGTCCCGCCCAGGGACCTAAGGTTAGAAATGGCATCATGACACTTTCCACTGACAAAAAAAAAAAAAAAAAAAAAAATTACATAGATAAAGCCCTTTGTAAAGTGTGGGATGTACTTGTCAGAACAATTTTTTGTATCTCCTTGAGGCATGGACTTCCAGGAATCCCTTAAATAAGTCTACTACAATCTTTTCCAACCAGTCCTAGGGCTCCAGCTACAACAGGGATTGTTGATGTTCTCATATGCCACATTTTCGAGATTTCTATTTCAAGGTCCTTGTATTTTGACAGCTTTTTGAATATCTTCAAAGATATATTGCAGTCAGCAGGGACTGCCATTTCAATAAGGAGGCACCGTTTTTGATTGTGGTCTTTAATAACAATATCTGGGCGGTTGGCTTTGATTGTTCTGTCAGTGTGTATTGTGTAGTCCCATAGAATTGTAACAGGTCCTATCTCCGTAACCGGGTCTGGGTGGTGTTCCTAGCAGTTTCTTTCAGTTTCCTTCCCGTAGAAGTTGCAGATTTTCCAGTGCAGATATTGGCCCACTCTGTCATGTCAGGTTTTATATTCAGTGGGTGCCAACATCGTGCAACCTGATACAAGATGATCAATCGCTTCAGGATGTTTATCACAGAATCTGCATTTTGGGCTGACACAATATTTTAGTATATGTGCGTGATAATTCCTAGTTAGCAAGCATTGGTCCTGCGCAGCAAGGATAAAACCTTCAGTTTCCGCTTTCAACCCTGCACTGCGTAGCCACTGATGGGTACGGGTTTTGTCTACGTCAGCTTGTTTGGTACGGGCAGAGTATTGGCCATGAAGCGGTTTATCTTGCCATCGCTTCTGTATCTGGTCGGTTGCATTCGTCTTTGCTGTCTTTTTTAAGTATTTTGCAGTTTCAGCCGGTGTATTGTGCTGTAGTTATATCTCTACGCCCATTTGAAACTCCATTTTGAATTTGTTGGCTTCTTTCATTACGGAGTAAAGACGCTTACTACTTTCATGTTCCTTGACGCATACCATCATCCAGTCTTCTGTAGTTTCCAAGTATCTTTGGAGGCCAATTGTTGTAGTTTTGTAGGACAGTTCTAGTTGAACCAATCCTCTGCCTCCTTCGGATCTGGGCACATCCATACGATCAACATCAGCTTTGGGATGATGCATGCGATAGCAAGTTAGAAGCTTTCTCGTTTTGCCGTCCATTCGCTTAATTTCAGCTATGATCCAGTTAAGGACATTAAAGCTCTAATGCACCACTGGGACAGCCAATGTGTTTATAGCTGATATTCTATTTTTTGAGTTTAGTTCAGTATTTAGTATCAGACGTACACACCTGTAGTACTCTTTTCTTATTTTTTCTTTCATTTGGGGGTGTTGTATGCCATCTCCTTCGCTAATTCCTAGGTACTTATAAGCTTCATCATGCTCCAATTCCCTAATCTTTGTGACAAAATCTAAATCTATTGAGGGTGTTTCTGTAATTCTACCTTTCTTGAATGTTACTTTTGCACATTTATCTAATCCGAAGTCCATACCTATGTCGTCACTGAAGTATTTTACAATATTGAGGAGACCTTTCAACTCATTGTCGTCTTTGGCAAAGAGTTTGAGATCATCCATGTATAGTAGGTGATTGAATATTTTCTTATTTATTTTGTAACCATAGCTACTGTTGTTCAGTTCATGTGTAAGAGGGGTTAAGGATAAACAAATTATTATTATTATTATTATTATTATTATTATTATTATTATTATTATTATTTTAATACTATTATTATTATTTGTCTTCTTTGCTTTTGCCATTATATTTTTGCTATTTGGTCTTCTGTGTTCTTTCTGATTTCTTTCCTCTACTCTTTCTCTGCATATAGTGTAATGGTTAACGGGCAAGAAAGCTGAATCAGTGAGCCGAGTTCAAATTCTGGTCTCGTCTGTTGTATTCACTTTCGCACAAATGTCGCGAGGAAGAGCAAGAATACATCTCTTCTCCCTTCACACAGGAAAGTCATGTAGGGAGTCCGATGCCCCTGTGGCGTTCGAGATGTCATTTGAATATCAAATCCTCCAAGCCCTCCTTTTCTTATTATGCGTTTAACTGCTATTCTCAAGTCTTTTTTTTTTCTTGTTGCATGTCAACAAGCAACAATCTTCATGAAATCGGTGTGTTTTTTTTACCAAATAACTCCAAAGAAAATTAAATCTAAGGGAGAATCTTCAACTTTCTCGAACCTACCCTGTGATTTTGGCTTCAGTCACTTTCTCCCCTCCGTTATGTTGCTTCCCTGTGGTTCTTCTAAAAATGCTTCCAAGAAAATTGTTTTGACGTGCTTTCTTCTTTGGCACACCGGCTTCTTGAATTTAAGCGTAGTACTAGATTGGCAGTTAGGTCCCACAATTTTGCTATTGAAATTGCTAGTTATAACTAGTGTGAGACTTATTTTAATATTTTCTTTTCTCACACGACTCGACTGAGGAATTCTCTTTTTAGCTCTTGAATTCCTGTCAAAAACAAATTTCAAAACTTTAAATACAATGTCAATCATCTGTTTCTTTGATTCATGTTCTTCTTATTGTCCATTTTTCCTCAGTGACCTTTTTTTGCGTTTAATTCTGTCTCAGAAACTCTTTGTGACTTTATGGTCTTGCTTGGAGTGAAATTTAAAAAAAAAAAAATTCCTTAGAAATTTAAGACGAGCTTTTAATTCATATTATCTATGGATTATTTGAATGAATATTGCACCAAATTTTTGCAATCCTGATAATTCAAAAAACTATTCTAACTAATATATTAGCTCGCCAGACTCTAGTTCCTCACTCACCCACTGACCGAAAACTAAACATACGAAAACTCATTTGAAAAAATTACATTTTCTATAAACTCAAAAGGTCTATCATCTTAATTGACCACGACATTTTCTACTAAAAAGTTTAGGAAGTGAATTTCTTATTAGGTTGGTGCAAAAATAATGTTTTGACGTATTTTTTAACGTTAAAAACCGATATTATTTTTGCACCAACCTAATAATTTCTTTCTTTTTTCTTTCTTTCTTTATTTCCTTCTTGTGTCTTTCTGACTTGTTCTTTCTTTCTTTCTTTCTTTCTTTCTTCTTTCTTTCTTTTCAGTCTCCTACGTGTTCTTTCTTTCTTTCTTTCTTTCTTTCTTTCTTTCTTTGTTTTTTCTTTCTTTCTTTCTTTCTTTCTTTCTTTCTTTCTTTCTTTTCAGTCTCCTATTTGTTCTTTCTTTCTTTCTTTCTTTCTTTCATTCATTCTTTCGTTCTTTCTTTCTTTCTTTCTTTCTTTCTTTCTTTCTTTCTTTCTTTCTTTCTTTTCAGTCTCCCACTTGTTCTTTGTTTTATTTCTTTCTTTCTTTCTTTCTTTCTTTCTTTCTTTCTTTCTTTCTTTCTTTTATCTTTCTTTTTTTCTTTCTTTCTTTCTTTCTTTCTTTTCAGTCTCCTACTTGCTCTTTCTTTCTTTTTTTTCTTTCTTTTCAGTCTCCTACGTGTTCTTTCTTTCTTTCATTTTTCTTTCTTTCTTTTTTTCTTTCTTGCTTTCTTTTTTTCTTTTCAGTCTCCTAATTGTTGGTTGTTTGTTTGTTTCTTTTCTCTTTCTTTCTTTCTTTTCAGTCTCCTACTTGTTCTTTTTTTCTTTCTTTTTTTTCTTTCTTTCATTTTCTTTCTTTCTTTTTTTTAGTCTCCTACTTGTTCTTTCTTTCATTCTTTCTTTCTATTTTCTTTCTTTCTTTCTTTTCAGTCTCCTACTTGTTCTTTCTTTCTTTCTTTCTTTCTTTCTTTTCAGTCTCCATCATGTTCTTTCTTTCTTTCATTCTTTCTTCCTTTTCAGTCTCCTACTTTTTCTTTCTTTCTTTCTTTTTCTTCTTTCTTTCTTTTCTGTCTCCTGCTTGTTCTTTCTTTCTTTCATTTTTTTCTTTCTTTCTTTCTTTCTTTTCAGACTCCCACTTGTTTTTTCATTCTTTGTTTCTTTGTTTCTTTCTTTCTTTCTTGCTTTCTTTTCATTCTACTACTTGTTCTTTCTTTCTTTCTTTTTTCTTTTTTTCTTTCTTTTTTCTTTCTTTCTTTCTTTTCTGTCACCTACTTGTTTTTTCTTTCTTTTCAGTCTCCTACTTGTTCTTTCTTTCTTCCTTTCTTTCTTTTTTTCCTTCTTTCTAATTTTTATCTTTCTTTTTTTATCTTTCTTTTTTTATCTTTCTTTCTTTTCAGTCTCCTACTTGTTGTTTGTTTCTTTGTTTCTTTTTTCTTTCTTTCTTTCTTTCTTTCTTTCTTTCTTTCTTTCTTTCTTTTCAGTCTCCTACTTGTTCTTTCTTTCTTTCTTTTTTTCTTTCTTTCATTTTCTTTCTTTCTTTTTTTCTTTTTAGTCTCCTACTTGTTCTTTCTTTCATTCTTTCTTTCTTTCTTTCATTCTTTCTTCCTTTTCAGTCTCCTACTTGTTCTTTCTTTCTTTCTTTTTTTTCTTTTTTTCTTTTCTGTCTCCTGCTTGTTCTTTCTTTCTTTCATTTTTTTCTTTCTTTCTTTCTTTTCAGACTCCCACTTGTTTTTTCATTCTTTCTTTCTTTCTTTCTTTCTTTCTTTTCAGTCTCCTACTTGTTCTTTCTTTCTTTCTTTTTTTCTTTTTTTCTTTCTTTTTTCTTTCTTTCTTTTCTGTCACCTACTTGTTTTTTCTTTCTTTTCAGTCTCCTACTTGTTCTTTCTTTCTTTGTTCCTTTCTTTCTTTTTTTGCTTCTTTCTAATTTTTATCTTTCTTTCTTTTTTTTTCTTTCTTTCTTTTCAGTCTCCTACTTGTTGTTTGTTTCTTTGTTTCTTTTATCTTTCTTTCTTTTTTTTTTCAGTCAACTACTTGTTCTTTCTTTCCTTTTTTCTTTCTTTCATTTTCTTTCTTTCTTTTTTTTTCTTTTTAGTCTCCTACTTGTTCTTTCTTTCATTCTTTCTTTCTTTTTTCTTTCTTTCTTTCTTTCTTTCTTTCTTTCTTTCTTTTCAGTCTCCTACTTGTTCCTTCTTTCTTTCTTCCTTTCTTTCTTTCTTTTCAGTCTCCAACTTGTTCTTTCTTTCTTTCTTTCTTTCTTTCTTCCTTTTCAGTCTCCAACTTGTTCTTTCTTTCTTTCTTTTTTTTTCTTTCTTTCTTTTCTGTCTCCTGCTTGTACATTCTTTCTTTTTTTTTTCTTTCTTTCTTTCTTTTCAGTCTCCAACTTGTTCTTTCTTTCTTTCTTTCGTTCTTTCATTCTTTCTTCCTTTTCAGACTCCTACTTGTTCTTTCATTCTTTCTTTTTTCTTTCTTTCTTTCTTTCTTTCTTTTCAGTCTTCTACTTGTTCTTTCTTTCTTTCTTTTTCTTTTTTCTTTCTTTTTTCTTTCTTTCTTTCTCTTCTGTCTCCTACTTGTTCTTTCTTCCTTTCTTTCTTTTTTTCCATCTATTTTATTTTTATCTTTCTTTCTTTTTTCTTTCTTTCTTTTCAGTCTCCTACTTGTTCTTTCTTTCTTTCTTTCTTTCTATCATTCTTTCTTCCTTTTCAGTCTCCTACTTGTTTTTTCATTCTTTCTTTTTTTTCTTTCTTTCTTTCTTTTCTATCTCATGCTTGTTCTTTCTTTCTTTCTTTCTTTCTTTCTTTTTTCTTTCTTTTCAGTCTCCATCATGTTCTTTCTTTCTTTCGTTCTTTCATTCTTTCTTCTTTTTCAAACTCCTACTTGTT
This sequence comes from Acanthosepion lycidas, assembly GCA_963932145.1. Lineage (NCBI taxonomy): Eukaryota > Metazoa > Mollusca > Cephalopoda > Sepiida > Sepiidae > Acanthosepion > Acanthosepion lycidas. The sequence goes on from OZ010581.1 coordinate 101,216,992, forward strand.
CTTTCATTCTTTCTTTTTTTTTTCTTTCTTTCTTTCTTTTTTCTTTCTTTTTTCTTTCTTTTTTCTTTCTTTTCTGTCTCCTACTTGTTTTTTCTTTCTTTTCAGTCTCCTACTTGTTCTTTCTTTCTTTCTTTCTTTTTTTCGTTCTTTCTTGTTTCTTTCTTTTTTCTTTCTTTTTTCAGTCTCCTAGTTGTTATTTCTTTCTTTCTTTTTCTTTCTTTCTTTCTTTTTTCTTTCTTTCTTTCTTTCCTGTCAGTCTCCTACTTGTTCTTTTTTTCTTTCTTTTTTTCTTTCTTTCTTATTTTTTTCCTTCTTTCTTTCTTTTCAGTCTCCTACTTGTTCTTTCCTTCTTTCTTTTATCTTTCTTTCTTTCTTTCTTTCTTTTTAGTCTCCTATTTTTCTTTCTTTCTTTTCAGTCTCCTGCTTGTTCTTTTTTTCTTTCTTTTTTTCTTTCTTTCTTTCTTTTCAGTCACCTGCTTGTTCTTTTTTCTTTCTTTTTTTCTTTCTTTCTTTCTTTTCAGTCTCCTACGTGTTCTTTGTTTCTTTGTTTCTTTGTTTCTTTTCAGTCTCCTATTTGTTCTTTCTTTCTTTTTTCTGTCTTTTTTTCTTTTCAGTCTCCTACTTGTTTTTTCTTTCTTTCTTTCTTTCTTTCTTTTCAGTCTCCTACTTGTTCTTTCTCTCTTTTTTTCTTTCTTTCTTTCTTTTCTGTCTACTACTTGTTTTTTCTTTCTTTCTTTTTAGTCTCCTACTTGTTCTTACTTTCTTTCTTCTTTCTTTCCTTCTTTCTTTTCAGTCTCCTACTTGTTCTTACTTTCTTTCTTTTTTTCATTCTTTCTTTTTTTCTTTCTTTTTTTCAGTCTCCTACTTGTTCTTTCTTTCTTTCTTTTTTACTTCTTTCTTATTTTTTCTTTCTTTTCTGTGTTCTACTTGTTCTTTCATTCTTTCTTTTCAGTCACCTACTTGTTCTTTCTTTCTTTTTAATCTCCTACTTGTTCTTTCTTTCTTTCTTCTTTCTTTCTTTCTTTCTTTTCAGTCTCCTACTTGTTCTTACTTTCTTTCTTTTTTTCATTCTTTCTTTTTTTCTTTCTTTTTTTTCAGTCTCCTACTTGTTCTTTCTTTCTTTTTTCTTTCTTTCTTTCTTTTCAGTGTCCTGCTTCTTCTTTCTTTCTTTCTTTCTTTTTTCTTTTTTCTTTCTTTTCAGTCACCTACTTGTTCTTTCTTTCTTTGCAGTCTCCTACTTCTTCTTTCTTTCTTTTTTTCTTTCTTTTCAGTCTCCTGCTTGTTCTTTTTTCTTTCTTTTTTTTCTTTCTTTCTTTTCAGTCTCCTACGTGTTCTTTCTTTCTTTCTTTCTTTTCAGTGTCCTACTTGTTCTTTCTTTTTTTCTTTCTTTCTTTTCAGTCTCCTACTTTTTCTTTCTTTCTTTCTTCCTTTCTTTCTTTTCAGTCTCCTATTTGTTCTTTCTTTCTTTTTTCTGTCTTTCTTTCTTTTCAGTCTCCTACTTGTTCTTTCTTTCTTTCTTTTTTTCTTTCTTTTTTCTTTCTTTCTTTCTTTTCTGTCTCCTACTTGTTTTTTCTTTCTTTCTTTCATTTTAGTCTCCTACTTGTTCTTTCTTTTTTTCTTTCTTTCTTTTCAGTCTCCTACTTTTTCTTTCTTTCTTTCTTCCTTTCTTTCTTATCAGTCTCCTATTTGTTCTTTCTTTCTTTTTTCTGTCTTTCTTTCTTTTCAGTCTCCTACTTGTTCTTTCTTTCTTTCTTTTTTTGTCTCCTACTTGTTCTTTCTTTCTTTCTTCTTTCTTTCTTTCTTTCTTTCTTTCTTTCTTTCTTTCTTTCTTTCTTTTCAGTCTCCTACTTGTTCTTACTTTCTTTCTTTTTTTCATTCTTTCTTTTTTTCTTTCTTTTTTTTTCAGTCTCCTACTTGTTCTTTCTTTCTTTCTTTCTTTCTCTCTTTCTTTCTTTCTTTCTTTCTTCTTTTCAGTCTCCTACTTGTTCTTTCTTTCTTTCTTTCTTTCTTTCTTTTCAGTGTCCTGCTTGTTCATTCTTTCTTTCTTTTTTCTTTCTTTCTTTCTTTTCAGTGTCCTGCTTGTTCTTTCTTTCTTTCTTTTTTCTTTTTTCTTTTTTCTTTCTTTTCAGTCACCTACTTGTTCTTTCTTTCTTTGCAGTCTCCTACTTCTTCTTTCTTTCTTTTTTTCTTTCTTTTCAGTCTCCTGCTTGTTCTTTTTTCTTTCTTTTTTTTCTTTCTTTCTTTTCAGTCTCCTACGTGTTCTTTCTTTATTTCTTTCTTTTCAGTCTCCTACTTGTTCTTTCTTTTTTCTTTCTTTCTTTTCAGTCTCCTAATTTTTCTTTCTTTCTTTCGTCCTTTCTTTCTTTTCAGTCTCCTATTTGTTCTTTCTTTCTTTTTTCTGTCTTTCTTTCTTTTCAGTCTCCTACTTGTTCTTTCTTTCTTTCTTTCTTTTAGTCTCCTACTTGTTCTTTCTTTCTTTCTTCTTTCTTTCTTTTCAGTCTCCTACTTGTTCTTACTTTCTTTCTTTTTTTCATTCTTTCTTTTAGTCTCCTATTTTTCTTTCATTCTTTTCAGTCTCCTGCTTGCTCTTTTTTCTTTCTTTTTTTCTTTCTTTCTTTCTTTTCAGTCTCCTACGTGTTCTTTGTTTCTTTCTTTCTTTCTTTCTTTTCAGTCTCCTATTTGTTCTTTCTTTCTTTTTTCTGTCTTTCTTTCTTTTCAGTCTCCTACTTGTTCTTTCTTTCTTTCTTTCTTTCTTTTCAGTCTCCTACTTGTTCTTTCTTTCTCTCTTTCTTTCTTTCTTTCTTTTCAGTCTCCTACTTGTTCTTTCTTTCTTTTTTCTTTCTTTCTTTCTTTTCAGTGTCCTGCTTGTTCTTTCTTTCTTTCTTTCTTTTTTCTTTTTTCTTTCTTTTCAGTCTCCTACTTGTTCTTTTTTCTTTCTTTTTTTTCTTTCTTTCTTTCTTTTTTTCTTTCTTTCTTTTCAGTCTCCTACTTGTTCTTTCTTTCTTTCTTCTTTCTTTCTTTCTTTCTTTCTTTCTTTCTTTCAGTCTCCTACTTGTTCTTTTTTTCTTTCTTTCTTTCTTTCTTTCTTTCTTTCTTTCTTTCTTTCTTTCTTTCTTTCTTTCCTTCTTTTCAGTCTCCTACTTGTTCTTTCTTTCTTTCTTTTTTTTTTCTTTTCAGTCTCCTGCTTGTTCTTTCTTTCTTTCTTTTTTCTTTCTTTTCAGTCACCTACTTGTTCTTTCTCCTTTTGCAGTCTCCTACTTTTTCTTTCTTTCTTTCTTTCTTTTTTTTCTTTTCAGTCTCCTACTTGTTCTTTCTTTCTTTTTTTCTTTTTTTCTTTCTTTCTTTTCAGTCTTTTATTTGTTCTTTCTTTCTTTCTTTTTTCTTTCTTTCTTTTCAGTCTCCTACGTGTTCTTTCTTTCTTTCTTTCTTTTCAGTCTCCTACTTGTTCTTTCTTTTTTCTTTCTTTCTTTTCAGTCTCCTATTTGTTCTTTCTTTCTTTCTTTTTTCTTTCTTTCTTTTCAGTCTCCTACTTGTTCTTTCTTTCGTTCTTTTTTCTTTCTTTTCAGTCTCCTACTTGTTCTTTCTTTCTTTCTTTTTTCTTTCTTTCTATCATTTCAGTCTCCTGCTTGTTCTTTCTTTCTTTTTTTCTTTTTTTCTTTCTTTCTTTCATTTCAGTCTCCTACTTGTTCTTTCTTTATTTGTATCTTTCTTTCTTTCTTTTTTATCTCTTTCTTTCTTTCTTTATTTCTTTCTTTTCAGTCTCCTACTTCTTCTTTCTTTCTTTCTTTCTTTTTTTTCTTTCTTTCTTTCTTTTCTGTCTCCTACTTGTTCTTTCTTTCTTTCTTTCTGTCTTTCTTTCTTTTCAGTCTCGTACTTTCCGTCATTCGTTTTTTCTTTCGTTTATTTTTTTTTTTTTCAATCTACTATAGCTTTCTTTATTAGACGCATAATGTAGAGAGGTACGACATGATTTAGTTGCCTGAACGTCGTAGGAAAAATAAGTGCACTTTATAAGGAAACTTACTGTAGGTAATGGTTCAACGTAGACTTGAAGGGTTTAAGATTGTACTGATCGGGGAAGTCTGTTTCATGAAATAACATGAAAGAAAACTTTCCGAATGGAACTGCTTTATAACCAATGGAATTATGATCGTTCCTCCCTATGTATATAGGGAAGGGAGTCTTAGATGGACAGGTTTGAAAATGGTAGAACTAGTGAATGTAACTTGTCTGGACATTTTCCATCGATATAGCGAAAGAGTTGCGAGAGTTTTGCAACGCTTCGTCTGTGCCAAAAGTTTGTAAGGTGGAATATAATCCATTGGCTTCAAGGTTGTGTAAACGCTTCTGAACTCTGTCAATGCCAGAAAGTGGGGATTGAGCAGCTGCAGCCCAGATATGGCAGCAATACTCCATTTTTGGTCTCATCTGACTCTTGTAAAGATAGACCAAGGCAGGAGGTGTCAGGTACTTTTTAAAGTGATACAAGCTGAAAAGTAAGAATTGGACACATCTCCAGCACTGATATTAGCAGAAATACTCCACTGCTTATGAACCCTTTCAAGTTGTTTAAATATTTTTAGATGGTAGGATTTCTTTGTAGATAATAATGACCTAGTATTTAACCCATAACGGGGGGTAGAAGAGGTGACTTCATACATTTCTCAATGGCATTTACATGTAATATAATGAACTCAATTGGAATTGGAACTCGGTACCGATTGGCAATTCCTAGCCATTATCCATTACACACCCGACACAACCAAACTCACAGCACTTGGTATTCCCAAGCAGTCACCAGTTGGCTACTGACCAGGCTTTACGTTGCTTAACTTCGTGTTCATACGGAAATCGGTGTTTCAACGTGATATGGCCGTAGGTATATTTCTGGTCTGATCTGATTCTTTTAAAGATTTTCCAGTTTCTTTAGTAGAAGATCGTATATGTGAGTTCTGAGTACGGATTTGAAAACAGTCTACTTGTCAACTCCTTGTTAGTGAAGGAGACAGAGAGGTAGAGAAAGTGTGTGTGTGTGTGTGTGTGTATGAGAGAGAGAGAGAGAGAGAGAGAGAGAGAGAGAGAGAGAACGAAGGAAAGAAGTGATTGACAGAGGCTGCCAATATTGTTGCTCGTTAATGTCTAGCAGTATGAAGGCGCTCGTGTGGATTGTCTTAGAGATAAAAAAATCTCACTGTAAGAATTTGTGGGGAGAAATTTCTTTTAACAAAGAATTCTTTCTGCTTTCTCGCTAATTGCTGATTCGTTAATTCACGGACGAATGCAAAGGCATAGCATCCTGTCACGTATATCAACATTTTCTTCTATACGATGTCTAATCTCCTGGACATTCGACTGTCCACTGATCTAAACTAATGTATCGTATTTCAAAAATACCATATATTTTAAATATTATAATTTAAATGCACTGTCAATCGATATCTGCTGTGTGCTAAGTTCCTGTTTTGTTATTGTTCTCCGTCCTTAATAATGCTTTTTTTCTTTTTCTCATATTCTTTCACACTCAGTAGCTCTTTGTGTCTTAGTGGATTTATTGCAATGGCTTTGGTTTGGTTTGGTTTGTTTTACGGCATATCAAACTCAATGGCTTATTTAAAGCCGATAAAATGTTTGTTGCTGGTAATGTTTTTTTCTTTCACAAATCTATTTTTGGTAATATTTTTTCTTCAAAAATGTATTGCTGGCAATAATTTTTTACAAAATGTATTTCTGGTATTAAAATCTATTTTTACACTTTCATAGTGTTTTGACTCCTGTTTGGGGGTTAACTATTTGCTGGGACCCTAACAAATGCTACCACCCCGGGTCAAGGTGGACCTGGGAACACCAGCAATTAAGAGGTGGTTCCACGCTCCTCAAAGCCTTCTGATCAATGGTCTTGCTGTCGGATGTAGTTTATCGTCATACCCAGGACAGTTGTTGCAATGGGATGAAATGATTAAAACAATTGCCATACCGTCAGTAATGCATAAGTGTATACTCCGATCTTTTGGAGACACAGATACTGATGATATAATGGTATATATTTGCACCTCCAAAATTCTAGATGACCACACCTTGGTAGTTGATATCTCCTCTGACCTAGATCTAACAACGTAGTGGGGGAAAATCTAGTTGGTCGTATCCAATGCCAGAAAAAAACTGGACTAATGACGTCCCATCCTCACTCGTCTATCACAATTAATGGATGCTCTGTCAGGGTGGCTCGGGGCCTTGAGCACCTATTGAAACAAAAAAAAAACACCTACCTAACGGGCTTGGCAGAACAAGTACTAAGAGAGAATGGCAAAGAGACAAAATATTACTAAGAGGTAGAAAGGAGATTGTGGAATGCCATGACCAAATCCTGAAGTGACACGGCAAATAGAATAAGATTTTATATGGCGTTAATGTTTATATATCCCATGTTGTCTCAACATCTTTTTATTAAAGAGAGGCGATGAAGTGAAAAGGTCCAGTCTTATATTAATTGTAGGAGGATTAGTAAATCAAAGAAAGAAAGAAAGAAAGAAAGAAAGAAAGAAAGAAAGAAAGAAAGAAAGAAAAAGAAAGAGAGAGAAAAAAGAAAGAAACAAACAACGGAAAGTATGAAAGACCGAAAAGAAATGGAAACAAAATGAAGAAAGAAAGAAAGAAAGAAAGAATTGTTATTTTATTAATAAAAAAAATCAAGAAAAGGAGGAGAAAGAAAGGAAAAAGAAAAATCGAAGAAAAAATGAAAACAGGGTAAAGAAAAAAAAAAGAAAAATGAAAAAAAGAAATCAGTGCAAAAGAAAGAATGAAAGAAAGAAAAAAATGAATGAAAATAAATCAACAAGGAAAGCAAAAATATAGAAAGAAAAGGTAAAAAAATGAAGAAAAAAACGCAAGAAAGAAGAAATAATGAAAGAAGAAAAATGATGCAATGAGAAAGAAAGAAAAATATAGTAAAAAAAAATGAAGAAGGACAGGACAATGAAAGAAAAAAAGGAAAAAAGGAGAAAAAAGAAAGAACAAAAAGTAAGAAAAAGGAAAAAGGAAGGAACACGAAAAAAAAAAGGGAGAAAAATGAAAAGAAAAAAAAGAAATAACAAAAAAAAAGAAGTGGATAGGAAAAATGAAAGAAGAAAAAAGGAAAAGGAAAAAAGAAGAAAGAAAAAAGAAAAAGAAAAAATTAAAGGAAAAAAGGATAGACGAAGAAAAAAGAAAAAACTAAAGAAAAAAAAGGAAAGAATGAGAAAAAGAAAGGAAAAATGAAAAGGAAAAAGGGACCGCAAAAGAAAAAGAAAAAAAGAATGAAAATGAAAAATAAAGAACAAAAAAGAAAGGAAAAATGAAAAAGAAAACCGAAGAACAAGAAAAGAAAGAAAAAAGGAAAAGCAAAAGTTAGGAACCTGAAAAAGAAAGAAAAAATGAAAAAGGAAAGAACAAAAAAAAAAAAAGAAAAAAAAAGGAAATAACAAGAAAAAGAAGGAAAAAATGAAAACGGAAAGAACAAGAAAAGACAGAAAGAAAAGAAGAGAAAAAGAAAGAAAGAAAGAAAGAAAGAAGGAAAGATATAATAAAAATATTGAGAGACAAAATACAAGGAAACTGCGTAAAAGAACGCGAAAAAGATAAAGCAGAGAAAGAAAAAGACACAAAATGAAAAGAAAATTGAGAAAAAGAAATGGAAAATGAGAGAGAGAGAGAGAGTGGGAGAGAAAGGGGAGAGAGGGGAGAGAGAGGGGATAGAGAGGGGGGGAGAGAGGGGAGAGAGTGAGAGAGAGAGAGAGATTGATAGATAGAGAGAGAGATAGAGAGAGAATGCAACGGGAAGGAGAAAGTGGAAAATTAAAGTTAAAGGAATGAAGAAACTCACCACAAAAAAAAGAAAAGAAAAGAAAAAAATGCAGCCAAAATGGAACATGTAGACAAAAAAAAAAAAAGAAAAAAAGAAAAAAAAGAAAAAAAAAAGGAAAAGAAAAGAAAAGAAAAAAAAAAAAAGAAAATGTAATTGGACGCACCAAGAAATCAGAACTCAAATCAAAACGGGTGTATAGCATTTCTACCCGCTTCTTTCCACCGCACCAGTCCCGGCCTTCATTTTGCATCTTCAAATGCCTTGTTGCCACATCTACCACAGATATAAACAGAGAAGAAAAAAAAACTGCCTCGTCACAGTGTCCTATGAACACCCCTAATCAACCCGTTTTCCTACCAACCCAATGTTTTCGTTCCCGTTCTGTTGAGTTCTTTTTCATTCCCGACACATTCTTCTGTACACGCCACTCCTTGTCGTACTAACTTGTTGTTACCTCGCTACATGGAATACCCATTTTTGTTTTTTTTTGTCTTTCGTTTACAGTAGTAGGAGGAGAAAATTCCATAATGTCCACTTATTATTTTTTGACATTTTACTGCAAATTGAAACTTAGTTTAAATTTCTTTTCTCTTTTTTTGTTTCCTTTCGTTTCAAAGTCCATTGTCGTCTTTATAACAAACGCCTTCAGGGGACCTCGGCGTGGTGTAATGGTTAGCAAGCTTGTCTCGCTAAAGCAATTGCGACTGAATAGTGAGTTCGATCCGCACTGGGTGCTCCTTACTTCCGGCCTTGTGCCACATGTAAGCAGCGCTTAGCAAGTCACTATAACGATCTCTTTCTATGTGCTGTGTTCCATCAAGATGTGGAAAATCGTGCCTCTCTACAACTTCCTACTTTTTAGCAAGTTTTACCTTTTTGCTATCTCTCCTAATCCCTATTCTGCCAACCTCGTTGGGTAAGTTATACGCTCTTTTCCTTTGTCCTTCTTACCTTTAATATATTCTGAGAGTGTCACATTTCGACTGTCACTTTCTGGTGATAAATATACTTGTCAATTTGGTTTTCATTTTCTCTCAAATTTCCATGTCGTTCCGTGGTTGTTCATGGTTGGTATTCTCAGCATCCTTCTGTAGAACCATTTTTTTGTTGCTTCAAGTCTTTTCTTCATCAATAGGAGGATTGATATTACATTACTCTTTTCTTGTTTCTAATGAATTATACTTGTTTTTGAATCCTCATCATCATTCGGCCGTAGCCGGGATCATCGAGCCAATGCGAACGATCCTTCAGTATAGTATAGGGCTACATACAGTTTTGGAATTCAGAGTTACTTTCTCCTAGATCGGTTGCCACCCAAGGCTAGAGAACCCAGTCTGTCCAGCTATTTATCTATAGCTTTCAGAAGAGGAGGATTCATACCTTTCCCAAGGGTATTAGTACGTAATGGATCTGCCTGGAATTTTCCGATTCCTCAATCCGAGCCGCTATCCATTACTCCACCTGCTTCCTTAAATGCTAATACTTTGCTTAGCTTTTGAAAGGCATCTTTTGCAGTTCAATGCTACTTCGGATTTCCGTTACACATTTCCCATCCTCTATTAAAATATTAGGTTGATGCAAAAATAATGTCGTTTTCTCACATAGTAACATATGTGAGAAAACGACATTATTTTTGCACTAACCTAATACTTCCTAGATATTTAAACTTTGTAATTTCTCAGTTTTGGTTTCTCCAATTCGTAGTTTGCATCTTTATCTGTTCTGTTAGCATACAACTATATATACTGGGGCATCTCTCCATGGTGTAATGATTAGAAAGCTTGTCTTTCTAGTTCAATTACGACTTAGTAGGGAGATCTATCCTCATTGGGTGTGCCATACTTTCGGCGCGTCCTGGGTAAGACGATAAACTACGTACAGCAGCAAGGCCTCTGATCAGGAGGTTTTGAGGAGCGTGGAACCACCTCTTAATTGATGGTGTTCCTAGCTCCGCCTTGAGCCGGGGTGGTAGCACCTGTTAGGGTCCCAGCTATGGGCAAATAGTTAACCCCGAAACTGGAGTCAAAACACCATGAAAGCGTAAAAATAGGCTTTAATACTAGAAATACTGTAAAAAAATTATTATCAGCAATACTATTTTGAAAAAATATTACCAGCAATGTTTTTAAAAAATAAATATTACTTGCAATACATTTTTTTTTAAATATTACAAGCAATACATTTTTGAAGAAAAACTATTACCAGAAATAGATTTTTGACAAAACAAAATATTACCAGCAATAAAAATTTTGTCGGCATTAAATAACCCATTGAGGTTGATATGCCGTAAACCAAACCAAACCAAACCAAATACTTTCGGCCTTGCTTAGAAAATCGCTACAACTATATATACTGTCTTCATACAATTGATAGTCCTTTCTCCTCGCTTTCTTTTAGTACTTTCTGTAGGAGTTCCTGTGATTTCTTTTCTGTGTCGGCTGTTTTTGTGTATTTTGGGGGAGTGGGGAGGGGGCACTCTGCTAAAACTATTTCTTTTTCTTGTATTTTTTTTGTTACTAAATTTACAGAGCATAAAATCCTTTCTTCTATCTCCTTAACACACAATCTATACCGCCCTGGATAAGACGATAAACTACATCCGCGTCCTGGGTAAGACAATAAAGTACATCCAACAGCAAGGCCTCTGATCTGGAGGTTTTGAGGAGCGTGGAACTCTTAATTGCTTCTGTTCCCAGGTCCACCCTGACCTGGGGTGGTACCACCTGTTAGGGTCCCAGGTAACAGTTAAATTTGGGTTAAAACACTATGAAGGTGTAAAAATAGGCTTTAATAACAGCAATGCATTTTTTGTAAAAAAAATATTACTAGCAATGGATTTTTGAAGAAAAAATTATTACCAGTAATTCAATTTTGAAGGAAAATAATATTAGCAGCAATAATAAAAAAAAAATTGTCGGCATTAAATAATTCATTGAGGTTGATATGCCGTAAAACAAATCAAACCAAACCAAACTACAATATATATATAAAAAATAATCTTCATTCTAGGTTTCACTCGAATATTCGAAAAACAGAAATTACTTATCACTCAACATGATACTTTGTTGCGTCATAAGTAATTTCCGTTTTGGGAACTCAATCGCATTGACGCATGTGTCATCCTAACTAATACTTCCTCAAGGACATCATAATAGTCGATGAAAAGTCGGTTGCATACAACTATGTTAAAACACAAAAGCTATTGGATTGACAAGGATAACTCTCCATAACTGTCCACGATTTTTTTTTGGTGGGGTCGGTGTCATCACAATATTATTTATTCATTTAGGTTTCTTAAAATTGAAGCACTAAATGCACATTTATACATTCATCAGCTGCAACGTGTACAGAAACGTTTTGTTGAAAAGCACCCTACGCTCGTTAATAAGACAAATGCTGTTCGTCTCCATGACGCCGTAAGATCGCATACAGAAAGAACAACGCAAGAAAAGATTATGGAACTCGGTTGGTCTGTTCTACCCGACTCATCGTATTCACCTAACCTTGCGTAAAACGATTATTATCTTTTTCAGTCGCTGAAAAACGTTTTGATGAGGAAGCGGAAGATTTGTCCAATGAAAACCAGATTCGAGAGTTCGTCAGACTTTCTCACTTGAAAACCTGCGGAATTTTACGAAAAATAGTTCTGAAGGAGCTGCCAGATAACTGGCAACAAGTCATTGCAGATAATAAAATAAAATCTAAGTTTAATTTATTTCTCAAGAATAAAATTGAAGAAACAAAAAAAAAAAAAAGAAAATGACTATACATATTACACGTAGAGTGAGTTCGATTCTCACTGAGTGCTCTGTCTTTGTGACAAGATAAGTAAATATCTCTATTTTTTTCTTAAAAATTAAATGGCGCCCTTTTGTTGAAGGGAAAATTCAGTAGAAACGGCCGTTATTTTGAGGGGAATTACTTCCAAGGTGGTCCAAATTGATGCAAATTTAAATATTTTGGTCGACTCACCGACTCATGGATAAATGTGGAAAAAATGAAATCGCCAAATATTGCTTGGCGAGAAAATCTCTCTTTCTGATTTAGCCTTTTGCCTGACGACGGATAAGCTTATTAAAGTGTTGCGAAGTATGTTTCCACCCGCTCTCTTATTCTCTCTCTCGGCACGTATACGTGTGCGTGTGATCGCATGCGCGAATCTGATAGCGTGGTAACGCAGAAGACATTCCGGGAAGGAAGAGAGATGATGATGATGTAGATGTTGATGATGATGATGTAGATGATGATGATGATGAGGAGGAGGAGGCGGAGAAGGAGAGGAAAAATGTGGCAGAAAACAGGGGTTTTGTCTGTTTGCGTTAGAAGTAAAAAAAAAATTAACCATTTTAAAATGAGATGAAAGAAAGAAAGAAAGAACGAAAGAAAGAACGAAAGAAAGAAAGAAAGAACGAAAGAAAGAAAGGAAGGAAGGAAGGAATTGTAATGAGGCAAGAAAAGAAAGAATTAAAAAAAAGAAAGATAGAAATAAAGAAAAAGTGAACTAGAGTAGGTAACAAAGAAAGAAAGAAAAAACGAAAAAAGAATGAAGCAGAAAGAGAAAAAAAGAGGAATGAAAGAGGAAAAGAAATAAAGAAAGAAGAAAGAAGAACATAAAGAAAGGAAACATAATTAGATAAGAAAAGAAAGAATGAAAGAAAGAGAAAGGCAAAGAAAAAGAAAAAGAATAAAATATGATAGGCAACAAAGAAAGAAGGAAAGTGCAGAAGAACGATAGAAAAAAATGAAGCGGGAAAATGAATAAATAATTAAACAAACAAACAAAGGTTTAAGAAAGAAAGAAAGAAAGAAAGAAAGAAAGAAAAAAGAAAGAAAGAAAGGAAGGAATATAGTGGGGCGAGAAAAGAAATAATGAACAAAAAGAAAGAAAACAAGAATGAAGTAGGATAGGTAACAAAGAAAGAAAGTAAGGAAGAAAGAAAGACAGTAAGGAAGAAAGAAAGAAAGAAAGAAAGAAAGAAAGAAAGAAAGAAAGAAAGACAGAATGAAGAAGAAAAAAGAAAGAATGGATGAAAAAAACAAAAAAAAAAGTGTCCGGGAAAGTTAAAATATTTCAGTAGATTTGCACCCGTTTGGTGGCTGAGGATTTTAATGTCGATTTTTTACACAAGAAAACAAACCATTCTCGCTTGGAATCCTGGCGCAAAACAATCTTCCAACTCAGAATTCCACGTGTTTGCATTCCGTGTTAAAAACAAGTTTCATTAAAAAGAGAAAGAATCGTAAGAGAATGAGAAAAGAAATGAAAGAAAAAAAAAAAGCAAGAGTGAAGGGGAAGAAGGATGAGTAAAAGAATTGAAGGTGGAAGAAGAAGATTGAGATACCTTGAGGGAGGAAGATCGAGAGACCTTGAGGGAGGAAGATCGAGAGACCTTGAGGGAGGAAGATCGAGAGACCTTGAGGGAGGAAGATCGAGAGACCTTGAGGGAGGAAGATCGAGAGACCTTGAGGGAGGAAGATTGAGATACCTTGAGGGAGGAAGATTGAGAGACCTTGAGGGAGGAAGATCGAGAGACCTTGAGGGAGGAAGATCGAGAGACCTTGAGGGAGGAAGATCGAGAGACCTTGAGGGAGGAAGATCGAGAGACCTTGAGGGAGGAAGATTGAGAGACCTTGAGGGAGGAAGATCGAGAGACCTTGAGGGAGGAAGATCGAGAGACCTTGAGGGAGGAAGATCGAGAGACCTTGAGGGAGGAAGATCGAGAGACCTTGAGGGAGGAAGATCGAGAGACCTTGAGGGAGGAAGATTGAGAGACCTTGAGGGAGGAAGATTGAGAGACCTTGAGGGAGGAAGATCGAGAGACCTTGAGGGAGGAAGATTGAGAGACCTTGAGGGAGGAAGATTGAGATACCTTGAGGGAGGAAGATTGAGAGACCTTGAGGGAGGAAGATTGAGATACCTTGAGGGAGGAAGATCGAGAGACCTTGAGGGAGGAAGATCGAGAGACCTTGAGGGAGGAAGATCGAGAGACCTTGAGGGAGGAAGATTGAGAGACCTTGAGGGAGGAAGATCGAGAGACCTTGAGGGAGGAAGATTGAGATACCTTGAGGGAGGAAGAACGAGAGACCTTGAGGGAGGAAGATTGAGAGACCTTGAGGGAGGAAGATCGAGAGACCTTGAGGGAGGAAGATCGAGAGACCTTGAGGGAGGAAGATCGAGAGACCTTGAGGGAGGAAGATTGAGGGAGGAAGATCGAGAGACCTTGAGGGAGGAAGATCGAGAGACCTTGAGGGAGGAAGATCGAGAGACCTTGAGGGAGGAAGATTGAGATACCTTGAGGGAGGAAGATCGAGAGACCTTGAGGGAGGAAGACCGAGAGACCTTGAGGGAGGAAGATCGAGAGACCTTGAGGGAGGAAGATCGAGAGACCTTGAGGGAGGAAGATTGAGAGACCTTGAACAAGGAAAATCTTTGTGGGGAGAAGATCGAGGAAGATCAAATGACCTTGAGAGCAAATGATCCAAAGACCTTGTGGCTAGAAGATCGAGAGATTTTGTGGGGAGAAGCTCGAGAGACCTTGAGGGCAGAAGATCGAGAGACGTTGAGGGAGGAAGATTGAAAGTCTTTGAGGGCAGAAGATCGAGAGATCTTGAACGAGGAAGATCGAGAGACCCTGAGGGTAAAAGATCGGGAGACTTTGTGGCGAAAAGATCGATTGACTTTGTGGGGAGAAAATTGAGAGACCTTGAGGGAGGGAGATCGAGAGACCTTGAGGGAGGGAGATCGAGAGACCTCGAGGGGAGAAGATCGAGAGATCTTGAACGAGGAAGATCGAGAGACTTTGAGGGAGAAGATCAAGAAATTTTGTGGGGAGAAGATCGAGTAAGATCAAGAGATCTTGAGAGTAAAACATCGAAAGGCCTTATGGGGAGAACATCTTGAGACCTTGAACGAGGAAAATGGAGAGACCTTGAGGACAGAAGATCGAAAGACCTTGTGAGGAGGAAAATCGAGGGACCTTGTGTGGAGAACATCGAGTGACCTTGTGGGGAGAAGATCGAGAGACCTTGACGACAGAATATCGAGAGACATTGAGGACAAATGATTGAGCACCCACTGAAGGAGAAGATCGAGAGACCTTGTGGGGAGAAGATCGATAGAAATTATGGACAGAAGGTCGAGCGACCTTGTGGGCAGAAGATTGAGAGACCTTGATGAAAGAAGGTCGAGAAAATTGAGGGAGGAAGATCGAGAGGCCTTGAGGGCAGAAAATGGAGATACCCTGTGGGGAGAAGATCGAGAGACCTTGAGAGAGGAAGATCGAGAGACCTTGAGGGAAGATCGAGAGACCTCGTGGGAGGAAGGAAAGTTGACAAGAAAATGAGAGAAAAAGTTTTTCTTTCTTTTTTTTTAAATTTTCCTTTCTTTCTTTAGGAAAGAATTAGGAAAAGAATGAGAGGAAAAGAAAAAGAAAAAGTCGGAACAGAAAGGAATAGAAAGAACGAAGATAGGCACAAAGAAAGACGTAAAGAAAGAAAAAGAAAGAGATAGGAAACGAAAGAAAAATAGAAAGAAAGAAAAATAAAAGAAAAAAAGAATCTTATTTATTATTAAACCGAGATTGTGTGTGTGTGTGTCTGTTCGTTTATATATTGGATCGGATTTCCTACATTTTTCAACCGATTTCAACAAAACTTCATAGGACTACGCAAAATTACCTTGGAGTGGTTCTGACAGCGCCAAAAATCGGAAAAACACAATTGTTTTTGCACGAAGTCAATTTGAAAACACGATTAAAAGGCATTAATGAAAGGGAGACAACTCACTTCGAGTTATACTTATTATAAAACCCAGGTTGGTTGTTTGTGTGTGTCTATGTGTTCGTTCATATATGGGATCGGATTACCTACATTTTTCAATCGATTTCAACAAAACTTCACTTTTTTTGGTAGGTAGTGTTTCTTATTGTCTGGCACACTTTTTTTTTTAATTTTTACATTCAAAATGCTTTAAAAATTTCATTTACAAGACAATTGTTTATAATAAAATTCTATTCAATCGGTAGACTCATAACGATTGAAAACAATTCGTAAAAAAAAATAAAAAATAAAAATAAAACTAATTAAGACATGCGTGTCCGTCAACCTTAAAAAATAATCTTTGTCAATTTTATTTTTCAGTCTTTATGATGGTCGATACTTGATCTATCTCTTTTACTGTTACATCCCCGGGCAACGCCGGGCTCTCCTGCTAGTACTTTATATACTCGAGTACAGGGCGAATTTTATAGTGATTTTCTCAACGTAGCTAAGATGTGGCACAAGGCCTAAAGTGTGGAGCACTCAGTGAGGATCAGACCCACTACTCAGTCGTAATTGGACGGCGAGTTTTCATGATCAGTTTTTTTTTTTTACGCCAAACAAGCTTACTAGCCATAAAACCACGGCGAGGTTCCATTTTTTTCCTACGTGTAGCTTAGATATGACACAAGGCCTGAAGAGTGGTGTACCCAGTGAGGACTGGACTCACAACTCAGTCGTAATTACTAAGCGAGGTTTTATGATCAGTTTTTCTTTACACAAATTAGGGTGCGTACTATACACAGATGAGATGCATTTCTGGTGACCGGTTACACTATACACCGTCAAATCTTTTCTGGCGGGGTTAAAATTCATGCAAAATAAATTTAGGGGTCGCAATATTAATGAAATCGGCTTATACACTATTGTATACGGTAATTGAATAAAATGAAAGTGCACTTTTTTTCCTTAAAAGGAAAGTTGATAAACAAAAACGGCGATTATTATTTGTCTTAGCCTAATGTAGTTATGATGCTATAAGCACCAGGAGTTGCGTCCCCTTGGCCCAGTGGATAAAAGCATTGGTTGAATCCAGGGACTTGACCCAAAGTGTTGTGTGTTAAAATACCTGGGTACATCTGAGGTGAACAATAACTTGAAGGGAGATAACTGTTACTGAGACATCCGGAAGAGGCATGGCACGTGAAACTAGAAGGATCTACCCCGGTGGGCGGAATAAAGGGTTCAGTTCGAAATTTCAATCACCTGAAGAAGGCCAGAGCGTACGGCGGTCGAAACGTCGTGAATATGGCAACAAAGATGAGAACAACAGCTCGAACAATATAAAAACTCTAAATAATTACAATACTTCATCTCGGAAATATCGACATACATATATATATATATATATATATATATATATATATAGATAGATATATATATATATATATATATATTAGGTTGGTGCAAAAATAATGACGTAATAATGTCGTTTTTGGACGTATTTTTTAGCGACAAAAAACGACATTATTACGTCATTATTTTTGCACCAACCTAATATATATATATATATATATATATATATATATATATATATATATATATAGATAGATAGATAGATAGATAGATAGATAGATGAGAGTCTTACTTATTCTTAGTCTTTAACTCTAAACTCAACGCTCATCGTGTTCCTTTTTTTCGTTTTTAAGAGAAATAATTTTTTAACGATTTGCTTACATTTTATTTGCTCTGCGCTGACTTTTTTTTCTCGCATTCTCCCCTTCTTTCTGATAATTTTTCGTTCCCTTGCCCGCCATCTAAGCCCACTTTCCTACACCCGCTGCCTGTTGAACAGGCCCTCGAATTGCAGCCAGCCAGCCAAACACAAGAGCCCCTGTATGCTGATATCTTTCACCAAAACAGAATGCGAAGGTGCACATCAGAACAGTGTTTGTACGGGGAACGGGGAAATCGGGGGGTGGGGGGGGGTGACGGCCACTACTTGTGCTGGCGGATTCAGCATATTATTGAAGCTGAAGCCATAGCTCCACCAATTCTCTTGAGATGGGTCACGTGACTGGCAACACATTCTTCCCTATGCAACCCTGAAAGGTCCCCGGTGCCCGGATGTTGAAGCACCATTTTTTTTTATTTTATTTTTTTATTTTATTTTTTTTTTATGTCGCAACATTCCATGTTTTACCCTTATAAATTTCAACTACTGGCACACCCGTCATCTTTATTGTACCGCGTCATCCCTGGAGTTATTTTTTTTCTTATTTGCTTTTTATTTTGTTTTATTCCTTATTATTTTATTTCTTGTTACTACTCACGTGTTCGAAATTCTGCATCTATACCCACCCTCCACACACTGACATACCAAAACTTAATAATCTAAAATCAATGTTTTGCCGAGATGTTTTCCGTTGTTGGTAATTCAAGTTGGTACGTGATCTGTGAGTGTGGGTATATATATATATATATATATATATATATATATATATATATATATATATATATATATGTGTGTGTGTGTGTGTGTGCGTGTGTGTGTGTTAGTAGTGATATGACTATATATATGTATGTGTATATATATGTGTGTGTGTTTGTAGTGATGTATATATATATACTAATATGTGTAATGATATGTATATATGTATAGTGATGTATATATATATGTAGTGATGTATATATATGTATACTAATATATATATATATATATATATATATACTAATATGTGTGGTGTGTATATATATATACATTGATGTATATATATAGTGATGTATATATACAGTGATGTATATATATATATATATATTGATGTATATATATATAGTGATGTATATATATATATATATATATATATATATATATATATAGTGATGTATATATATATGTATATATATGTATAGTAATATATATATACTAATATGTGTTGTTTGTATATATACATTGATGTATATATATATATATAGTGATGTATATATATATATATAGTGATGTATATATTTATATAGTGATGTATATATGTATATATATGTATAATAATACATATATATATATACATATATATATACTAATATGTGTAGTATATATATATATATATATATATATATATATATATATATATATATATATATATATATATATACTAAATTGACGTAGTGAAGACCAAAACGAAATCCAGAAAGTGAAGGTCGAATTCTTTCTACAAGACTGCAGCAGTGGCGTACCCTGGGAATTCGGGACATGGCGCATAGTTTTTTGTGACGAGTTTACCAAACATCTTTTTACGCTAGTTATAGGAGCAGATAGTAACAAACTTTGTTTCTTTTTTAAACTTTATTTTATTTCATTAGACACGTAGCCGTACCAATCGAGCACACGATGAGGCTCGAACACCCGAATGTTACCTTTCATGAACAATAACTCAACCACAGGCACTTCAGCACTTTAAATTTCGTGGCTGTTTTAGTCTAGCGGTATATGGATTATTTAATGCCGAAATCTAAATATTTCGTACGCCATTTTTATCTTATTTTTTAACATAATAATGATTTAGTGATACAAATTGGCCCTGATCTGGCATCGCATTTACAGTCGCTCTCCCACAGACATGCTGTTGCCTCCCTCTGTCTTTTCTACAAGTACTTTTACTTGCTTCAACTTTTGCTAGTTCCCAAACTGAATGAATTTAAAAGTGCTACTAGGTTGGTATCTCAGTCCCACCCTTTCACTGTCGAAACGGTTAAATGTAGCTGTCTCTTATATTCCAATAACTTCATGTCTTGCACTTCCCGTCAGTGGAACTCCCTTCCTCTTACATGCTTCCCTCACAGTTATAGTCTTCAAATATTCAAATGTAATGTCAATCGACATTTTCTGATGCCTTGATCGAATACCTCGTCCTTCTCTTTATCCTTTCCTCTTTTACGCCTCTATACTCTTGCTCCCCACTCTCTGTAACTCTCTGCGTGCTAGTGGCACTCCCACATTTCTTGGGGTGAAAATCTTAAAAGAAAAGTTTTACTAATTAACATATAGCTGGGGGGAGAAGAGTTGGATTCATTTCTAAGGATATTTGCGCGTAAATTAATACAATGAATCCACTGTGTAAGTTGATTAGCGCCTCTACTACTTTGCCAAAAAAAGAACTGGAAGACTAACAGGCCGATACTTAGAAGTCTCAGATGGCTCACCTGAGTTCTTAAAGACAGAAAGCAGATGTTAACATGCCATATTGACTGAAGGGAGGAAGGATAGACTCAGCCAGTTAGGTGACATGCGTGATACACTACACGCTATATAGAGAACGAGTTTACTGAACGTCTTTTTACGTTAGTTATCGGAGCAGATAGTAACAAAGTTTTTTTTAAGCTTTTCTTTTAAGATTTCACCCCAAGAAACGAGAGTGTCACTAGCACGCAAAGGACTACCGAGAGGGGGGAGCAAGAGTATAGAGGCGTGAAAGAGGAAAGGATAAAGAGAAGGACGGGGTATCCGATCAAGGCATCAGAAAATGTCGATTGACATTACATTTGAATATTTGAAGACTATAACTGTAAGGGAAGCACGTAAGAGGAAGGGAGTTCCACTGACGGGAAGTGCAAGACATGAAGTTATTGGAATATAAGAGACAGCTACATTTAATCGTTTCGACAGTGAAAGGGTGGGACCGAGATGCCAACCTAGTAGCACGTTTAAATTCATACAGTTTGGGAACTAGCAAAAGTTGAAGCATTTACCGTAAAAGTACTTGCAGAAAAGACAGAGGGAGGCAACAACACGTCTGTGGGATACCGAATGTAAATGACTGATAGATACATGACTCAAAAGACAGTAGGTTGCCATTTCTGCGGTAGAAAATATTTGCCATCCAAAGCTATAGAATCCGGTCTATCCTGCTAACTACACATAGCTGTGGGGAGAATAAGAGGATTCATACCTTTCCCAAGGGTATTAGCACGTAAGTGAATGTAATGGATTCGACTGGAATTCGAACTCGGAGGATAGAATAATTACTTTTATTTAACACACTATTACAGACCCGCCAGTAGTTATGTGGACCAAGTTAAAGGTTATACGGTGCCTCATTCTATCAGTAAACAAAGACTTAGCCTATTTGAGGACAGGTTACAATTACTTCGAGCAAGTACAAATACGCACCTGTTGTGATTTTACTTATTACGCTGATACTTCCAGCGAAAGCGATTCCACTGAGCTATTGCGGCTGAACAGCCTAGTGTGACCAAAAAAGAAGTTTGTAGTTTCACCTGATATTTGCGAGAACGTACGAAAATATTAATGCCGGAGTTAACCCATGAAGAAACCTCTGTGGCACAATTCTCAAAAGGAAGGTTAAGAATATCAATCCAATGGGCGTCTGGAATAAAATCACAAAATAAATCCAAATCAGTACGCTGGTAAAAGAAAAAAAAATGTTTTGTGACTAGGAGATTCTTTCTAATAGATGAAGCAAAAGAAATAGAAACAGAAGCAATAGATTCTAGAGCTTGATCCGAAATGCTAAGATTACAGAGTTGAGATGTTCTACAAGAGCTAAGAGATTTGATTTGTTCTTTACCTTTTCAGGGTAAGGAATAAAGAAGATTCTTCAACAGATTCATTAGGGAAACTAGTTGAAAAATCCATGAATTGAGCAAGAAATTGAGCAGTGGAAAAATTGAAAATGTGAATACCGGCAACATCAGTAACATTATAATTCTTAAACCATTTGATGTGATGAGCATTAAAATCACCAAACACAAACATATTCGCAGATGAATGTAGAGAAAGATCCATTTCTATATTATTAGAATTCCTTTTCATTATATAACAGTCTGGAGAAGAAAGAGAGTAATAAAAGAAAAAAAATATTGCTAACAGAGTGCAATAACGAAAGTCGAAAGCAGATGAAAGAATCATCTGGGGACGGAACAGATAATTCCCTTACAATTAGGAGATTTTCTCGAATATAAACAGCGAGGCCATGCATATGTATGGTAGAATCTTGTCGGCAAAG
>OZ010581.1:101243612-101281112 GCA_963932145.1 Acanthosepion lycidas
CGCTCTTGGTCTTACATAAAACACACAAAGATGCATGCCCTTTACGTGGTACATTTTAGCATAAATGTGCAAGCAGAGAAGCGACCGGAAGCAAGCGGTCAACAAGATACACCCGTATTTATTTTAATAAAGTCTTTTTAACAAACAAGAAGAAAAAAATATGTTCTAGATATAAGTTCTTTCGTCCGATTTAAACCAATACAAATTTGATTGAAAAACCTTTAAACCAATACAAATTTGATTGAAAAACCTTTAAACCAATAGAAATTTGATTGAAAAACCTTTAAACCAATAGAAATTTGATTGAAAAACCTTTAAACCAATAGAAATTTGTTTGAAAAACCTTTAAACCAATAGAAATTTGATAGAAAAACCTTTAATCCCAAACAAATTTGATTGAAAAACCTTTAAACCAATACAAATTTGATTGAAAAACCTTTCAACCAAAACATTTGATTAAAAAAAAAACATTTAAACCAATACAAATTTTATTGAAAACTTTTATTTATTAAGCAAGATACATCCGTATTTGTTTCAATAAAGTCTTTTTAATAAACAAGCAAGAAAATATATGTACGAGATATAAGTTCTTTCGTCCGATTTAAACTAATACAAATTTGATTGAAAAACCTTTAACCAATACAAATTTGATTGAAAAACCTTTAAACCAAAACAAATTTGATTGAAAAACCTTTAAACAATACAAATTTGATTGAAAAACGTTTAAACCAAACCAAATTTGATTAAAAAAACTTTAAACCAATAGAAATTTGATTGAAAAACCTTTAAATCAAAACATTTGATTTAACAAAAAACATTTAAGCCAATACAAATTTTATTGAAACTTTTATTTATTAAGCAAGATACACCCGTATTTGTTTTAATAAAGTCTTTTTAACAAACAAGCACGAAAAAATATGTACTAGATATAAGTTCTTTCGTCCGATTTAAACCAATACAAATTTGATTGAAAAACCTTTAAACCAATACAAATTTGATTGAAAAACCTTTAAACCAAAACAAATTTGATTGAAAACCATTAAACCAAAACAAATTTGATTGAAAAACCTTTAAACAAATACAAATGTGATTGAAAAACCTTAAAACCAATACAAATTTGATTGAAAACCTTTAAACCAAAACACATTTGATTAAAAAAAAAACTTTAAACCAATACAAATTTGATTAAAAATAAACCTTAAACCAATACAAATTTGATTAAAAAACATTTAAACCAATACAAATTTTATTAAAAACTTTTATTTATTAATCTACTGAACATTTTGTTTGAGTATCTACAACTCTGTGCAAGTGGTATACGTCTTGTAGGCCGACTTTTTCATGGGACCAAAATTTGATAAAAGAAGGTTTTTATTCATATTTGCAATTGGGCTTTTTGTCAACCCACTGTGTCTGTATAAATCCTGTTATTCGATTTTCTTTTCACCTGAACAAAATTTGACTTCATTTGCTTTGATCATGATCTCCAAAATTCTAGGTGCACAGAAATTGGCAGCTGGTATCACTTCTAATTCGGCTCTGAGTTGCTATATTTCCATCATCACCGAGCGGACCGTGAACTATCGCCAATCATGATGAATGAATGTTCGCTCGTGAAGGCCCAATGCTTTGGGCTTACTCAAACCAGACCTCAAGTGGAAATCATACATACGATCAATCGCTAAATAGTCTGTTCCCTGCACCGTCCCAGTAAGTACCTGACCCCTGCTGTTTATCTTCTCCCTTTACAAGAGTCAAAACAGGCTGGAAATGGAGTATTGTCCAGTCTTCTTTCTGTGTCGATAGAGTCCAAAACCGTTTCTGCATCTTTGTGGGTGACAAATTATTTTCCACCATACAACCTCTTCCTCTCAGACGAAACGTCGCAACCTTTCATTGCTCTAACGTTAGTTCGATGGAAAGTGCTCAGACGAACTACATTCTTTAATTCTACTAGTTCTAAGCTTAACGGCTAAGACCCGCCATGCTGTGCACATTGTATCGTGCCACTTCCTTTCATACTCCATTGGTGAGATTCAAGTCCCACTCGAGTGGCTTCTTCCCACGAACAAATGTTTTGTGGAATCGACTGCCAATGGGATGTTTCCCAAATCACTACCATCTTAACCTGTTCAAGGCTAGGGTTAGCCGTTTTCTTAACGATACATCCCAATAAACCGTGCCTCTAACTCTGTAACCATCTACCTCGAGTAGTTTTCCTGTCATTGTACATTTTGAACATCATTGTAAAAAAACAGTAAACAGATTTATGGGATTCCCGAAAAATATCAGTACGAAAAGGAAGACAATCGAAGCAAAAATATTGAAAGTTTAGATTAGGAAATATAGAGTGCGGGAGAAAGACATCTCACATGTTAAAGGTTGACAAAAAGACCAAGGTAACTGCTATTATATATATATATATATATATATATATATATATATATATATATATATATATATATATATTTATATATATATATATATATATATATATATAATGATTAATGTTTATACGTTCTTTTTATAGATACAAATATTTAAGTTTATTATAAACAGAGCATTTACTTAAATATTTGTATCTATAAAGAGAACGTATAAACATAAAAAAAAATGTCTTAAAATAATTGTCGGACTTTGTCCATTTCATAATGTGCGACGTCATTTGTTTACATTTGGATATGCATCGAGCAGATATGAATGTACGAGAGAAAATCATGGAGAATTGTAGTTTAAAAACAGTAAAATCGACCCTGCTCACCGAAACGCTCCTCTGTGGCTCAATCGGTAAAGCACGTCAGGCTATATGACGGTTCCGTATAGGATACAGATTCGATTCCTGTTGGAGGACGCATATTTTCTATGAAAATTTCTCGGACATTCAGGCCGGTAAATGTTATTAATACTGTTTATTATAAAAAGAGCATTTATTTAATATTTGTATCTATAAAAAGAACGTATAAACATAAAAAAATATCTTAAAATAATTGTCCATTTCATAATATATATATATTTATATTTCATCTATTGTTATATAGGAATAAAGTGTCGCTGCCGACTCTTGAGTTTGAACATAGATCGCCAGTGAGCAAAGGCGATTAAGTGGATCACGTGACCATATAGGAAACTCATAAACAGGAAGTTCACCCAAGCAAGACAATAAGCGTACTAAGGACTTCTTTGGACAAATGTTTTTTTTTATTGATTGTGATCATATATATAGGTAGGGGGCGTGGTACCAGATACCGTGACGTAATGGTTAGCAATCTAAATCAATTACGACTGAGTAGTGAGTTCGATCCTGTCAGCCTCGTACCACATTTAAGTTAAAATTACTGTATGTATATAGAGGAGGGAACGAAATACAAACAGTCGTTGGTAAAAATGGTACATCGAGAGAAAAGCTGAAAATGTAGTGATGCTTTGCTTTAAATTTAAATTCTTTAGAGTCCTCCTCGTGATCGTCATCCTCGTCATTAGTCCCATGACCGGTTGTGGTCGAAGGGTTGTTGCGCAACTTAGCATATGAACAATTCCCTCCATTTAAAAGTTCATTCATGCCTAAGACATGTGGGACAAGCAGACCTGGCGGAGCCCATCCTCTCCAGGGAGAAGACACAGCTTCAACTAGAAGGCTCGCCTTAGTCAAGGACATGGGGTTGTTGATATCGTCTGGGGAACAGACCACCAGAGACAACTTCAATCCAAGAAGCCCTCTGCCCTTCAGTCGCATGTCATCACCGCACTGGTTGTGTACGTATTAGGGTTATGACTTTATGCAAAATAATTGATTTTCTGTTTTTTTTCTTTCAACAAAACTTCACAGGACTACGTAAAATTACTTTGCAGTGGTTCTGACAGCGCCCAAAATCGGAAAAACACAATTGTTTTTGCACGAAATCAATTTGAAAACACGATTAAGAGGGATCGCTGTCGCCAGAATGAAAGGGGGACAACTCATATCGAGTTATACTTATTATAAAACCCAGGTTGTTGTGTGTGTGTGTGTGTGTGTGTTCGTTTATATATGGGATCGGATTTCCTACATTTTTCAACCGATTTCAACAAAACTTCACTTTTTTTTGGCAGGTAGTGTTTCTTATTGTCTTGCACACTTTTTTCTTTATTTTTACATTCAGTATGCTTTAAAAATTCCATTTACAAGACAATTGTTTGTAATAAAATTCTATTCAGTCGGTAGACTCATAACGATTGGAAACAATGTTTTTGTTTGAGTTTGGGTTTGACCAATTCGTAAAAAAAAAAAACGCCAAAAAAAAAAAAAAAAAAAAAAACTAATTAAGACATGCGCGTCCGTCAACCTTAAAAAATAATCTTTGTCAATTTTATTTTTCAGTCTTTATGATGGTCGATACTTGATCTATCTCTTACTGTTACATCCCCGGGCAACGCCGGGCTCTACTGCTAGTGGAAGATAAAAGACATAAAGAAAACTATTTTATTGTAGCCGACGCGTTTTGTCCATTGACGGACTTTATCAAAGCAAAAGCGAAATGAATTTATTTGAAAACAATGTATGCAGTCAAAACAAAAACGAAATGAAAGAAAATATATATACTTAATCAGAAAATATATACAACTGCTAAAATCCGCTCGTTCCTACAGAAGAAGAACGAGAAAAAAAAACTTTCTCAGATATTACATTGAAGAAGAAATCATTCTCCAATGCTTATAAAATCTCGTCAAGGCTTTACTATCAGATTACTGAAAAATGACATTACGGATATTTTTTCTCCCCGGAAACGATCCTTGAAATCTACAAATCAACCATTCGCCCTTGCATGAAGTATTGCTGTCATATGGTCTGGAGCTCCTTCTGTTTGTCTCATCGGGATCAACTGCTAGTCGTATATAAATATATTAGGTTGTCCCAAAAGTTCGTAAACACTGGCAAAAAATTGAAATTTCACTCGCCAAGTAATAACAAAAACAACAAAATAAAGACCATCATTTTCCAATACTTTCTGCCATCGATCTGCAGGCTTTCGGATCTGGTGAAAGTACCAATCAGCCGGATTCGAATCAAAGAATTCTTGACACACTTCCTCGACTTCATCAAACAAATCGAATCGGCGGCCCTTCAGAAAGTGTTGCATTGAGCGGAAAAGGCCGTAATCTGATGGAGCACAGTCAGGGCTGTAGGCTGGATGTGGCAGAACTTCAACGCCGTCCAGCTCTTCAAACTTGTCTTTGGTCTTCCTGGCGGTGTGTGGCTTGGCATTGTCCTGCTGCATCAAAGTGTGCTTTTGGTTGATCAGAGCCGGGTACTTTTGCATCAACTTTTCGTAGACCCGCTCCAGTTGCTGACAGTAAAGTTCGGCACTGATGGCACGACCATTCGGAACCAACTCAAAATGCACGATTCCTTCAAAGTTCCACCAAACGCACAACATGACTTTCTTGCTGAATCGATCTTGTTTTGGAACCGACGGTGTCTCTTGCCCTTTCTGAACCCATCGCTTGTCTCGATTGTGCTGGATTGTGTTGCATAAAAATTCAATTTTTCGCAAGTGTTTACGAACTTTTCGGACAACCTAATAGTAGTACTATGACTTTCAAGAGCCTTCCAGAACTTTACTGAACCTTCTAGAATTTGTCTTTGTTTATTTCTAAGTTATTACGCTTGCAAACTGTTAAATGCGTTAAAAATACATAAGTACTATCCAGTAACTTCATTAGGAAATTGAAAAATAAAGCTTTTGCAAGTTTGTAATTTTTGGTTAACATACAACCGGTAAGGTTGTATGTTAAGCTGTAGCTATAAACTATTAAATGCGTTAGAAATAAACAAGTACTATTTTTGTAATGTCAACGAACACTTGCTGCCACTTGTGCAATGTCAACGAATACTTGTTGTCACTTTCGTAATGCTCGTTGTAGTAGAGACTTTGTAATCGCAGATACAACTATAGTAACGCCGTTGAACAATACTGATGTTAGATGCCTTCGAGTAGCATTCGCAATAATAGTACTTACTCGATAATACTCGCTCATAACCACCGTATAGTGATCAGTATAGAGAAACAATATAGTGAATAGAGTACAGAATAGCGGTCCGTATAGTATAGAGGATAGGCAAGAAATACAGATCTGAATAGAGGATAGATTAGAAATGAGGATCAGTTAGACGTCATGCCACTTCCTACTTATACGTTTTCTCTATGATCACGTAGTCTACTTAATTCAATAATGGGATCGCCTGTGTTTGCTCACTGGCGATCTATGTTCAAACGCATGTGTCGGCAGCGACACTTTATTCCTATATAACAACTATTAAATTACATCATTAGTAAATTAAAAAAATAAAGCTCCTGAAATATTTTGATCTTTTTACCCTTATTGCTTTTATGGTAAAATCGGATTTTCCGTTCGGTGGTCACCTTTTTGAAGAACTAAAACAAATAAATGTCTTTTGAACAAAAGTTCATCGATTTATGACACAGGAATATAGGGTTACAAAAAAGTCAGTACCCTAGTAATTATCTATGTAGACAAGTCTAACTCATCGTAGTAGATGTTTGTTGGCCCTGCAAAGATTTTCATCCGCCTGTAGGCAATTCTTGATTTTTAATCATGCTGAATGTTTTACTCGCCCTCTTCACCAAAAAATCCTACTGTAGGAACCGGTTTAATTGCCGATGATTTGACCATACGGCAGTTAGTGCCAGGCTACATAATGCCTGTGGCGCTTGCACAGTGACCAGATACCACCTCGTAAAGCTTTGTACTGAAGAGATGACTATATGCAAGAGGAGAAGAGGCTGGAATAGAGTTCACCAGCATTGTAAATTATGTTGATTCCACTACCATGGGTTTTGTGGATTTAAATAATGAAAGTATAAATACAACAAAGTTTGCAATAAAACTAACAAAAAGATTTTATTCACATAGATCCGATTTTTTTACGTGTTTCATTTTGATATCTCCGATTTGTAATTTGCATGTTGGGCTGTCCCTTTCGCTGACAACCATGCATTCTGTCTTCTTGCAATTGATGATTAGTCCTTTCTTCTCGTTTTCCTTCACTGCCTTCTGTAGAAGGTCTTGTAGTTTCCTTTTTGTGTCTGCCATCAACACTGTCATATGCATATCGTATATTGTTAAAATTGTAGCCTGTCTCTATCTCTGAGACGAGGTATTATGATTACTTGCATTATTCACATTATTCGAACTGTTATCCTCATCTTCACTACCATATTCACGACGTTTCGGACGTTGTACGCTCCGGCCATTGTATGCTCCGGGCTTCTTTAGGTGAATTGGAATTTCAAACCGAACCATTTATTTCAGCCACCGGGGTAGATTATTCTAGCTCCACGTGCCATGCCTCGTCCGGATGTCTTAGTTATTTCCCTTTAACTCAACTCTCCAAGTTTTTGGTTCACCACTGCTATGGCCTGGTATTGAACTCACAACTCTTTGGGTCTAGTCATTTGAACTAACCAACGTCTTTATCCACTGGGCCATGTCAAGGACACATGGCCCGGTGGATAAAGACGTTGGTTCATTCAATACAAGGCTACAGCACTGCTGAACCAAAACTTGGAGAGTTGAATTAAAGGGGGAAAAAAACTGAGACATCTGGAAGAGGCATGGCACGTGGAACTAGAACAATCTTCCCCGGTGAACAAAATAAAGGGATCGAATCGAAATTCCAATCACCTGAAGAAGGCTGGAGCGTACAACGACCGAAACGTTGTGAATATGGCAATGAAGATGAGGATAACAGTCCGAATAATGTATATAAAAATTTAGCCGCCTCAATGTATCCTGGTAGGGGTTCTAATACTATTAGAATCGCCTCAATGTATAGGTTGAATAAGTCCGGCGAGAAGACACATCCTTGTCTTACACCCTTTTTTTATTTTTGTAAATTTACTGTATTCATTTTCTATCCGTATGAAAGCGTTTTGCTGCCAGTATAGGTTCTGGATTATTTTAATATTCTTCTCAAATATGTCAAGGTTTCCTAGCAGTTCTAACAGTTCTTTATAACGTACCTTATCAAACATTCTTGCATAATATATAAAATCTCGGTATTCATACATTGTATTATTCTTTCTAATATTCTGAGCATAAATATTGCATTCCTTGTTTCGGTGGTGTTAATGAACTATTGTTCTGTTTCGAATTCTGCTACGCGCTCTACTTGAACACATTGTCTAAACATGTTAGGCTGCATTTGAAGATAAGTGATGTGTTTTTGAGCCATGACAATGCAATTTCTCATAATAACTTAAAAACCAGACATGCAATCACAGTACCTACTTAGACAAGTTTTAGTAGGCTACCCTACAAAGTACTGCAGTTATCTAGTAGTCAGTTAAAAGAGGGGATTAATGCAAAGCTAAGTAAACAGTCATTAAATTTCTACGAGTCGACCATATACGCTGTCATCTTAAGACGGAATTCTGTAAGGAAGAAGGAAAGAGACGAAGCAGGGGACTAGATTTGAAACTTGAAACTTTTGCGTTCATTTTTGCATATTAAATCTGTTGTGATAAAAGCGGAACTAACATTAATTCGTGACAGATCTAAAATTGCGAAGGAATGAGAACATTTGGGGACAAGATTTCTAATCCCCAGACATTGAGGATAAGCTGATTGTGACATATGCGCTGTTTTGATTAGAGAAGGACAGACATTTTTTTTTACCGAAACCCGTACCATGTTTGAGCAAGAATGAGTCTATACAGAGAACTAGATTTCTAACCCTGAAATTGTTAGGTTAAGCTGAGAATTCTTTATGTGCTTCTGCTGTTAATTCTTTTAATATTTTTTAACAGTAAGGTTCACCCTGTACAAAGCCCGAGACACTCGAGATAGAAGGGTAATTAAGAGGCAGTTTATACGGATACGAGGGGAAGACTTGAACAGATTATGATTGTAGTGATCGAGGAAACATTCTCTTGGGAGCCGGTTCCACAGTTCCCTGGAAGAAGCTATCCGAATGAAACTGACTTCTAAAGGTTAAATCTAGGTTTGAACAATGTAGGATTGTAGTGAACGGGGAAACATCATCTTGGGAGTCGGTTCCACAGAGCAGTTGTTCACGGGAAGAAGCTCTTCTAGTGGAACTTACTTCTCAACAATGGAATACGGGGGGAATGAGGGTGTTTTGATACAAGGTAAGTGACATGGCGGGTCCTTGCCGTGAAGTTTTCAACTGGCGGAAACAAGGAATTTAGTTCGTCTAAGAACTTTTTCAAGTCTAGAATTATTTGTATATATTTCCTGTTATCTTGTCCTTTCTTACGCTAATAAACTCCATACAGTAACCCTCTACCTTGAGTGGCCCTTAGGCCGTGTATTTGGGAAAGCATTATATATATATTTATATATATATAAGTAAAAATATATATATAAGTAAATAAACCTAAAGAGCCAGTCTAACCTACCTAGGTTTCACCTACGCGATCCGTCAGGGTGCCCTGACGACCCACGTAGGTGAAACCTAGGTAGTTTCGTTCGGCCCTTTAGGTTTATTTACTTATTTTGCTCTATTTAGCGTATTGAGCACTTTGTTTAGTTATTTACTCGTGTCGGAGGTTTTTTTTCTTTGGGCTCTGAACTTAGATTCTAGACGATTATTTTCGCCGGAAGTACATGTTCTTAGTTTTTTTTTTTTTTTAACCTTTTTTCGCTTGGGTATTAGTTTGTTCATTCACAAGCTAAAACGTCTAAGGTTTTGCCAGACGTGTATAGCTGCTTACATTTATAACCTTATATATATATATATATATATATATATATATATATATATATATATATATATATAAAGGGTTTTCCAATAACTTGGACCGATTTTAAATGTGAATTAAGTTTAAGAACCTAATGATATTTTCTTTTACTTTCAGATTTAACAACTTAAGTCTTTGGCAATTTCAACCAGGGAAAGATTAACAATCAAACAACCTGTTAAAGTTATCGAAGCCTATTGCGTAAATGGACGTTCAAAGGGAATTTGAATGAGAAGCTCCCAGGTCGCATCATCTCTCAAAACAGCGAAGTCAATTGGCCACCAGGATCGTATGACTCGATTTCTTCCTTTGGGGTCATCTCAAAAATAAGGTGTATACCAACAAGTCAACAACAATTCAACAGCTGAAGGGTGAGATAATAAGGCATATTGGTGAGATCGAGGAGCAACTATGCAGAGACGTCATCAAAGATTTTGACCATCGAGTGGAGGTCTGTCGCAGAAGACTTGACGGACATTTGGGCGATATTATTTTTCACACATAATTGCCATGACTTAAATAACATGATCCAATAGAGAAATAAATAAATTTTCACCAATAACACTGATTCATTTACCGCTGACATTAATCCGTCTTAATGAAATACCCTTTATAATTCCATACAGTAACCATCTTCCTTGAGAGGCACTTGGGCCTTGTATTGGTGAACATTAGGAAAAAAAGACAGACTCAGGTGATGAGACCTGGTTTGACAATGACCCAAGGGTTAAATATGGAACGAGGCGGTGCCAAACAAAGACACCTAGAAAAAAGAAATGCTATCTTTTTCTCGCGTTAATACATCTCCATACATTAATCCTCTACCTTGAGTGGCCCTTAGGCCTTGTACTGAGTGAAAATTAGGAGACAAAAAGCACTTATACAGGTGATGTGACCTGGCTTGACCTGTCTGATTCACGGATTAAATGTGGAACGGGGTGGTGCTACACAGACCCACCCAGAAAGAAATGTGTATGAAATATTTACTCCAATATCGTTCAGTTGTATATAATGTTAGACAACAATTAATGTACGTTCAGAATGGACTTCGATGAAGGTAATCAAATAGTAAATGCGTATAAAAGGTTTCTATTCAATTTCGGTTGTGTGAAAAGATGGGTCCAGGTGAGGTCGGTGAAGATCTGTAGTATTTGTTTCTTGTCACAAGTCAAGCGTCAATCGCTATCTATCCTTCTATCCTCATAAACTCAAAGTAGATAGGTTCGCCTATCGTCCGGTTCGCAATCTAAAGGTTTATCCATTGATTCCTGCTTAAGATTGTATTCCTGGTTTCTTCTGTACAAGGACCCACTCGAGGTAGAGGGTTACAATGTCACCAAGACGGAAAGGTAAAAGAAAAGATAAAATCTTATATCCTTTCTTTCTTTTTCATCCTTGCTTCTTGGTGACATTGTTAGCTTCCTTAGAATGGTGCAGCTTACTTTGTAACCTTCTACCTCGAGTGACTCTTAGGCCTTTTACAGGGTGAACATCCTGGTAAAAAGAAAACTTCCTTCTACCTAGTTTTATGTTCATAATACACACTTAATTCAGTAGACTTCTACCTAGAGTAGCTTTCGAGACTTGTATGAGATGAATTTTAGTATATAGAAAATTTTACCTTCTTAACACATCGACCATGGTGAGATTCGAACCTGGGTTTCATGGCAGGAACGCTAGTGTTTTTAGCACACCCCTGGGCAAGATACATATTATAGTACTCATGTCCTTGTGAAAATAAAGCCTGTCACCTCCCCTCCCTCGTCGAACCGTTGTAAAATTAGTAATAGCAGTAGTAGTCAAATGCGGAGTTTATTTTAGATTTGTTGGAGGAGTTTATTTATAAACAGAGCCGGCCGGGAGGGGCTGCAAGCCTCATTGGGGACAACGGGCAGTGCTTTGTGACCTTCACTATCTTATCAGCATTTGTTTTGTTTTTTTCTACCGACATTTATATACGTTACAATTTAAACTAAAAGAATAAGTAACTAAAGAAATAAAAAAAATGTTCGTGGATTTTGTAATCATTCGGGGTTGGGTCCAAACCTGTGCATTTGTTTTATTCTTTCAAAATCTCGAAAAAAAAAACACTATATAAAATTCCTTATTTTTTTATCCATAATGTTGAATGTGTTAAAATTATTCAACATTTTAACAAGAACAATCTTGAAGTTAAAAACTACCAAAAAACATTGTTAATTTGTATAAGATGGAATGATCAATTATGACATGTCTCTAATTTGTATTTAGATATATTGTATTAATTTTCAATTTTTCTAGTTGAATTGTTCACGTATATTGCATATGATCCATTATTGTATATAATTAGGTTACAATAAAATTTGTATATTTTATATGGATACTACCTTATGGAAATTGAGATGTATTTGAGAAGAGGTGGTTAAAGACTGTATTCTAGATTGGAGGGGAGGTACACGAACGTCGAATCATTGTAAAAATTAGTAATTGCATAAAATGTAGAGATTATTGTAGATTTTGTTGGAGTAGTTTATTTATAAAAATTCGGAAACATTTATTTTTGTTTCACACGCACGCACGTACACACACACACACACACACACACACACACATATATATATATATATATATATATATATATATATATATATATATATATATATAACATTTAAATTGCTACTATTAAGAGTTTCAGAAACTAAAATTCAGAGCAACATTCTGTAATTTTGGAGTTAGAAACTGGTGGCCGCGACATGAGATCTGCCATCACGTGTCGTTCAAGGATGTCCCATATGTTGGAAACGAGGCCAGACCTTGACCTCCATAGTCCACCACCACCA
The DNA here is from genome assembly GCA_963932145.1 of Acanthosepion lycidas. Taxonomy (NCBI): domain Eukaryota; kingdom Metazoa; phylum Mollusca; class Cephalopoda; order Sepiida; family Sepiidae; genus Acanthosepion; species Acanthosepion lycidas. Next base: position 101,256,193 of record OZ010581.1, read on the forward strand.
CCACCACCACCATCAAACTTCAACAGCAGCACTCCAACCATCGCAACCACCGACAGGGACACTTAGTACCTCCAGAGCAAGCAGCCCAAACCTCAATATAACTGCTGTCATCACGGTTGCGACGATAACCACCGTCACCGCCACTACTACTACTAGTAATAGTAGCAGCAGCAGCAGTACATTCATTTTCTCTTCTCGCAACAGTCAAAGCTGAGGTGACACTTGTACAGCTATCAGCAGTGGGAGATTAGGTGGGGTGGTTATTTTTCACCACCACCCCAACCCCTACCACATCACCCATGTCCACTGCGCCATCTTGGTTATACCTTACCCTCCCCACATACTCTTCTTATCTCGTTTAGCTATCAACACCGAGGCTAGTAGTGAAAGAGGCGCGATTTTCTTATAGAAAAACTTTTCTGTAGAATATTATATATATATATATATATATATATATATATATATATATATATATATATATATATATATATATATATATATATATATATATATATATATATATATAATGTTTTGAACAATAAAAAATATAAAAATTAAAAAATTAAAATTTTCAGACACACTGGGTTGTATATTAATATTTTTTGTTTTATTATTTCAGTTAGATTTTTCAAGTAGTTTCGACCAACATGGCCATCATCAGGAGAAAAAAAAATTCTGCTTGTTAGTAGCAGTGAACTACAAAAATGAATGAATTGATGGAGAAAATAAACTTTATCTGTAGTTTTCATTTGTTTTTTTTTAATTTTTTTATCATAAATTTTGGTCAGACCTTGTGTTGTTCAAACAGTCTCTTTTAATTTGTTATTTAAGATAAGAGTTGGATTGATTCATGCTGCTCTGAATTCCCTTGGCCATTTTGACAGTTTTATTGGTTCCTGGAAAGGTGTGTCTCTGAAGTGAGTGTTAATGACAGGGCCGGTGCATACTACCCTGAACCTCCCGACTGGGGGTCCAAGTCTAATTGGGGGCCCCGGGCAGCGCTGTGTGACCCTCACAACATCTTATCAATTTTTACTTTTTTTCTACCTACATTTATATAGTCTTGGTTACCAGCGTATAATTTGTAACGTACTAGCGGCTAGTACGTTACAAATTAAACTAAGTAAAACTGACGGTTAAAGAAAACGAAATTTAAAAAAAAATTTGATGTTATTCTGGGGTCTTTTTTTTTGTCCAAATCCGTGAATTTGTTTTGCTGATGATAAGTCAAAAAAAAAAAAAAGAAAAAAAAACTCTATATAAAATTTACTATTTTTTATCCATAATGTTGGATGTGTTCAACTTTTTAGCAAGAAACACAGTTATCTTCGTATCAAGTTGATATTAAAAATTGCCACGAAACATTGTTAATTTGTATAAGATGAAATGATCTATTATGACATGTCTCTAATTTGTATTTAGATATATTGTATTAATTTTCAATTTTTGCAGTTGAATTGATCACCTATATTGCATATGATCCATTATTGTATATAATTAGGTTCCAATAAAATTTGTATTTTATATGGATACTACCTTACAAAAATTGATACGCAGTAGAAGCTGAGGGCTGATCATAGATTGGGGGTGGACACGAGACTCTTGCACTGGGTCTCTCTCCCGCCCTCTTTCTCTCTATTTCTCTTATATATATATATATATATATATATATATATATATATATATATATATTATAATTATTTAAAAAGAAATATGATTCCTTCGCTACATAAGAGTTCTCATGTTTCAAAAACGAGAGCCGAAAGCATCAATATAATTATTAAAATTGAATTAAAGTAACAAGCCCTGTTTCATCCTCAAGCGAAAATTTAGGAATATGTCTTTTTAACGAGAACTGGTTGAAAAGTCAGAAATTGCTTATAAACATAGTGTGTTATATCCACACTCGGTGCGCCATGATTTTAGCCTAGTGCCAGACTATGCAGCCGAATAAATATAAAATTAGTGCACCTAACATAAAGCGTCTTGAAATCAATTTTGTAATTAATTAGCTGTAATTAATATTAATTCACTAGCTTAGAATACTTGTTGTTTTGCTCGAGCATCTTATAGAACACGATTTTGTCTCCCATCAGTATGGCTGATGCGAACCTCTTGGAGAGCAACTCATTGCACCTTCTTGGTCACATATTTTACACTGACATGAAATGAAATGATTTTATTGAATCAATTGCTAGGTGTGCTGCTAAGAAAGACGGTTCACTGTGTCGTGCCAGACAATTTTCTTTCGACAAAATTCATCTTGTTAATTTATAATTCCTCCATTAATCTGTGCCTTGAATATTGCTGCTGAGTATGGTCTGGTGTTTCCTTTATATATTGCATGATTCTTGGCAAAATTTCAGAGAAGGCTTTCTAATGTTATTGGTCCTCACCAGGCGTTTCAGTCACTTTGTAACGTGGCTTCCGTCTGTCCTTTCTATAAATAATTCCATGGCAATTGTTCCGATGAGCAGTTGGTACCTCGACTGAATGAATTTAATACTAGATTGGCTATTAGGTCTCATCATTTTACTGTTGAAACATCTAGATATATCTGTAAGTTCTGTTTAGTTTCTTTTCCCGAACTTCTTGCCATATTTACTTTGATAAAGTCCGTCAAAGGACGAAACGCGTTGGTATAGAAAAGATTCCCTGTTCTCTTTTATTTATATTGGTTTTGCTCGTATATTTTATTTATATCTGAATTTTTACATCAATAAATATATATAAATAAATTAAATTCTTGTCTATTGAATTTTTAATTAATATCTATTGAAGATAGATGATAGTTCATTTTTTTTTTATTATATTCAAGTACATTCATCTGTCACAGTAGGGTTGAGTGAATTTTTACTTCTTTCAGAAAATCAATATTGTACTTAATGTGGTTTCATGTGATATGTTAGATTCACCAAAAGTTAGATTCCTAACTTTTATCAATTTTTGAGCATTTAATTTTAAAGATCATCCGAAAAATGTACGGAAGTACGTAATTCCAGCAGGTTTTTGCTTATAAACTGACTTTTACTATTTTAAGAAAAAATCCAAATAAACTTGAAATATTTGGAAAATGTATTCAAACTGGAATTCTAATTATGAATCACCATAAGTAAAATTTGCAATTTTTTATTTTTTTTTTACTGTAATCGATAAGTAAAACCTGCAAAAACATTGTAAAACATTACAAAAAAAAGTGACTCATTAAATAAGATTTGCCAAATCATTTGAGAGATGATAATTAATAAAAACAAAAGGTAGATAAAAGTGCATATAACACCATAATACTGCTGGGCCCAAATTATAAAACAAAATGTTTTAAATTTGCATTGTTTATTGAAAATCACACTACTACACTGTATAAGATATTTCATCATAATATAGCTAAATTTTTCAGTATAATTTCATTTTGAAGTAAATGAAGGTCTTAAATTTGATTTATGTAATGATTTAGTAATAATATGCTTGTGATATCCATCTTTCCATATAAAATTTGTAAAGCTTCAGTAAACTATAGATTTTATCAGGCCGTGGTATAAGGATTTACCTGACCGCGAATGAAATTAGAAGTCTATGATTTTGAACACAAACTTAATATTTAAACTCATTTACTCAGAAAAAGATCAGGGTTTAGGAAAAGATATTTTGTGTCGTTATGCATCATGTCAAGCTGCAACTTTTAAATTGAGTGCAATACCACGCTTCCAAAATCGACCAGCCCTACTGTCACAGGTCCTTATTCGAAGTGACTGGCGATCGGTTTGTTACCTTGAAGCTTTTACCAAATCATCGACTTTGTACTTTCTGTTTTCCGCTTTTTAATAAAATTTATAAAAAAAAAAGAAAAAAACGAAAATGCGTGACTCTATCTAAAGCATTGATTCTCAAAGTGGGCGGGTACACCCGTTGGGGGCGGTGGAAAGGCCCGGTGGGCACTGAGAAAAACGTGGGTTGCCAGAGGGTGGCACTGGCATATCTGAACCATAACATACGCCACACACACACACACAAGTTCGCACGCACGCACAAACATACACACATACATACACAGACACACACACAAACATACACACACGCGCACACACACACTCTCCCTCTCTCTCTCTCTCATTCATTGTACCTGATGTGTATCTTGACTTCTCTTTAGTATAATATATATATATTCTTTTTTATATAATAATTGTTACGGAACAATAAGAACGTATTTAGCTCTAAGCTGAAATGATAATCCCTATTGCTATTTTGACCTCTTTTTTCTCTCGACTGTTCCCACTTTCTTAGACGTATTCACCGTTCTTTTGATGGATCTTGAATGGACTTTGAAGATGGCAACCAGAGTAAGAATGTTAGTACCATTACTGAAAGCCTGAATGATCTTTTTCCTCTCACCATTGCTCATTTCGGAAGACAGTGGGTCTGACTCAAAAAGGTTTTAACCTGTTCTTTTGCTAACTGAATAACTCAAATGTTTTTTTTTCAGTGATTCTTATGGCAAATGGTGCCAAGATGCCTAAACGTCTTATCTGAAAACCTGACAAAAAGAAACTCAAATTCGTTTAGTGGCTTCTTAGATATTAAACATTTTGTGGCATGGACAACCATCCCATGCTGTTACACGGTTTGTACATTTTTTCTGTTACACCTGGTGTGTGTGTATATATATATATATATATATATATATATATATATATATATTTATTTATTTATTTATTTTTATTTTTTTAAGCGTTTCACTCCAAGCAAGGCGGGAAGCCACTAGGACGCAAGGGGTTACAGAAAATTTGGAGCAAGATCAGATAGGAGTGATAGAAGAAAGGATGAGGAGGAGGGTAGTGGATAGATCAAGGCAACTGGAGATGTCGATTGACATTACATTTGAACAGCTGGAGATTATAGCTCTCAGGGAAATAGGAATAGGGAAGGGAGTCCCACAGGCGAGAGGTGCGAGACATGAAGCTATTGGAGTAGAAGAGACGGCTACATTTAACAGTTTCGACAGTGAAAGGGTGTGAGCGGGATGCCAGCCTCGTAGGGCGATTGAACTCATGAAGTCTGAGAACCAGCGAATGCAGCTCCTCGGAGCAATTGCGATGAAAGTATTTGTAAAACAGACAGAGAGAGGCGACAGCGCGTCTGTGAGAAAGTGAGTATAGACGAGATGTCAGAGCAGGGCCAATTATATTGCATATCCGGCTCTGGAGCTTATCAAGAACCCCGAGGCAAACAGAAGGGGCCCCAGACCATATATGGCAGCAATATATATATATATATATATATATATATATATATATATATATATATATATATAGCAGTACTCACATTTCTCACCCACACAAGACAGACGTGCTTGCGGAGGTGTTGAGGTCTCGCACATACACACACCCATACTAATACACATCACACTTACACACATCACACACACACACACACACTCCCAAACAATAAATGCTAACATACATTTAACAGAGACACATCCCCCTCCCAGCATCCAGGAAAACTTTCAAAATGACCAACGGAATTCTGAGTCGCATGAATCTCCACATCCTTTATCTTAAAAACAACTTAAAAGAGGCCGTTTGGCCAACACAAGAACTGACCAAAATTAACGATAAAAAAACAAATTTTATTCACAAAGTCATCCATTCCTGTAGAATTCACAAGTAGAATTTTTTTTCTCCTGATGATGGCCGAAACTAGAATTGAAATAATAAAACCAACCCAGTGTGTCTGAAAATTTTAATTTTTAAATTTTTCAAAACATATATATATATATATATATATATATATATATATATATATATATATATATATGTAAGCAAATATATGGATATAGATCCGACAGTATGAAAAAAAATATACGGAAAAAACAAACAAAAATCCTTATATGCAATTATGCTGTTTTCACAGCGTCGCCCACGTGACGACAACGTGACCATGTTTAAACGGAACGCTGATCATATAAAACTTTCAGTTATCTGTTTGGATAAGTCTTGTTCTTATGTCCATCGTCTTTGTCATGTTGAATTGATAATGTTAATTATATTTTATGAATATGTCCTGAAGATGGTTTATTAGACCGAAACGTCCGACGTTGACATTATATTAACATTAAAACAGCATAATTGCATATAAGGATTTTTGTTTGTTTTTTCCGTATAGTTTTCTTCATATATATATATATATATATATATATATATATATATATATATATATATATATATATATATGCGTGTGTGCGTATAAATTTTTCTAGATATAAGTAAAATAAAAATAAGAACACTTTGATTAAAGACAAAAGGAAAACTTCTTTTAGCCGACGGGTTTCGTCATCTGATGGATTTCATCGAGTTCAATCACATCATTTACTGACTTTCGTTTATTAGACATTAAATTACCTCACTTAGCGTCCTCCAATGTATATAAATTGCCTCACTTAGCATCCTCCAATGTATTTAAGTTACCTCACTTAGAGTCCTCCAATGTATTTAAATTGCCTCACTTGGCGTCCTCCAATCTATTTAAATTGCCTCACTTGGCGTCCTCCAATGTATTTAAATTACCTCACTTAGCATCCTCCAATGTATTTAAGTTACCTCACTTAGCGTCCTCCAATGTATTTAAATTGCCTCATTGGCGTCCTCCAATGTATTTAAATTGCCTCACTTGGCGTCCTCCAATGTATTTAAATTACCTCACTTGTCGTCCTCCAATGTATTTAAATTACCTCACTTAGCGTCCTCCAATGTATTTAAATTGCCTCACTTAGCGTCCTCCAATGTATATAAATTGCCTCACTTGGCGTCCTCCAATGTATTTAAATTGCATCACTTAGCGTCCTCCAATGTATTTAAATTACCTCACTTAGCGTCCTCCAATGTATTTAAATTGCCTCACTTAGCGTCCTCCAATCTATTTAAATTGCCTCACTTGGCGTCCTCCAATGTATTTAAATTACCTCACTTAGCGTCCTCCAATGTATTTAAATTGCCTCACTTAGCGTCCTCCAATCTATTTAAATTGCATCACTTAGCGTCCTCCAATGTATTTAAATTACCTCACTTAGCGTCCTCCAATGTATTTAAAGTGCCTCACTTAGCGTCCTCCAATCTATTTAAATTGCCTCACTTGGCGTCCTCCAATGTATTTAAATTACCTCACTTAGCGTCCTCCAATGTATTTAAATTGCCTCACTTAGTGTCCTCCAATCTATTTAAATTGCATCACTTAGCGTCCTCCAATGTATTTAAATTACCTCACTTAGCGTCCTCCAATATATTTAAATTACCTCACTTAGCGTCCTCCAATATATTTAAATTGCCTCACTTGGCGTTGTCCAATGTATTTAAATTACCTCACTTATCGTCCTCCAATGTATTTAAATTACCTAACTTAGCATCCTCCAATATATTTAAATTACCTCACTTAGCGTCCTCCAATATATTTAAATTACCTCACTTAGCGTCCTCCAATGTATTTAAATTACCTAACTTAGCATCCTCCAATATATTTAAATTACCTCACTTAGCGTCCTCCAATGTATTTAAATTACCTAACTTAGCATCCTCCAATATATTTAAATTACCTCACTTAGCGTCCTCCAATGTATTTAAATTACCTAACTTAGCATCCTCCAATATATTTAAATTACCTCACTTAGCGTCCTCCAATCTATTTAAATTACCTCACTTAGCGTCCTCCAATCTATTTAAATTACCTCACTTAGCGTCCTCCAATCTATTTAAATTACCTCACTTAGCGTACTCTAAATTTTATCTTGTCTTTTCATTTGACCTGATGAATGTTTTTAAGCGTCTCGTAAATTTAAAAAAAAAATTGAAAAACTAACAATATTTTTATATCTTTTTATAAATATTCACATTATTTCCATTCTTCGGACTGTTATCCTCATCATTATTGCCATATTCACAACCTTTGGGCCGTTGTACGCTCCGGTCTTCTTCAAGTGATTGGAATTTCGAACTGAAATCGTTGGTTAGATCCAGTGACTAGACCTAAAGAGTTGTGAGTTCAATACCAGGCTACAGCATTGGCGAACCAAAATCTTGGAGAATTGAGTTAAAGCCATTGATGGTTGTGTTAGCACGGATTCATAATTCATTGTGACCGAGAGTTTGAGCCAGTTTGCCTTGTTCCGACTGTTAATGACGTTAGATAACGCCCTATCTCCCACAAACTGTAACTAACTGTCCGCTCAGCAGAGTTGCAGTATAAACTACAGTACTGTAGGTGAGGAATAAACATAAATGTGCCTAAGCAACGTCTGCAATTGGCTAGACATCCTAGTAGACGGGCATACTCGGATACGAGTGGCCAATTGTTATTATTTTTATTTATTACTATAAATTATATTGCATTTATATCAATGTATAGTTATACACAGGGACGGTGCAATAGTTTAGTGTCGCACTCCCGAATCTATGATACACAGTCACACTTTACTATATTTCAATTTTCATAATGTAGTATTCATATTGTTGTAGCATACCTATCGATGATAATGTGTATGCCTCCATTCACATAAATACAGTCGTAAATACTGTATGTTGGTCTGCAGTTGGAGATTTGTCTCTGGCTGTGCTGGGCAAACTCTCTGCCTCCGAGCAGAGAGGATATCCAGACGACACTATGTCGAAGGGCAGAGTCTCGTCTCGGGAAACAGCTACCCGACCCCGTTTTTACAGGGAGTCCAAGGGGAATTTTTCGCCGAGCCTACAGGCTTGAATACCCCACATTATATTCGGCCTTGTGTCACATCTGACCGCGTGGGGCGATTGGCAGATATCCTGCAGTTAGAGATTCATTGTGGAATTCACTTGACTCACTTCTAGCAGTTTACTACGACTTCTACGCGCCGCTGGCGAATCTTATATGTGTTGTTCTTGTCCTAAGTATTATCGTTCATTACCAATCTTCATGTGATTATTCTATTCAGTAACCTTTCCTAGGTTACAACACATAAAATACAAATTTTATTGTAACCTAATTATATACAATAATGAATCATATGTAAGCTAAGTGAACAGTTCAAGTAGAAGAATTGAACGTAAGTCTTTGACATCAACTTGAGATTTTCTTGTGAAAAGTTGCACGAGCAAAATAAATTCACGGATTCCCCCCCTAATCCCTAGAATGACATCAAAGTCCGCAAAATTTGCTCATCCTTTGTTGTGCTTAGATTAATTTTGAACATATGTAATTGTAGGTAGAAAAATGCATGTATTGATAAGATAGCGAGGGTCACAAATCACTGCACGTGGCCTCGAATCAGACATGCTCCCTCCTCCCGTTCGTGTGTGGGGGGGTGTACTCGAGGGTTGTACGCACCCTCCTAGGCTACACATACATTTATAAGTTTATATACATATGTATGTTATTACATGTAACCTTGTATCAAAACTAAACTTAATAAATCACTGCACACGCATATACTCACACTCACATAGATACACACGCGCACGCGTGCTCACACACACACACAAACACATATATATATATATATATATATGTATGTATGTATGTATGTATGTATGTATGTATTAAAAACTTCGTTCGGAGATATGACATTAAATCGACCCAGTTATTTTATTCAGAGTTGACATTTCATAATGACAGCCTGAAAATTACTCCATTTTATTATTTTATTTTTTTAAATGCCAGACCGCGTCAGGGCGTAGGCGATCAGTGGCTCTCCACAGGTTCCTTAATTTTATTATATGCGAATTGCCATGACTTCTTTGGGAAGATAGTGGACTAGTTTCTCGTTGACTCTTCCGAACATTTTCTTTCTCTTAGACTGGTTGCTATCCAAGGCTATAAGGCACAATCTACCTACTCTTTAACCCACAACTATGGTGCAGAGGGAAAAGATGGATTCGTACTTTTCCCAAGGTTGCTGACGCGAAAGTGAATGCAATTCTGAACCTGAACTCGTCTTGCCGATTACCTTTTTCCGCGCCGATAACAGTTCAGCCACCAAGACACCCACTGTTATTCATTTTATTATCTTTAAGAAGGAAAAAAAATAGAAAAAAAAATAATGCACTATTATGTCCCAATACAAGCTGCTCCTGAGAGCATGAGAATTTTCAGGTGTCTAAAAGGAAAGGGTCAGTGCCAAAGATAAAAGAAACAGCGTTAAAACTAGTAATTCAACTTTCTGGTGGGAATTACATGATCAAACAATTCGTTATTAAATGAAAAGAATCTGTAGCGCCTGGTTGTGGTTGATCACGAGCATCAGAAATGTGCGTTCCTACAATTAAAACATCCGATTTACAAGACATGTACCGCCAATATGGCTCCAGAAACAGATGGATTTGTTTTTTTGTTTTGTTTTTATTTATTTATTTATTTTAATTTTAAAGTGTATTAATCCATTTTGGGTTATTTAAAGATGAGACGTATTTCGTTTGTAAGAGGTTACTTGCAGTACCTGATGCCCCAAGCCGTCCACGAGATTAGGCACTGCTCGAACGAGAACTGGTGTTTTAAGCGTGATCTCCAAAGAGTAGCCAAGCGAAAGCCATTTTTTTAAAAACCAGCCATTCTTCAAAAAATGAAATGTCATGTTCATATAGGACTCGGACTATCATGGTTCTAGCTTTTCTTTCTGACTTTTGAACTGCCACGATTTTTTAAGGAGAGATACTGAAGTAGTTTCTCGTTACCTTTTATACGGTTTTAATTCAGAGTAAACCGTCTCTGTGTCTGACTGCTGCTACCCACAGCTAAAAAGCGCAAGATATCCTACTATTGGAGTCACACAAAATTAGGCGTGAACATTTTATATTAAAATTCAACGATAACTGCAGTTTTATTGATGTACGCGCACACGCGCATGTACGCGCGCGCGCACACACACACACACACACACACACACGCATCCATTAATTTTTTCGAAATTGTTTTGTTTAAGCTTCGGGTACGAAACAGAACAGAGATACGGTCTTTCGAGAAAAATCTGAACGAGTAATTAAAAGCGAAAATAGAACCTTGCTGGGCTGTGGCGGTCTTCGTGGCCGAGCGGTCTAAGGTACGCCGGTTCAAACGATGATTTCTCCTATAAACTGGCATAAATTTTCGTAGCTGAGAGCACATTTTCTTTATTAAGATTACGTATATATATATATATATATATATATATATATATATATATATATATATATATATATATATATATATATATATATAAAAGCTCTTCGGTAAAATGAATTGGAGCCCTCTGACTGATTGGTGTTTGTTTACATTCGTAAAAATAAAAGGCTAGAATTAGCCGTTTCTCTCTGCCGAATGTAGATAGCTCAATGCTAGAAACTCTGATTGATACCAAATCAGTCGGATTTCGATCCCGCCTTGAGGCATTCGGATGTCTAGTCGTACTGAGAAGCTGTAATACACCGAAACAATAGTGTCTGCGAATTATATATATATATATATATATATATATATATATATATATATATATATATATATATATTCATCAACAGACAGACTGAAGTGTGGGTAAGCATCCTACTGCTTCAAGTCGGGATCGAAACCCGGTTGATTTTACATCAGTTATAGAATCTATCCCTAAGCCATTGGCACGGTAGAGAGGAAGGTGAATTTTAGCGTATTTATTTTAAACAAAGGTACGAGTAACCGAGAGAACTCAATTCATTAGATGAGTATTGCATTAGCAGCAGTAATAGACAGTAGAGAGCTCAACCGAATTAATTTTCGGGATCATTATGTAATATTTTAATAAATATACTCTGTTTGAAAAAAAAAACGGATAATGCAATTTGTAAATAAAACTATATTTGAACAAAACGATATCAAGGGAAAAAAATTAATAAAAAAGAAAAGATTAAAAACATCCGTGTTTGTCGAAAATAATCAATCAGCACAGTCAACCTCACCGCCCTCCCCCCCAAAAAATCCACCAACAGAGTAAATTAACTCAAAACGTAAAAGCGCTTAATACACGAAATATACCCCAAAGAGCAGTGAAAAAAGACTTGAAAATGAAATCGTATGTGAAACCTGTGAGGCACCTTGTTACTCCAAGTCAGAAAGTTAGAAAGTTAGAACGAGCATCTTGAATAAGTTAGAAAATGACGCTGGAATTTATATATATATATATATATATATATATATATATATATATGTAAGCAAATATATGGATATAGATCCGACAGTATGAAGAAAAATATACGGAAAAAACAAACAAAAATCCTAATATGCAATTACGCTGTTTTAATGTTAATATAATGTCAACGTCAGACGTTTCGGTCTAATAGACTATCTTCAGGACATATTCATAAAACATAATTAACATTAGACCATATTCAATTCAACCTAAAAAACACGATGGATATAAAAGCAAGACCAATCCAAACAGATAACTAAAAAGTTATCTGTTTGGATTGGTCTTGCTCTTATGTCCATCGTCTTTCTCGTGTTGAATTGAATATATATTACATGGAACCTGGGTGTTGACTTCAATGTCCAGTTTATAATGAGCTGTGATACAGCAAAACAATCTGTCTGTGGATGACAATATATATGCTCCTGAAAAATTTATTTCGGTTGAGCTCTCTGGGGTGGAAGTGTGGGTTTGTAAACAGTGACTATTAAGGCTAATAATGCATGACTCTTCGGTAAATCGAATCAACTTCTCTCAGTCACTGTGTTATTATCTAAAAATAAATACCCTTAAGTTCACATTTTTCCCTGCCGTGCACCAACGGCTTAGGGGTAAAATCTCCGACTGACGTTAACTCTGCCGGGTTTCGATCCTAGCTAGAGGCAACCGGACGTCTAGCATAAGTGATGAGCTACGAAACAGTCCGTCTGTCGATGACTATATATGTAAGGGAGTGTTTGTGTGTTTGTTGACATAAGAATCAACACTACATGGTGACAGTCTGTTTTACGTTTTAATGCGATCAACAATGTTCTACTACTCCTCGTGTTAGTTGTATACAGAGTTGGTGTGTTTATTTAGCTGATTGGGTGATTAAGGACAGTTAGGCAGAACGGCTTTTCCAAATTTCTTTGGTTTACAGATAACGCTGAATGTTTTATTTAGGGGTAATGACATCTTGACTGCTTATTTATACTGATGTTAAGTAAAGTTTCCTTTTTGTTTCCATTTTCTCTACAACCTCGTCTTTGCTTACGTGTTCGGTCCATAGTAATCTCAGCATCCTCCTGTAGAACCACATTTCTGCTGCTTTAAGTCTCTTCTTCATGTTTGAGGAGATTGTTCAGCATTCACTGCCATGGACTGATATCACGTAACATTTCAGTACTCTTTTCTTTGTTTTTAACGACTTTTATCTGACTCTTAATACTCTGCTTAGCTTTCTAACGAAATATTTCTGTCTCTTAATACTCTGCTTAGCTTTTGGAAGGCACCTTTAGCCATCCCATGAATTGTGTCTTCTCGGTATCCTACGCTACCTTCTGTATGAGCTTTTGTATCTTTCTTTCCGTGTCTGCTACCAACACTGTATCATCTGCATATATTATATTGTTACGGCCGCCAACAGCAAATCTCGACATCTAATGCACTCAGAATTGTCTCCCTTTGGAGGTTAATTAAGAGAAGATACATACTTGTCTTACGCACATTTCTATTTTTATATATTTACTGAGCTTATTTCGAATCCGTCTGCGGGTGCTTTGCTACAGTTATAGATTCTGGATTCTTCTAATATCCTTCTCAAATATATCAGGGTTACTGATTACTTCTAACTGATTTCTGTGGCCTGCATTATCGAACGCATTTGCACAACACATAACGTCCTATTTAGCAAACAAATAGAACTATCACATAAAAAATAAAAAAATAAAAATTTTCTCAGCTTGCGCACGTCATATATATATATATATATATATATATATATATGTGTGTGTCTATATTTCTGAGATGAGGTATTATGTACACTATTTACATTATTCAGACTATTGCGCTCATCTTTGTCGCCATATTTATTACAACGTTTTGGCCGTTGTACGCTCCGGCCTTCTTCAGGTGGTTAGAATGTCGAACTGAACCTTTTATTTCGCTCAGTAGGGTAGACTGTTCTAGTTCCACGTGCCATATCTAATGGATGTCCGTTATCAGTTATCTCCTGTTTAATTCCCCTCTCCAAGGTCTCCGCCGCTTTTACCAGGTATTAACTCCCACTCTGTGCCGTGGGTCCTTGAGGACACATGGCACAGTGGATAAAAGCTTTAGTTAGATCCAGTGACAGGACCCGAAAAAACTCGAAAGGACGTACATCAGCAAAAACATCCGAATAGAAAATCAAGAGTTCCAAATGAACAGCTGACATTGGATGGTGGAAAGTGTGTTAATAACTTCAAACCTCGCAAATGCATTCATAGGCTGAAGGATTCACATTTAATAACTTTCCAAAAATAGTAAGAGCTTAACAAAACATGTAGAAGTTTTTTTGTCGACAGGAGTAAGCTAGTATATATATATTTACGGATTCAGATGTTAAAATCTTCTAAGAATAGTAAGGGCTTAACGAAATATGTAATCATTTTATTGGCCTGTGTAAGCTAGCATATATATATATATATATATATATATATATATATATATATATATATATATATATATATATATATAAACAGATTCACATATTAAAACCTTCCAATAATAGTAAGGGCTTAACGAAATATGTAGTCATTTTTTTATTAGCATCTGTAAGCTAGTATATTTATATATTTACGGATGCAGATGTAAAAACCTTTTAAGAATAAAAAGGACTTAATGAAATATGTAGTCATTTTTTATTGACATGTGTAAGCTAGCATATATATATATATATATATATATATATTAATGAACTCACATATTAAAACCTCCCAAGAATAGTGAGGGCTTAAGAAAATATGCAGTCATTTTTTTATCGACACGAGTAAGCTAGTATATTTATATATTTACGGACTCAGATGTTAAAACCTTCCAATAATAGTAAGGGCTTAACGAAATATGTAGTCATTTTTTATTGGCATCTGTAAGCTAGTATATTTATATATTTACGGACAGACATGTTAAAACCATCTAAGAATAGTAAGGGCTAATGTAGTCAATTATATCGCCAAGTGTATGCTAGTACATATATATATTAACGGACTCACATGTTAAAACCTTCTAAGAATAGCAACAGCTTAACAAAATATATGGTCATTTTTTTTCGTCATGTGCAAGCAAGTGCATTCATATGTTTAAGGATTTATAAGTAATAAACTTCCAAGAATAGTAAAGGCTTAAGAAAATGCAGCCAATCTTGTGGGCATAGATAAACTAGTAACATATATTATAGGAAGTAAAAAAATAATTAAAATAAAAAAAAATTTGAAATATACAGTGACGGTTAGGAAACATTTTCATTTACAAAAATATCTGCTTCTTTATATTAAATACAAATAATTTTCGTGTCAAATTCTCCTCTAGTTGTCATTATTTTTTTTTTATATAAATGACCCCCAAATTATGAAGATATAATTAGCAGATTACAAATTTCGTATATTTTTACCGATACACTTCGAGGCGCACGGCGTGGCTCTCTCCATTTTAAAAGTTTTCAGATTTATAAATATATAAAACTTAACTGAAGGATTATTTACAGGATTTCGCTATTAAACGACTCTTGTGAGAATTAAACTGAGATAAGTCCGGGATTCCCCCGGAGTACGAAAAAGCAAAACAAAAACAAAATAAAAAATGAAGGCACATTCATTATCAGGCAGCCTACCCGCCAGTATATCATTAGTACATATATACTTGTTCCTCTCACGACACCCTTAAGTGCATGTCATTAAAATAATAATAATAATAATAATAATAATAATAATAATAATATATATATATATATATATATAAATATATATATATATATATATATATATATATATATATATATATATATATATATATATATATATATGTATGTGTGTGTGTGTGTGTGTTTGCAGGATGTATAATAGTAACTGAAACAAAAGTGAAAATGATGACGCCAAGTGGAATTTCTTGTTTTTTTTTTTTTTTTTGTTTTTTTTTTATTAACGACGCGTTTCGCCGCACAGGGTATGCTCTCTTTGGTGCCCTCAGGTTAAGATTAAAGAAAGACAAAACTGTTTGTGAAGAAAAGTGGGAATCATAAACTTAAATTAATTATCTCTTAGCTTATCACCTCCCTTTGAGAGTGTCTGACCGCTAGTATGTCTGTTTTATCTACATCTATATTAAAGCCTGTATTAGAGCCAAAGATGTTTATAAAACTACATATATATATATATATATATATATATATATATATATATATATATATATATATATATATATATACTCTTAAAGTGTGCTATATTCATGGGGTAAAGTGCTCAATATCAGAGATAGAGCGTGTGTAAATATAAAAGTGAACATTGAAGTCAACACTTAGAGGCGACAGGTTGTTTCATACTAGACACAATCGTCAGGTCGTCTAGCATGA
The DNA here is from genome assembly GCA_963932145.1 of Acanthosepion lycidas. Classification (NCBI taxonomy): domain Eukaryota; kingdom Metazoa; phylum Mollusca; class Cephalopoda; order Sepiida; family Sepiidae; genus Acanthosepion; species Acanthosepion lycidas. The sequence continues at coordinate 101,272,710 of OZ010581.1, forward strand.
AACAGCCTGTTGCCTCTAAGTGTTGACTTCAATATTCACACACACACACACACACACACACACACACACACACACACATATATATATATATATATATATATATATATATATATATATATATATATATAGGATTTAGATGATTAAAAGTTTGTCCCTTAGCTGATTGATTTTATCTACATCATTCAGACTTCAGAGTTTCGTAGTCAGACTTCTCTGTCCATTCTTCAGCGGGTATCAGCAATATATATATATATATATATATATATATATATATATATATATATATATATATATATATATATATAGTTTTAACGTATTCTATATTCATGGGTTCAAGTGCTTAACATCAGGGATAATGTATATGTAAATATAAATGTGGACAATTGCATTTAACCATGTAAGAGACTATCGCGTCTAGGCGTTGACTTCAATGTCCAGTTTTTATATATATATATATATATATATATATATATATATATATATATATATATATATATATATATATATGACTTATGATTTCGTGCTACCATAACCATTTCGAACAGTTCCGTACACGTGGTACGATTTTCGGGTACTTTCAATAAGTGCCTCATACTGGCATCGCCTCCCCAGACACCAAGAAATCACCATCCTGACAAAGGATGAGATTTGAAACCGAGTCTCATGGTTGGAAATCTAACGCTCTAAGCAGTCACACATTTCAATGTGTTTAAGTGTCAATCTGAGGAAAGTGCAGAGAATTCGGGAAAAGATGATTGAGTCTAATGGTGATCACGAAGGTACGGTAGCACGGAAAATACACTGTGATCGTTCTGTTTCGAAAAGGACTCCAGGATTTTTTGGTGAGTAACTCAGGCTCAACATGTAGGCCTACATCAAGTAGGAGGTAGTGCTCCCCCGGGTCAAGAGGGTGGCTTCTAAAAGAGCCAATGTCTGGCAACAAGACTATGCACTATACCGCCCAAGCAGGAGAACCCAGTCATGCCTGTGAGACAATTTCTGCGACCACATCATCCCTTACATTTGGCCACCTAACTCTCCAGACTGCAACCCCCTTGAGTATTATGTGCGTGGCGCAGTTAAGTGAGACACCAACATAATTTCGTGTAAAACGAAAAATGAACTGAAGGCAAGGATTATGGCAGCATTCACCAACTTAAACAAGGAGACCGTCCAGAAGAGTTGCAGGGAATTCCGAAGTCGTCTGGAGTCCCTGATTGAAGCGAATGGAGATTTTATTGAATAAATTTACTCCTTAATATTTCAAGATATTTTGTGTAATGTTGGTAAATATCTGTTAAAATTAGATGTTAGTATCATTTTCATTTTAGCATAATTTATACGATAATTTATCTATCACACTGTGTGCGTGTGTATATATATATATATATATATATATATATATATATATATATATATATATATATATATATATATATATATATATATGTAAGCAAATATATGGATATAGATCTGACAGTATGAAGAAAAATGGTGTAATGTTAATTATGTTTTATGAATATGTCCTGAAGATGGTCTATTAGACCGAAACGCCCGACGTTGACATTATATTAACATTAAAACAGCATAATTGCATATTAGGATTTTTGTTTGTTTTTTCCGTATATTTTTCTTCATATATACATACATACATACATATATATATATATATATATATATATATATATATATATATATATATATATATGTCACCTGGTTAATATTAATAAATGTTTCTCGTACTGATTTCAACGGTACCCTTTCGTTTCACTTTGTTTTATTGACCAACTTATCTACTCTACTATATATATATATATATATATATATATATATATATATATATATATATATATATTATTGTTATTATTAGTATTACTTAAACATTATTTTTAGTGACTACTCTTATTTGAGTAAACGACTGTATATTTCTTAAACAATATATTTACTTATTTTCGTTTACCGGACAGAACATTCGAGAAATCTTATTAAAGAAATGTTTTCCAACATATTTGTCTATAATAAGATTTCTTTGTAAAAATGTGAATATATTCGCTCTTGGAATCAGTGGGACACGCAATCTCTCTACCAAGGAAAGACCATATTTATTTTACACTGGATGTCTCAGCTCCTTCGATACAACACACTGTATGACGCGTTTTATTAGGTTGGTGCAAAAATAATGACGTAATAATGTCGTTTTTTGACGTATTTTTAACGTCAAAAAACGACATTATTACGTCATTATTTTTGCACCACCCTAATAGAAGCTGAAAAATTAACGTTTTTTTTTTTTTTTAAATTTAGGTAAACGAAAACAGCAACACTAATTACAAAATATCGAAAAGTTTATCATTTTTCGAAACAGACAGCAGGTGCAAAAAACGAACATATATATCGGGATTTAAGCATAAAATATCCGGAGATTAAGAAGTCATTATTTAAGATAAAATAAAATAATTTATACCCCCTTTTTTAGACAACTAAACTATTAATTGATTAAAAAATAAACGAGCCTAGAAAATGCAAAATTGATAAATATAAGTTTAGGTAAGCAAAACCAGAAAGTAAAATAACACAAACAATCGTCATGTTTGTTGTACAAAAAACAGATCAATATTTATACAGGAAAAAAAAGGGTAAAGAAGAACAAGAAAGACGGAGGAGGGAGGAGAAAAGTAGAAGAATAAGAGAGAAAAGACGACGAAAAGAAGAAGAAAAAGAAGAAGAAGAGGAAAAAGAGAAAGAAAAATAAGACAGAGGAGGAGGAGGAGAAGAAGAAAGAAAGAAAGAAAGAATGAAAGAAAGAAAGAAAGAGAACAAGAAGAACAAGAAGAAAGACGGAGGAGGAAAGGAAGGAGGATGAGGTAAACGAGTAGAAGAAGAATAAAAACGGTGGAGTAAAGAAGAAGGAGGGGGAAGAGGAGTAGTAGAAGAAGAATAAAGAAAGAAAGAGAAGACGACGAAAAAGAAAGTCCGACGAGGAAAAGAAGAAGAAGAAAGACAGAGGAGGAAAATAACAAGAAGGAAGATGAGTAGAAGAAGTAAGAAAGACGGTGGAAGAGCAGAAGAAGAGGAAGAAAAGAAGACAGAAGAGGAAAATAATAATAATAATAATAATAATAATAATAATAATAATAATAATAATAATAAGAAGAAGAAGAAGAAGAAGAAGAAGAAGAAGGCTGTGGAGAGCAGTTGTACCGGTGCTTGCATTTTATGATCAAGTTAATATTTTATTTCTTCATGCTCGAACTTGGGATCTGAGAAATTATAGACACCCCCCAAGACCTTTAAGTTGGCATGAGTCTAAGAGAATTTACAAGCATGATACGGCCTTTCTTATCCAGTCAGGATAGTCAAGTGCTATTCATCATTACACGCTTACAACAGCGGACACCTGCATTGTCTAAATCCACTTGACAATGTTTAGACACCCGACGAAGCTTAAATGAACGACAATGTGCAATCTGGGTAGATTGGGGAAGGTCAAAAAGTAAACTTAAAAAAAAAAAAAAGACTTAAGGTACGCGTCACACGGGTGTACATGCACCCTTGCACCCGGATAGAATAAATTCTGACGCCGGGTGTCATTTTCAGCGCTCTGCTTTGAGTGCCGAGAGATCAGTTTGGCTAAAATACAGACATTTTGTTGCACTGATTGTTTCGTGATGGGCTGTGGATTCGGTGCCTTTACCCCGAGGGGATAAAAGTATCAATTGTGGGTCTACAAGAAAAAAGATATGGTCATCATTGGTGAAAATGTGGATGATAATTAGGAGTGGATACTTAAGAATTGTTTGGAAACGAAGGGATAAAGAGACGGCAATTAGCTGTCAGGATTTGTGAGACGAGACAATAGCTGCTTGTAGACGCACTAAAATAGATAGATAGATATGAACGGGTTCATATATATATATATATATATATATATATGCGTGTGTGTTTACATATATATATATATGCATATATATATATATATATATATGCATATATATATATATATATATATATAGAGAGAGAGAGAGAGAGAGATACAGAGAGAGAGAGAGAGAGAATATATAAGATGATGATGTAGAGAGGGAAAGACAGAGAGAGACAGAGAGAGAAATAGATAATGAATTAATGACACAGACATACAGATATATATGAACAGGTTTATTTATATATATATATATATATATATATATATATATATATATATACACACATATATATAATTATTTATTTAAAAATATGATTCCAACACGCTACATAAGAGTTCTCATGTTTCAAAAGAAGAGCCGAAAACTTCAATATAATTATTTGAATTAAAGTAAGCTCTGTTCCATCTTTAAGCGGAATTTTTTTTGGAATCAAAATTTCCCAAAAAATTTCTTTTTTGAAACATGAGAACTCTTATAGTGTGTTGGAATCATATTTTTTAAATAAATAATTATATTTATGCTCTACTTTTGTATCGAGCACTATTTTTTAAAAATAATAACAAAAATACTAAAGAACTTTGGATTATTTACCTAACCACTTCTTTCCTATTTTCTATATATTTTCACACACACACACACACACACACACACACACACACACACACACACACACATACATATATATATATATATATATATATATATATATATATATATAAACATTTTTATGTTTATACATTCTTTTTATGGATGCAAATATTTAAGTAAATGCTCTGTTGTATAATAAACGGTATTAATAACATTATAAAAAACGCCTTCTACCACTATCCTCGGGTCCGCCCTCTATGGGAACATGTCGGCGAGTTGATGGCTCGTTTCGCCCCCGAAAAGCTCGTGCTCATTGATCGTGCATACGCATGTGATAATGTGTCGCCCCCGTATTCTGGGGTTAAACGGATGGTGTTTCTGTCGCACCAGAATAGTATTTGGATGATGCGATAGAAGGAACTCTTCTCATCAGGATCTGATCCGATTCTTTATCAGCTCAAGATGAAGGTTAGAACTGATAAAAAGCAATTGGTTTCGACAGATTTCAGCGCAAGGTGGGTGACTGCGGTAAGCCTGATTCGTTGAACGGGGCTAACCTTGATTTTCTTTTTTTAGGTCCTCCCAAGACATCGGGGTGGTTTCCTGTGGATCCCTACCCTGGTTAGGACAGACCCTTTCTTGTTTACCTAGTTAATATGAGAAAGTGTCGTTTCCGGCTTGTTCCCGGTCCTTTTTTTGGTTATAATACAAGTCGAGATTCCCAAACTCCCCAGTTGATTTTTGCTCCCTTTTTTTCATCTCGAATGGGCCAGCTTTTTTTCTTTCCCAATGGCCACATTTACTTTATCCTTTCCCTCTTCTTTAGCCAGAGAGCCACTTGATTTTGTCTAAAGATAGAATACAGCGGTCTCTCTTAAATATTTTTGATCGGTTCAACTATATCAGTTATCTTTATTTTGCTTATTTGTTTTGATATTTTTGTTTTGGGGGTTCGTAACCTTCCCTCCCCACACTCATTACGCATCATGTACAGATTTTATAGGCAAATAAAATTTTTTATGTCATGGGGTACGTTTTGTAGGTTCCCTAAGTATTGTGAGACCGGAAACTACCTACACAATAGACTCTTCCAGGCCTATATTAAGTAGGCGACATAGCACTCTAGAGGAGAGTGATAGAGAGTGACGCAGAGAGACAGTGAGAGTCTCGTACGACTACCAGTGTTGGACACTAACTTATCGTAAGCTCTGCTTACACTATCTCTGTAACCTGTTGTTATCTTTCTTACATCTAATCCGTGTTCCGTGTTTTACTTTTGTGGGCCCAACTTTGGTACCCACATCACTGAGTGTATGTGGTACTACGGTATATGGAGGATTGAATGATGATGGATAAGTTATTGTGGTGGATGTGCAAATTGTAACGAGTGGAGGGGTAGTGAATGGATTAGCTAGGTATAAAATAGTATATGATGACCACCCTTAGCCCATTGCCTCCTTTTTAGGCCTTGTAACTCAATTGCATTTTATATGCAATAAATCTTGAAAACAATGCATCCAATCAAAAAGAAAAACGAAATGTGAGTTACCAGTAATTCCCATAAGAAAATTACAATAAATATTCCTAAGTTCAACTGAAGAATATTAAAATACATTATTTTGTTTACTCGAAGAGAATTTTTTATATGAAATCCACATTGTTAATTTTCGGCATGTTGCATACTCGAAGAAAAAATTTTATATGAAGTGTATTTTTTTTTTTTAAGCATTTCACCCCAAGCAAGGCTGGAAGCCCACTAGCATGCAAGGGGTTACAGAGGATTTGAAGCGAGAGCAGATAGGAGTGATGAAGGAAAGTATAAGGAGAAGGATAATGGATAGATCAAGGCAACTGGAGATGTCGATTGACATTACATTTGAATAGTTTGAGATTATAGCTCTCAGGGAAACTGGAATAGGGAAGAGAGTTTCACAGGCGAGAGGTGCGAGATATGAAACTATTGGAGTAGAAGAGACGGCTACATTTAGTAGTTTCGACAGTGAAAGGGTGAGAGCGGGATGCCAGCCTCGTAGGGCGCTTGAATTCATTAAGTCTGGGAACCAACGAATGCAGCTCATCGGAGCAATTACCATGAAAGTATTTGTAAAAAAGACAGAGAGAGGCGACGGCGCATCTGTGAGAGAGCAACTGTAGACGAGATGCCAGATCAGGGCCAATTATATTGCATATCCGTCTCTGGATCTTATCAAGAACTCCGAGGCAAACAGAAGGGGCTCCAGACCATATATGGCAGCAATACTCCATGCAAGGGCGAATGGTTGATTTGTAGATTTCAAGGATCGTTTCCGGGGAGAAAAAATATCCGTAATGTCATTTTTCAGTAATCTGATAGTAAAGCCTTGACGAGATTTTATAAGCATTGGATAATGATTTCTTCTTCAATGTAATATCTGAGAAAGTTTTTTCTTCTCGTTCTTCTTCTGTAGGAACGAGCGGATGTTAGCAGTTGTATATATTTTCTGATTAAGTATATATAATTTCTTTCATTTCGTTTTTGTTTTGACTGCATACATTGTTTTCAAATAAATTCATTTCGCTTTTGCCTTGATAAAGTCCGTCAATGGACAAAACGCGTCGGCTACAATTAAATAGTTTTCCTCATGTCTTTTATCTTCCATTCATACTAACCTCTCTATAGATTATATCATAGAATATACACAAGTATATATATATATATATATATATATATATATATATATATATATATATATATATATATATGTATGTGCGTGTGTGTATGTTTGTTAATATTAGCCATTTCTTTGTAATGAAAAAGTAATTCATAATTCAGCCATTGCTGCTGTCGTTTGAAATTCGAATTTTTTTTCTTTTTTGTGATGTCAACCAACGCTCGTTTGACACTTGTATAATGTCAACGCATACTCGTTGTCATTTCGTAATGCTCATTGTAGTAGAGACTTTGTAATCGCAGATACAACTGTAGTACGCCGTCGAACAATACTGATGTCAGACGCCTTCGAATAACATTTGCACTAATAGTACTTGCTCGATAATACTCGCTCGAATAGTAACCACCGAATAGGGATCCGAATAGAGAAATAGTATAGTGAATAGAATAGAGAATAGCGGTTCGATCCGAATAGTAATAGAGGATAGACTAGAAATGTTGATCCGAATAGTAATAGAGGATAGACTAGAAATGATGATCCGAATAGTAATAGAGGATAGACTAGAAATGACGATCCGGATAGTAATAGAGGATAGACTAGAAATGACGATCCGAATAGTAATAGAAGATAGAATAGAAATAACGATCAATCTAGACGTCATGCGACTTTCTATATATGCGTTTTCTGTGACTTGATCTACTTAATTCAATAATGGGATCGCCTGTGTTCACTCACTGGCGATCTATGTTTAAACGCAAATGTCGGCACCGACACTTCATTCCTATATAACAGTCTTGAAAGAATTTTTCAGAAAAAATAGTTTTCTCAAGTCCAGTAGCTGCTATATTTCTTTCCAGTAACGAAGAGGATTTCCCTAACCTTTTATACAGGAATGTCAACCTCTTGATTATGTCAAGATTTTCTCTTCCAGTTACATGTGCTATCCATTTTAGTTGTTGCTGTTGGTGAAAGTCTTCAAGTGATGCTGCTTTTGTCAAGTTCTTTGAGATATTGTAGCGCCAGTTCACAATGTTCGAAAAACTGTGGATTTTGCCGAAGCCAACAGGAGTCACTCACCCAAAGCCATTCTTAACCAATGATCCGAAAAAAGCGGCTCTATACTACTGACAGCTTAGATATTTCTGAACATGTCTGGTGCTATATATGACATCCGCCTGAAAGTCTTGTTCTGACGCGGTTATTTAAGGAGATGATTACAGGTTTTAGTTGACGTTTTAAAA
>OZ010581.1:101286112-101346112 GCA_963932145.1 Acanthosepion lycidas
TTAAGAATGTAAAGCAGCAAATCTTTTCGTAAATTATAAAAAACATTCCATTTAACTTACTGCATTTAATCTAAGTAGACTTTTGGAATTTAAGCGCAGTTCTAGACTGGCGTCAAGATCTCATCAATTTACTGTTGAGCTGGCTAAATGCAGCTGTAAATTCTATGCTAACAGTTTTTTTTCCTCGCACTTCTTGCTCGTGGAACTCCCTTCAGGCTCCATGCTTTTCAGCCAACTTTAATCTGTAAAAATTTAAATGCAATGTCAAGCGTTATCTACTGTCCTTTTGGTCACTCTTTTTCTCTCCTGCTCATTATTAATGTTTGTTTTTCTATACCCTGTAACATTTTTCAGTGGCTTTACTATTTTTCTTTCCAGAATCTATCTTACATATCTATAAGTCTACTATTCATCCATGCTTAGAATATTGCTGCCATATATAGTCCAGTGCCCGTGCTATTTACATTGAGCTCTTTCATAAGATCCAAAGAAGAATCAGCAATATTATTGGTCCTGATCTGGTGGCTCGGCTTCAGTCACTTTCCCACCGCTGTAAAGTTGCCTCTCTGTGTCTTTTCTATAAATACTTTCATGCTAATTGTTCGGCTGATCTCTTCTCTGTGGTACCATAAACTTTTTGAATTTCAGCGGAGTACTAGACTGGTGTCAAGATCTCATCAATTTCCTGTTGAACTGGCTAAATGCAACCATAAATTCTATGCTAACAATTTATTTTCTCGCACTTCTCGCTTGTGGATCTCTCTTCCGACTCCATACTTTTCAGCCAACTTTAATCTGAAAAAATTTAAATGAAAAGTCAATCATTATCTACTGTCCCCCTGATTACTCTTTTCTTTTCCCGCTCATTATTGATGTTTCTGTTCTTGAATCTTCCACACCCTGTAACCCCTTGTGTCTTAGTGGCTTTAGTACCTTGCATGAGGTGATACCGATTAAAAACAGTAATATTGTATAATGTGAGTAATAATAATTGTTACAATTATTGCAAACACAAATTAAAATATGTGGAATTTACAATGAAATTGATAATATTGCTACCTCACTATTTTGTATTCATTAACTGCTTTTAAAAGGAACGGATGATCTATTTTATATATATATATATATATATATATATATATATATATATATATATACTTAGGTATTTTAAATCTTTATAAATAATTCAATAGTTAAGCATTTTTTTAGATATAGTTAAAAAAATTTATTTTTTTATTTATTATTTTTTAATTTTTTAAACATCATCTAAAATATTTATTACAGTTAGATTTAAGTTAGGAATATCTGAACAGTGACGTCCGCGACGGACGCTACTTGCTAACAAACAGTAATTTTAATTTATTTGTAATAAACAGTTATTTCTGATGAAAGATTGAGGGCAATCTGAAATATCAAATATATATATATAAATAAATAAATACTTTCATAGAATAAAACATTATTATTTTTTTAATTTGCAACTTTTTCTATATATATATATATATATATATATATATATATATATATATATATATATATATATATATCTGTGTGTGTGTGTGTGTGAATGTATGTATACGAGGTCTATCTGAAAAGTAACGTATCTGGGTGTGGTGTCCAAGCTATGCCCATCGTCAACTGGAAGTTCTTGCTAGAGTGTCAGACGATTAAGCAGCAAGTCTGGAAAGAGATTCTATGTTGTTTCCTTCGTCTAGCGCGCGAAAAATTACGAGTTGTATTAGGACAAATCGTGGCTGCTTCACCACCTGCTAAAAACGCCCTGAGCATCCTGCAGTTCCTGGTCGAGAAGAACATCGCCGTACTGAAAAACCTCCCTATTCACCTGATCTTGTTCCAGGTGACTCCTCACCACCACCAAGCTGAAGGGGTTCATGAAGGGGACTTCTTTTGAAGTGGGGAAGACAATCAAGGAGACCAGTACAATGGAGCTGTAGTGAGGGGTGGCATGGCATACAAGAAAAAGCTTTCAAACATCGCGGAGAAAAGTGCATTAAACTCAAACAAATTTTGGAGGCTCTTTGCAAAAAACAACTCAGTATCAATAAAATAGTTTAGTTCGGTTATATATATATATATATATAATTGTATATATATATGATTGTTTGCGGCCAAGTATTCTCGCCATTTAAATCACAAACATCTATATTTGTTTTTTGTATAAATGATTCATGAATTTGTAAATTATATTTGCACCTTATAATTGAAATTAAAATAATTGATCCAACGTGCAACTCTCGGATAATAAGTGTGACATTACTCTAAAATCAATATAGTTCATGCCATATTCACGGAAAATCTACCAGTAAAAAAGAATTCTCTTATTGCTATATTTGTACAAAAACGCTGAACCTTAAAATTTAAATTCAAACTCAGCGTTGCGACCGCAGGTTCCAAAACAATAACACATTTCTCATAGCATTTTTTCGGATTACATTTCTATTTTCGTTGTCCTCTTATTACTGAGAAGTAAAAACAAGAACAAAATCTACTTCCATACCTGATGATGTCTGTAGGAACAGACGAAAGCTTGTAAAAATTAAAAAGACCTTATGCAACTGGAATTTATAAACGGGGATCATATCATTCATATACAGGTTCGGGGTTGATGTATCTTATTTAGATTGTTTGCGACGAAGTATTCTCGCCATTTAAATCGTAAACCTCTATATTTGTTTTTTGTATGAATGATTAATGAATTTGTAATATATATATATATATATATATATATATATATATATATATATATATATTTCGGTCTGTAGTTCACTGCTACCAGCAAGCAGAAAATTATTTTTCTCCTGATGATGGCAAATTTTGGCCGAAACTAGTCGAGGAATCTAAATGAAATAATAAGAAAAACGAAGGAATACTAATATACAACCTAGTGTGTCTGAAGATTTTAATTTTTTAATATTTTTTATTGTTAACTATATATATATATATATATATATATATATATATATATATATATGTATATATATATATATATATATATATATATATATATATATATATATATATATACTGTTTCGCTGTATCACAGCTCCTCAGTCCGACTAGACATCCGAATACTTCAAGCCCGGATCGAAACCCAACCGAACAATCAGAGTTTCTACCACTAAGTTATCTTCATCCGACAAAGAGAAACAACTAAATCTAGCGTATTGTTTTTACAAATGAAAACAAATGCTAATCAGTCGGAGTGCTCCAATTCGTTTTACTGAAGAGCTTTGCATTAACGCAAGTGGCTGTTGTTTATAGAATTAGCTTATCACTCAACAGTGCTCAATTAAAATTTTCAAGAGCTAAATATGTATATATATATAAATATATATTTATATATATGCAAAGCACGTATTTATGAAGAAATATAATTTTATGGTGTGCTATATTTATGGGGTAAAGTGCTCAGTATCAGAAATAGAGCGTATGTAAATGTAAAAGTGAACATTGAAGTCAACACTCAGAGGCGACATGCTGTTTCATGCTAGACGCAATCGTCAGGCCTAACGATTGCCTCTAGCATGAAACAGCCTATATATATATATATATATATATATATATATATATATATATATATATATATATATATATATAAATTCACCCAGATTACATTTTTTAATGCCATGCCCATGTTCCTTGAGAACATAAATTTTGATGTCTTTCCACATCTTCCTTTGCATTGCTATCCGTGAGTTCCAGGGCATTCTTGGGGGAGGGAGCCAAGTTGTTTCCAATTGATTTTCCCGCGGCTTTCAAATTCTAAGTAGCCCTTCCCCGAGGCAGCTCAGTCTACCTTGCTATTTGGCCCATAGTTTGAAAATGGACGCAACAAACGTGACCGGAATTTGAACTCGGCTCGTAGATTCCAATTTCTGTGCTGTTAACTGCAACACCAACCCCACATCCAGGTTACTCAGCCGCACACAAGCCTCTCTAGTCACTCAGTTACTCACTCACTTTGTTAGACAAGCATACGCACAAATTTCTCTTTTTCTACACACACACACGTTAAAAATATCGCCTTAACACACGCCTTTGAAGAACGGCTTATAATTCTTCGAACACACGGACACAAGAGACTATTTTGACACTTGTTATTAAAAAAAAGCAAGCAAATGATGAAAAGACGAGAAATTTATTGAAATCTGGAAGATGCGGGTATTGTTAAGTTCAGCGTTTCAAATGAATTCTGACTGTCAGACACTGATTTATCTTGCTTGGCCTGTAACCTGTTTTATTTTTAAAAGACGCATATGCTTTAGTATTTGGAGATGCGATAATTCGAGATATTTGGTAAACAAATGTTGAATAGACAGGGTGTCCAGTAAGAAAGTAGTAAATTCAGGAAGAAATTTATTTAGCCGTCATGATTCCTGCATAAAGTGAACATTCATCGTAGATGTTCGAAATCTTTGCCTGAATGTTCAACACAAAGTTGTAAGCATAGTAACCAGAAAGCAGTAGCCTTGTGGAAAATGTCAAGAGGAATTTCCTTCCATGCTTCAATGAATCAATATCGACGATGTCACGACGATGGTTTTGCAAGTAAGTTAAGGGTGTACTCCATATACAGTAATCCATAACATTTAGATCTGGGCTTTTAGAAGACCACTAAGATGGTATATTTTCTCGAAAAATAAATTTGCCAATTTTTAAATGGGGATCCTGTATAATTGATATGTGGGGTCACAAACTTTCTTTGTATATTTTATTTAGGCGAAACTAATTGAAGTTATATTGATTGTTTTGAAAGCATTGACTCTTTAAGTTCAAAGGAAGGCTCAGTTTATGCGTTATCTTGAAAATAAAAATAAAAATACGTGGCGATAAATCCGTGTTTAGAGGGCAGAATTAGTTTGAAACGCTGAACTCAATAACACCCTGAAATTCCCTTAGAAATGGTGGGTTTGTAAATACAATTATTATTCATATTCCTCTTTTTATTAGTGTATTTTTTCCGTTATTCATCAAAAGGTCACGCCAATTTCACATCTCTTACTCTCTCTCTCTTTATATATATATATATATATATATATATATATATATATATATATATATATATATATATATATATATATATATATATATATTCTACAGCAAAAATCCAAAATTACCTCATGTGGGTATAGTCAGATCGGCATAACAATTCCAATCTTCATCGGAACTATTACCTATATTCTACTCTACTCTACTATATATATATATATATATATGTATATGTGTGTGTGTACACATTTCACACACACACACACATATGTATGTATGTATGTATGTATGTATATGAAACAAAGATTGCGTTTCAACAACAAGAAAAATAAATGGGAGAGTCCAGTTCGAATTCGATCGGTGTTCGTTACATTCATTTACGGGCAAATACTCTTAGAACAGTATGACTGCATCTCCTACCCCCAGTTATGGGTAAAATAGTAGAACTTGTATCGGGTTGGTCCAAAAATTCCTTTAGTTTATTAAGTAAAATTTACTACTTAATAAGCGAAAGAACTTTTGGGTCAACACAATCGAAGAAATTCATTGTTATACTAAAAAAACAAAAACAAAAAAAAAACAAATTATTCTTATAATATTTCCTAATTGCTACAATTCAAAATATTTTTTGGCTTCAAATAAGTCACAATCAACAATCAATTACGATAATAAAAAAAAAAAGCTGTAAAATGTTCATGAAATTAAAAGTGCTAACTATGAAGAGATGGGGAATTAATAATAACAAAAAAAATTAGTTGATTCTTTGGCTTGTTATCTACAAGGAAAAAATATCTACATCATTTTGGAATAACATCTACATCGTAAAACATCAGAACCTATATATAAGATAAAGCAAATGTGATTAAAATAATAAAAAGTTTCCTTTTATTTATATTCTCGCGATAAACAGCTTGTACATAGGCTAAAAATTTTAATTTGGAATATTTACATGATGAAACATAATAACAGTGAAAATATTATTAAAGTATTAAAAATTTTTCTATTCGTAATATTTTGATGATAAATAGCACGTACATAGGCTAAAAATACTAAATAGACGTCAGGAGTGTATATCGTATACCAAAATAGATTCATGACTCGTAGATTGCAATATAATGTGTAGATCGCATACCAAAGTAAATTCATGACTTGTAGATCGAAATACAAAGTGTAGATAACTGGCCAAAGTAACACCTAAAATTAAATATTTACTTATCTGACCCATCTTATACGTTCATGGAGATTACTCATCAGGCAGAGTTTGATAGTAAAATTGTCTTTATTTCCAGGATCATATTTATTCAAAAGCAAACTCCGCAAAACTCAGATGACAATGCAGCCGCAGGTGGATGGACTCGGTGCGCAACTGCTGGTGGATGGGGTCGGTGTGCAGCCATTGGTGGATGGAGTCCTTTGCGCTTCCTTTGATGGATGAAGTCCTTTGCCTAGCCACAGTTTGGAAAATAAAACATCCATGTGACTCACATAGATGCATACATACAAGCGATACATTCAGTTAAAAAGTAATTAAAAAAATTATCCTTGATAATGACTAAAAGAATATTCGAAAATGCTCAGAACATTTGAACAGTTTTTACACACTTTGTGTCTAGAAAAGAAAACACTTGTACGAACACAAGAAAAAATAAATAAAAAGCTTGATCGCAGTACTTTGTCGTCTTAAATGAAACATATATAAAAGAGGGATTGTTGCTTAAATATACAATATATATATATATATATATATATATATATATATATATATATATATATTCATGAATTATTCATACATAAAACAAATACAAAGGTTAATAATTAAATGGCGAGAAATCCATCTTCGCGAACAATTCAATAATATACAAAAACCCCGAATCTGTTTATGAATGAAAACATCCTGTTTTATAAATTTCCGTCGCATTAGATCTTTTTATTTTACAAGCTTTCGTCTGTTCCTACAGACATCCTCAGGTATGAAATATTGTGTTCTTGTTTATACTTTCAGTAATAAGTGGACAAACGAAAACAAGGTTGTAATCCGAAAAATGCTATGAGAAATGTGTGTTATAGTTTTGGAACGTGCAGTCGCAACGCTGAGTTTGAATTTAAAATTTAAGGTTAAAGCTCTGTGTTTATGTACAAATGTAGTGATAAGAGAATTCTTTTTTACTGGTAAATTTTCCGTCAAAGTGGCATGAACTATATTCTTCAGTAATTACAGTAATGTCACACTTATTATCCAAAAGTTGCACTTGGATCAGTTATTTTAATTTCAATAAAGGTGCAATTAATTTACAAATTCATGAATTATTCATACATAAAACAAATACAAAGGTTAATGATTTAAATGGCGAGAAATCCATCTTCGCGAACAATTCAATAATATACAAAACCCCCGAATCTGTTTATGAATGAAAAGATCCTGTTTTATAAATTTCCGTCGGATTAGATCTTTTTATTTTACAAGCTTTCGTCTGTTCTATATATATATATATATATATATATATATATATATATATATATATATATGAACCGGTTCATATCTATCTATCTATCTATCTATCTATCTAAGTATTTTAGTGCGTCTACAAGCAGCTATTGTCTCGTCTCACAAATCCTGACAGCTAATTGTCGTCTCTTAATCTCTTCGTTTCCAAACAATTCTTAAGTATCCACTCCTAATTATCATCCACATTTTCACCAGTGATCACCATATCTTTTTTCTCGTAGACCTACAATTAATACTTTTATCCCCTCGGTATAAGGGCACCGAATCCATAGACAATCACGAAAAAATAATTGCCACAAAATGTCTGTATTTTAGTCAAACTGATCTCTCAGCTCTCAAAGCAGGACGCTGAAAATGACACCCGGCGTCAGAATTTATTCTATATGGGTGCAAGGGTGCATGTACACCCGTTTGATACGTACCTTGATTCTTTTTTTAAACTTTGCTTTTTGATCTCCCCCATTTTATCATATATATATATATATATATATATATATATATATATATATATATATATATATATATAACGAACATCACACCAAAAATATCTTGGAAGATAAGGAAAAAATCATCAGCCTACAATAACCAATCAAAAACTTGCAAACTTTGCTCGGAGGAAAAAATAGCTATCATTACTTTTCCCGACCAAAATAAATTATTAAACAAAAGATCCGAACTCATCTCAAAATGCAGACATGAAAATAAATTTTTACTACGTAACCTAAAAAATTAAAAAACGGAAAAAATAAAATAAAAACAAATAAATATACTAATAAGCAAAAATAACAAAATAACAAAAAAAAAAAAAAAAAAAAAAAAAATAGAAATAAAACATAAAAAAATACTATGTTACTTAAAAATCGAAAACCGAAAATATACAAGTAAAATAAATTAACCTAAATTCATCCAAGTAAATAAACAAACCAATCCCAAATAAAGATAATCAATTAAAAACTGTTCCCACCAAAATAATACTTAGAATGAACTACAACAATCAACCCCCAAACTGAACAAATAGCTTTAATTAAATTCCCAAACCAAAACAAAACTGTTAAATAAGTGATATAAACAAATTTTTACTACGTTAATAAATAAATAAATAAATAAAATAAGAAACAAAAATAAAAACAAGCAATATAATTTGACCTAAATAGATAAACAAACGACTTCCGGTGAAATAACCGCCATAATAGAATACCCACAATGCACCACTAACCCGTATATATATAAATAGCCGAGAAAAATAACAGCACACGTGGCTTGACGATTGCATATAGCATGAAACAGACTGTCGCCTCTAAGTGTTGACTTCTATGTTCACTTTTATATTTACACACGCTCTATCTCTGATATTGAGCACTTTATTCCATAAATATAGCACACCTTAAGACTATATTTCTTTATATATATATATATATATATATATATATATATATATATATTTATATTTACAAATGATAAACCACTGTACATACACAGATTTTCAATCATCCGTCTTCAGTGATCAATTAACCGAAGGCTTTCAGGGAATTCTTCCAATGAAACCATATTTAACGAAGCTAAAAAAAGACTATGAAACAGCCTAAAAAGATAGTGGATACCCGGCAACACTAACATACTCACTACAAAGCACAACAAAGTCCAAAAGCGAGAGAAAGATCATATAGTTCAACCCATCGAACAGTAAAAACGTAAAAACAAACGTAGGTAAAATATTCATCATACTCTTAAAAAAACACTTCCCGGAATCAAGCACTCTACAAAAAATATTCAATAAAAACACTGTAAAAATTATCGACAGCTGCACCGAGAACTTGGCACAAACAATGCAAAACACAACAGGAAAACTATCAACAAACCACTCGTACAACTCAAACCCACGTGTAACTGTAGAATAAAGAATGAATGTCCCTTAAAAGGTAATTCCTCACAAAACAAAGTAATATACCAAGCCGCGGTAAAATCACCACATAATGAAGAAAATTATACATAGGAGTAACTGAAGGACCCTGGAAGCAAAGAAACTATGCACACAAAACATATTTAACAAATAGCAAATACGCGAACAGAAAATTAAAAACAAAACACAAATGACACCAAAAATATCATGGAAAATAAGGAAAAGATCATCAGCCTACAACAATCAATCAAAAACTTGCAAACTTTGCTTGGAGGAAAAAATAGCTATTATTACCTTCCCAGATCAAAATAAATTACTAAATAAACGATCTGAGCTCATCTCAAAATGCAGACATGAAAACAAATTTTTACTACGTTACTTAAAAATCGAAAACTGAAAAGAATAAATAAAAGTAAACAAAAAATTATAAACAACAAATAAAATAAATTAACCCAAGCAAATAATAAACAAATTAAGAAACCACTCGGTTAGAATAGTTGGAATAGAACAAAAAAAAAAAGTAAAATTAAATACATAAAATACAAGTAAAAATAATCAATCCAAAAAAAATGAATAAAGTAAACAAGAAACAAATTAACAAACTAATCCCGCCAAAATAACCGTTAGACTATAACAATCAATCCAAAATTGGACGAGAAAATAACTATAACTGGTATATAACGACATAAAAAAAAAAAATTACTACGTTACTTAAAAATCGAAAACCGAATAGAGTAATTAAAATATACAAAATAAAAAATAAAATAATTAAGGAAACCAAGTAAATAGGAAAAAAACAAGTAAAAATTAATCCAAATAAATATATGCACCCAAACATAAGATCCAGGTTCGGCCAAAACTAGAGTGCTGTTGTCATATTTCGACGGGACCTGCCCAAATCTCACTTTCCAATCTCGGTAGTGTTCAAAAGCGTCTTTTGTGGGTGACGAATTATTCCCCACCCACTAATCTCTCTTTTACGGGCAGGATGTGGTGAGCCTACTCCTGCTCTGTCGCTACTTCATGGAAAATGCTGGGACGAACTACATTCCTTGGCTCCGCCAGGTCTAACATTTACGGCTAGGACTCGCCATGCCCCTTACATTGGAGCGAACCACCGACATCCTATCCGTGTCCCATGAGAGCTAAGTTCCACTCGAGCAGCCGCTTCCCACGAACCGCTGCTCTGTAGAACAAACAACCAGAAGTTTCCCCGATCACTACAATCTTAACCTCTTCAAGTCTAGAGTTAACCCTTATATTCCCCTCCTAACATAACCATCTCTCTCGAGTGCTACCCTGGCCTTGTACAGGGTGGATTTAACTGTAATATATATATATATATATATATATGTATATATATATATATATATATATATATATATATATATATATATATATATATATGAGAGAAAGACAGATGGAGTAAATTTACACTGCTCGGAGCATTTGCTTTTAAAAAAGTGCTCAATACAAAGTAGAGCAATATATTATTATTTTGTTTATAAGAGATTATAATAAAAACGTATTCAAATCGCTTCAAAAAAGCTTTCATGTTTCAATACTTTCATTGTATTTATTCAGGCGACTTAAGTAACTGGTGATTAAATGATGTTTATAATCTATTATAATAAAAGTATTATATATATATATATATATATATATATATATATATATATATATATATATATATCTTGATAGATAGATAGATAATTGATAATATTATTAGTCAATATATATATATATATATATATATATATATACAGTGTAACCCGGATATAAGAGAGTTGTCGGGACCGGAGAATAAGTCTCTTATATCCGGGTTTGGTCTATTATATATACATTAACACAGTCTCTAATTTGGGACCAGAGAAAATCGCTCTTATATCCGACTTTCTCTTATATCCGGGTCTCTTATATCCGGGTTACATAATTTTCCAAGAGGATAGAATCTAGGTAGAGCAAGAATACAATGTAAAAGGCTCAAACACTAATATTCCATGGTTATAATTTATTACACTGGATTACACGATCCAATTTATCAGACTTACAGGTTCAAAAAAGTATTTGAATTTGTAGGTTTGATGAATTGGATCGCTTACGATTCTAATGTAATAAATTATAACTATAGAATATTAGTGTTTGAGCATTTTTTATTTATATATATATATATATATATATATATATATATATATATATATATATATATATATATATAATGAAAGAACAGTAAGATATATAATCCGGTGTTTTTATAGATATTTTTATTTTTACAAAATAGTGCTCAATGTCAATTTACAGAGCATTAATATTATAAATTAATTGATAAAACCATATTTTAAATCAATTAATTTATAATATATATATATATATATATATATATATATATATATGAGGTGTATCAAAAATACTTTTATAAATTTTGGAGGCAAGTTCCTCGCACAAAATCAAGGACAAAATATTTATGTGCGTTTTTTCCCTTATTTTGTTGTGAAGTACACGCCCTCAAAGTTCGTAACATTATTTTTGATACACCCAGTATGTGTATGTGCGTGTGTGTGTGTGTCTGTGTGTCTGTCTCTGTGTATACACACTCATAGATTAAACGACATTATTAGATATACTGTAGAATTTGTTGGAAATGAAACAGCGGAATTTTTAACTGAAAATATTTCAGGCAAAGTGAACAATTGAAACCCAAAAAGGAGCTATTTTGAAATGCAGACGATTCAAGTTTAAGACGGGACCAGCATTCGGAAAGATATTGAAATAAATCTTAATATACCAACAGCTAAAGATATTTACATTGCGTTACATTTACGCATATATACATATCACACTACTCTCTCTGTTTATATATATATATATATATATATATATATATATATATATATATATATATATATATATATATATATATAAAATGAACAGTAAAATATATAATCCGGTGTTCTTATTGATGTTTTTATTTTTACAAAATAGTGCTCAATGTAAATTTACAGAGCATTAATATTATAAATTAACTGACTTAAAATATGTTTTTTTTCGCTACACAGTAATAACCATGTTTCAAAAATGGAAGCTAAAAGCTTCGAATTTAATTTTGTAATTAAATTAAAGACATTAGTTCCATTTCATCCTCAAGCGAATTCGCTTGAGGATGAAATGTAACTAATGTTTTTGATGTTTTTAATTTTAATTCCATTTTTGAAAGATGGTTATTACTTTGTAGCGAAAAAACATATTTTAAATCAGTTAATTTACAATATATATGTGTGTGTGTATTTGCATATATGCAAATAGACTAGACACACACACACATATATGTATATGTATATATATATATATATATATATATATATATATATATATATATATATATATATATGGGTGTGTGTTCGTATTTGCATATATAAATAGTGGTGCAAATGCAGATAAAAAGGTAATTAGATGTGTATGTAATAGTTATTTTGATTTCATCATTTAAGCTATCCCACACTGACTTGTGTCGCTGTGCGTACATGCGTGTCCCAGGGTAAGTGAGAATCCATTTATTTATATATTTGTTTGCAAGAACAAATAGCACCAAAATACTTCCAGCACAACATTAAAATAATAAATAAATAAATAAATAAGTAAATAAAAACACCTTCATACTCCTCCAATATCCGAATGATTTCCCGCACTATGCCAAAAGCAAAGCCTACAAAATCCACACATAAAAAATAAAATATCTACTAAAACTAAAATCCATAACAAAATTAAACACAAAATCCTACCTACCAACTCTCTCTACCCCTCTCTCTCTCTCTCTCTCTCTCTATCTATATATATATATATATATATATATATATATATATATTTCAAGAAACTTAGTCTTAAGGTGTGCCTTCTTTATAGGATAACGTGCTCAATATCAGAGATAGAGCGTGTGTAAATATAAAAGTGAACATTGAATTCAACACTTAGAGGCGACAGGCTGTTTCATGCTAGACGCAATCGTCAGCCCTCTAAGTGTTCTTTAATGTTCCCCTTTATATATATATATATATATATATATATATATATATATATAGTGTAACCCGGATATAAGATACCCTGTTATAAGAGAAACCCGGATATAAGAGATATTTTATCTGGTCCCAAATTTGAGCCATACCTACCTAAACAAAATAGACCAAACCCGGATATAAGAGAAACCCGGATATAAGAAACTTCTTATCCGGTCCCGAAAACTCTCTTATATCCGGGTTACACTGTATATATATAGTTTTACAATAGTTTATTTAATGATGTCAGAACGAACCACTGATAGAGACTGGCGGAATAACAGAAAACTTTGTTATTTCCCTCCACAAATATACAAAAAATATTTTTATTCCACTTTTGTATATATATATATATATATATATATATATATATATATATATATATATATATATATGTGTGAGGGAGAGAGAGAGACAGGAGTTTGAGAGGGGCGGCTTCTGAAAAATAAATTTGTTGCGTAAACTAACGCTTTTACCATCAATATGTTACGAATACATTAACACATTTGTGTATTAAGATAGATAGATAGATAGATAGATAGATAGATAGATAGATAGATAGATAGATAGATAGATAGTGAACAGAGTGAGATAGATAGATAGATAGATAGATAGATAGATAGATAGATTGATAGATAGATAGATAGATAGATAGATAGATAGATAGATAGATATAAAGAAACTGGTATGGATAGATAGATTTACATACATGGACTGATATAATTCACTCCGACTTCGCCCTTGCTTTACGAACTTATATCTCGTGTATATATATATATACTCACGCACACACACATATCTATCTATCTATCTGTTTACATAACTATACTACACATATAGTGATGTAATTCTGTTAGAATCCTTCTTTCACACACACACGCGCACTCACATGCAATTCACATACGCACTCACACGCAAACACACACACACACACACATAGACATGTTCGTAATTGCGCGCATTGACAAGCACTCAACATCTACCAACCTATGTACGCAAAAATGTCCCCGCCCTCAGTATTACCAAACGAACTGTCAACTTTACTCTCACGACTGACACCGCCACCCCATTACCTCGTTCGCCATTTCGGAGTAAGTTAGCTCGGTTGCGACCTCCTCCAGGCCCCGATTTCTCTCGTAAAAGTAAAATGTCACGCCCACTTGCTCATTTTTGGCGGGAAAACTTAGCAAACTGTGGCTTGAGGTTAGAGTTGCTTGCTCTCACTTGGTTAACACACACACCTACACTCTCTTTCTTACTCTGTCAGTTATCAGAGAAGGGGTGTCTTGGGGAGAGAGTGTTATGGAATTTAAGAAGATTTTACTACTACTACTACTACTACTACTACTACTACTACTACTACTACTACTACTCCTCTTTTCAGCTACGTAAAAAAGAGCATCTTTTCTAGTACCACTACAACCAACCACCATTCTATTCAAATTTTCACCACCTGCCAGTTGATAGCTGGTTTAAAACAGTGTCAATGTCTCGAACGAAAAAAAAAAAATAAAAACAAAACAAAAACAACCTTCCGGATTTTAAATGTTGACTTCACTTAGTGACAGATATATTTATTCTTTTAATATCTATCTATATCTCTATATCTCTATATCTCTATATCTATCTATCTATCTATCTATCTATCTATTCGTCTAAATACGCAAGTGTATTAATAAATTTGTATCGTATGATAAAAGCATTTCTTTACATACATTTATTTTAAAATATCCTCCTCCCTATTTTTATGTTTTGACAAGATATCTATCTATCTATCTATCTATCTATCTATCTATCTGTACATATGTATATATATATATATATATATATATATATATATATATATATATATATATATATATATACATATATATATATATTGACAAGATCTATGACTCAGTGGAAAAGATTTTTCATGTGACGCGTTTCGCCCTTTAGGACTTCAGCGGTCAAATTTCGTTTTTATGCAGAATTTCAGATATAGCTAAACATATATCTGTAAAACGACAACTTACAATTTGCTTTTATTTTTATCACACACACACACACACACGCACACCTACATATATATATATATATATATATATATCTGTAGTTTTTACTGCTGCCAGCAAACAGAAATATTTCTTCTGATGATGGCCATTTTGGCCGAAACTAGTCGAGGAATCTAAATGAAATAATAATAATAAAAACGAAAGAATATTAATCTACAACCCAGTGTGTCTGAAGATTTTATTTTTTTAATATTTTTTATTGTTCAGTATATATATATATATATATATATATATATATATATATATATATATATATATATATATATATATATATATATATATATAAGAGAGAGAGAGAGTCAGACAGATAATATCTTGTGCTTTATCGTGTTATTCAAAAGTAATAAAACAATTAAAAGCCACTAAACACTTACACCACTTAATAGCAACTGAACAGTTTCCTCTTTTTTCTCAGGATAAAAATCTACGATTTTGCAATTTCCAAATTGTAATGCATAATTTACAAGATTTTATTTCTTCATCTTTTGTTGTGCTGTTTGTTTGTTTGTTTCTTTCTTTCTTTAACGCCTATGTCCCTTCATGATGTAGGCGATCATAGCCCTCCACGTATTTCCCATTCGTATTAAATTGTCATGATTTCTTCGGAAAGATAGGACAGGGAAGTCCCGATGTTTTCTGCATGGTTTTGATTTCAGACTCTTCTTTCTCTTAGACTACATGTTAACCAAGATACCAGCAAGGTGGCCTGGCCTTTCTGGATAATAAATAAATAAATAAATAAATAATATCTACATTATAATATCAATCATTATATATAGCAGTGAATATTGGACAATTTCCTCACAGAGGAACAGAAAACCCGAAGCAGCGGAAACGTGATTCTACAGAAAGATGCTGAGAATGTGATGGACGGTGCGTGTAAATCGGCGTAATAAGTTTTGAGGAAAATAGAAACAAAAAAAAAAAAAAAAAGGAAAAAGGACACTTATACCAGAATCAGAGAGAGACAGCTGACATCTCTGGGCCGCATAATGAGGAAGTGTGGCTTGGAGAATTTGACACACACAGGAAATATAGAAGTCAAGTAGGACAGAGAGAAACAACAAGCCAACAACCTGACTAGCTTGTGTGAATGGAAAACTGAACGGTGGGTGGGAGGTATGGCAAAAAGACAAACGTTATTAAGAGGTAGGAAGTTGTGGAGAGCCATAATCGCCGATATCCACAAGGGATCAAGGCACATAGAAGAATATCCGCACACCCCTTATCTTTACAGGTGCTTAATATGTGACCTTTGAAAACTGTTGTACGTTTAACCTTCATTGAATTCCTCACGGCTTTATCGTTACTAAGATTAAATATATATATATATATCATCATATGACCCTCGTGTCATACGGCACTTCTGGAAAGTAATTAATTCTAAACCCTCCGTAGAATCAATGTCAATTGACACAGCAATCATGACACTTTTCTTCATCGCCACCGCCTGCATTGTACGGATAGTACGAGTTAAACTCTCGGGCACTTACATAAGGAATGACTTGTGTTGCGAATATCCGGGTACAGGACCGGTGCAAGGGTCTCGTGCCCCCCTCCCACTCCTAATCTATGATACAGCCCTCCCCCCAATCTGATACGGCTTCCTCATTCTACTACATCTCAATTTTCATGAGGTAGTATCCATATAAAATTCAAATTTTATTGTGACCTTATTATGTACAATATTGGATCATATGTATGGAGTTGGTGTATAATTATCAGGCGTTTTTTAAACAATGTTTATTATGAAAAAAAAAAAAAAAAAAAGACAAAAGAAATATAATTCAACGATAACATTTTTAAATGATTATTGCGGAGCGTATAACGGTAACGAAACGCATTTTTATAACCTGAAAATAAAATAATGTTTTTATTTTTTAAAAAGTAAACAAAACAGCAATTTTTATTAGCAAATAACTTGGCTACAAAAACACATGACAATTATGCACCAAGCCAATAGTATAGCTGAACAATTCAACCAGAAAAGTTGAAAATAAATATAATACACTGTATTGGAATAAAAATTAGAGACATGTGATATAATAGATCATTCGATGCGAAATAAATCAACATTGTTTGGTGGCAATTTTAACATCAACTTGAGATTTTTTTTTGCTAAAAAGTTGAATAATTTAACACATTCAACATTATGGATAAAAATAGTGAATATTATATAGTGGTTTTCGGGACTTAGTATGAGCCGAGAAAATTCAGGGATTTGGACAGACAAAAAAAAAAAGGACCCAAACTTCGAAATCCGCGAAAATCTTTTAATCCCTTAAGAAGTCAGTTGTGCTTAGTTTAATTATTAACGTATATAAATGTAGGTAGACAAAAACAAACATTGGAAATATAGAGTAGATCACAAAGCACAGCTCGGGACCTCTAATGAAGCTCACCCCCGTTCGAAGGACGTAGTACGCAGTGGCCCTGTCCGGATATAACGATAGCTTTCAGTGGTTATTCAATGTTTTGCTTTCTTTTGACAGAACCTCGTTTAGCAGCGAAAATAAGCGAAAATTGCATTCTACTCAAATATATATATATATATATATATATATATATATATATATATATAATGGAGGACTCTTTGGTAAATCGAATCGAGTTCTCTCAGTCACTGTGTGTTTATCTGAAAATAAATACTCTTAAATTCACCTTCGTCCTTGCTGTGCTATTATATTCCACCTCCCTGATAGGTGTACCAATTTTCAAGTTTAAATTCGACCTTGACTGGGGGCGAACCGGTTTCATCTGTCTCATATATATATATATATATATATATATATATATATATGGCTTGTGCATTTCGAACACTCGCAAACACGCATATATATTGTAAGTGAAAAGTAACTACCTATTTTTTTTGTATCAGTGGCTAGCCAGGAGTCCTGACTTGACATCCTATGACTTTTTTCTTTGTGGTTGGTTAAAGCAGCAAATCTACGATACCAAATCAAAACTTTGGAAAAACTTGAAGGCCGAATACAAGAAGTTATGTCTTCCATACCACAAGAGTTCCTTGTGAAATAATTTGACGCGATTCCTGGGCGGCTTGCGTACCTGCTAACGAATCTGGTGCCCATATTGAATTTTAAATAAAACCGCATGCAAAATGCTTTCCTCTCATATCCATTTCTTTTAAAAAATTATTGTTAATAAATAAATTGTAAATATTTTAAAATGGGGAGTTACTTTTCAATCATATATATACCTATGGCTTGTGCATATCACACACACACACACACACATATATATATATATATATATATATATATTTATATATATATATATATATATATATATATATATATATATATATGATAGGATAAAGAAAGAAGGAATAGGAAACGTTTATCAATCTAACATGTGTCCTTTTCATTAATGCTTCATCTGAGAATTTTAATAAAAGTGAAAAGTTTTAAATAAAATACTTTCCTATTTGTTCTTTATCGTATCATTCTGTGCAATTCCGATCCATATTTAATCTATATTTGATCCCAATTCATATAAATAAAATACATACATACCTACACACACGCACACACACACATATATATATATATACATTTATATATCAAGAACAATATTTTTCGACATAACAAATTTAGTCCGATGAAGTTCTGAAGGACGAAAGGCCTCACAAAAAACATATATCGATATATCAATCCCGCCATATCTATCACATTCATTTAATATCTATCTATCTATCTATCTATCTATCTATCTATCTATCTATCTATCTATCTATCTATCTATGACATTCATTTAATTATCTATCTATCTATCTATCTATCTATCTATGACATTCATTTAATATCTATCTATCTATCTATCTATCTATCTATCTGTCTATCTATCTATGACATTCATTTAATATCTATCTATCTATCTATCTATGACATTTATTTAATATCTATCTATATATCTATCTATCTATCTATCTATCTATCTATCTATCTATCTATCTATCTATCTATCTATCTATCTTTGACATTTATTTAATATCTATCTATCTATGACATTCATTTAATATCTATCTATCTATCTATTTATCTATCTATCTATGACATTCATTTAATATCTATCTATCTATCTATCTATCTATCTATCTATCTATCTATTTATCTATGACATTCATTTAATATCTATCTATCTATCTATCTATCTATCTATCTAAATCTTAACCTCTTCCTATTTATTTTCATAATCATGCCAATCTGTTTACATCGAAATCCCTCCTTGCCTCCCCGTCCTTATCCCTATGCAACACTTTCAAATCCTAATTTATCACTGGTTACTAATAAGTAAAAGTTTATTTATATTACTAATAATTATCTGCCAAGTGAAATCTAATTATTTATATAAGTAAAATATGATTAAATCTACATCGGGTCACGATTTTCAATCCCTGTGTCTGTGTGTCAGCACTAATATAAAGTGCCTTCTTTGCGTGTGTGCACTTGTTTATTTAACTGTCTTTCTGTGTACCACAGAGCCAAACTAGCGCGCCCTGTCACACTTTCTCGTCCATTTTCCACTTTTTATGTAAACAGAATTGTGCACGCGGGTAAGTGGACGTAACCCACTGCTTTGATAGTGAACGTTATCATGAAATTTTGACTCATATTTTGGCTTTTTTTTTATCGCAACGCAGAGGCCTTTTTTTATGAAGTAAACAGCATGGATTTGAACTCGCATCTCTTATTCTGCCTGGCGTAGTTGATACCTTACCTTTTAGGCTACAAAAACTAACTTGTAGACGTAAATAGTAAATGCTCGATTTTTGGAATAAATTTGGACGGTAGAAGTCCAATACTTCCTTAAATCTGATAAATCCCTCATTTTTTTTTTTTTTTTTTTTTTAAAGAAGAAGCAATTTCTTTTGATTTCCAATGCAGGTCCGTTGCAAGGGCCTTGTTTCCTCTCCCCCGGCATCTATGATATGGATCCCCAACTACATCTTAATTTTCATATAAAATACAAATACAATATATGTGAACAATTCAACTAGAAAAATTGAAAATAGATTCAATATCGAAATACAAATTAGAGACCTGTCATAATAGATCATTTCATCTTACATAAATCAACAATGGTTTGAGGCAATTTTTAATATCGACTTGAGATTTTTCTTGTCAAAAAGTTTAATATTAGGTTTGTGCAAAAATAATGTCGCTTTCTCACATAGTAACATATGTGAGAAAACGACATTATTTTTGCAATAACCTAATAATTAAAACACAAACAACATTATGTATAATATAAAATAGTGAATTTCATATATATATATATATATATATATATATATATATATATATATATATGAAGAAAAATATACGGAAAAAACAAACAAAAATCCTTATATGCAATAATGCTGTTTTAATGTTAATAAGTCGACGTCGGACGTTTCGGTCAATAAAACATCTTCAGGACATATTCAATATAAAATATAAAATATAATTAACATTATCAAATTTAACATGACAAAGACGATGGACACATCCAAACAGATAACTGAAAGTTTTATACGATCAGCGTTCCGTTTTAAACATGGTCACGTTGTCGTCACGTGAGCGACGCTGTGAAAACGTATTCCTAAATTTGAATATTTTGAAAGAAAAATGAAAAATGAAAGAAATTCTATTTGATCTAAAATTTATATGTACGCTTGTCGAGCCCACATATTTTAAGTCACAGTTTTTGCATGAGATTTGGTAGATGCAAGCATCTGATGTAATATGTTGTTTGCTGGTGCTATTAAATCCAAGTAGAGTTTGATGTAGTCAGGAAAATAAATTCTATTTGATCTAAAATTTATATGTACGCCATGTTTAAAACGGAACGCTGATCGTATAAAACTTTCAGTTATCTGTTTGGATAAGTCTTGTTCTTGTGTCCATCGCCTTTGTCATGTTAAATTTGATAATGTTAATTATATTTTATATTGAATATGTCCTGAAGATGGTTTATTGACCGAAACGTCCGACATCGACATATTAAAATTAAAGCAGCATTATTGCATATAAGGATTTTTGTTTGTTTTTTCCGTATATTTTTCTTCATACTGTCGGATCTATATCCATATATTTGCTTACATATATATATATATATATATATATATATATATATATATATATATATATATATATATTAGACTTAATATGAGCAAACAAATTCATAGATTTGGACAAAAAGAAAAAAAGACGAAAGAGTGACGTCAAAATCCGCGAAAATCTTTCATCCTTTAATAGTTGTGCTTAGTTTAATTTGTGACGTGTATAAAAGCAAACATTGATAAGACAGCGATGGTTAAAAAGCACTCCCAGTGGCCCTAATCAGGTTCCCCCCACTGTTCGGGGGTAATACCGAACTGTTCTGCCCACATTTAAGGTGCATAGTTTTGTTAAATCCAAGACAGGACGCAGAACAACAATATTGTGTAAAACCTTATAAAATATAAAATAAAACTATCGCTCAGACTTTTCTTTGATCAAATTGAGAGTCATCCTGGGTATGACGATAAACTACATCCGGCAGCAAGACCTCTGATCTGGAGATTGGAGGCTATGAGAAGCATGAAACCACCTCTTAACTGCTGTTGTTCCCAGGTCCTCATCAATAAGACGATAAACTACATTCATGTCCAGGGTAAGACGATAAACTACGTCCGTGTCCTGGGTGAGACGATAAACTACATCCGTGTCCTGGGTAAGACAATAAACTACATTCACTTCCTGGGTAAACTATAAACTACATCCGTATCCAGGGTAAGACGATAAGCTACATTCACGTACTGGTTAAGACGATAAACTACATCCGTGTCCTGGGTAAGACGATAAACTACATCCGTGTCCATGGTAAGATGATAAACTACATTCGCATCCTGGTTAAGACGATAAACTACATCCGTGTCCAGGGTAAGACGATAAACTACATTCACGTCCTGGGTAAGACGATAAATTACATCCGCGTCCTGGGTAAGACGATAAACTACATCCGTGTCCAGGGTAAGACAATAAACTACATTCACTTCCTGGGTAAACTATAAACTACATCCGTATCCAGGGTAAGACGATAAGCTACATTCACGTACTGGTTAAGACGATAAACTACATCCGTGTCCAGGGTAAGATGATAAACTATATTCACGTCCTGGGTAAGACGATAAACTCCATCTGCGTTCTGGGTATGACGATAAAATCATCCGCATCCACTGTAAAACGATAAACTATGTCTAGCATCAAGGTCACTGATCAGGTGTTTTTGAGGAGCGTGGAACCACCACTTAATTGCTGGTGTTCCTAGGTCCTCCATCACCCAGTGTGGTAGCACCTGATATGGTCACAGCGATGGGTGAATAGTGAACCCCCAAACAAAAATCAACAGTGCATTTTTATAATAAAACTACTTTTTTATTGTAAAATGACGAACAATGCGTATTTTTAAGAAAATGACAATCAATACAACACTAAAAAAAGTATAAAAATACATTTTTTCTACAAAATTTCCAGCAAGACATTTTTGTAATGAAATTACCAGCAATATATTTAAAAAACATACAAACAATACATTTTTCAAAAATCATTTTACCCCAAGCAAGGTTGGAATACGACTAGGATGTAGGGTGTTACAGGGAGTGAAATTGAGGGAAAAGAGTATAGGGAGGATTGAGGAACGCACAAAAGATGAACGGGATTTAAGACGATAGAAGATGACGATTGACGTTGCATTTAAATTTTTGAAGATTGTAGTTATCAGAGAAGCAAGTAAACGGCAAGGAGTTCCACACGCGGGAAGTGCGAGAAAAGAAACTGTTGGAGTAGAAGTTGCGGTTGCATTTAGGTAGATGCCAATCTAGGAGCACACTTAATTACATGTAGTCGGAGTACCAGGGGAAAAAAGTTCATTGCCATGAAAATATTTGTAGAAAAGGCCGCGGGTAGCCATGTGACGTCAGTGAGAAAGTAACTGAAGTCGAGATGCCAAGTCAGGATCGATTACATTGCAGATCCTTCTTTGGATTTTGTCAAGAACGTCACGGTGAGTAGCAGGAGCACCAGACCAAATAGTAGTATTCAATGCACGGGCAAATTGGTAGATTTGTAAATGTGCAAGATGGACTCTAACGAGAAAATTTTCTGGCATGACACAGTGAGCCAACTTTCCTTGCAGTAGATGCAGTTATTGAGTTTACGGAAAAGACAAAATAAATATTTATCATTATATTGGAAATACAGTATAATTTCATTATGGATAAAATAATAGATAATATTATCTAAATTTTTTTGAATATCTAGAAAAATCCAGTGATGTAT
Source organism: Acanthosepion lycidas (assembly GCA_963932145.1). Classification (NCBI taxonomy): domain Eukaryota; kingdom Metazoa; phylum Mollusca; class Cephalopoda; order Sepiida; family Sepiidae; genus Acanthosepion; species Acanthosepion lycidas. Next base: position 101,309,953 of record OZ010581.1, read on the forward strand.
ATATTAGGTTGGTGCAAAAATAATTTCGTTTTCTCACATAGTAACATATGTTAGAAAACGAAATTATTTTTGCACCAACCTAATATGTAGGTGCAAGTATGAAGAATTAAAACGATTGTCATGGAAAGTTAATTTCTTTAATAACAGTTCCATCAATTTTAAAAAATAGTAGTATCCAATGCACGGGCAAATTGGTAGATTTGTAAATTTTCGGATTTGTAGATGTTCGGTATTAAATAACCAATAGAATTTGATATGGCGGTAAACAAAATCAACCTACCAGTCATAGTGAGAGGATTTTGAGGAATTGGTACTGTCGTTGGAATCTGCAATGGAATTTACTTTGTTCTCATAACCGAGGTTGAGAAAATTTCCAAAGTTTCACATGTAAATAATTTTATTTTGGTTTATGCTGTTTATTTATTAGAATTCGAACTCGGCGCTTGGGAAACCGGAGAGCCGAGTTCGAAATCAAGTCGAGTTCATTGCATTTACTTACGTACCAATACCTTTGGGAAATCATATCTTCCCCCAGTTATGGTTAAATAGCAGTACAGATTGAGCCCTATAGCCTTGGGTGCCAAACAGTCTAGGAGAAGGAAAACCCTGAATTCGACCATACAATGTAATGTCATCTGCATATATATATATATATTTAACTAAGGATCTGAGAATGTTTTTAGGCAGATCGTTGATATGAAGCGGGAAGTTGGTAGGACCGAAAAGATAGCCTTGGGGGAGACCAGCATTTGTCTCCTGCGTCTAATTGGGTAGGTTCAGTATGTTCCTTAAGTCCGATAGTTCCTTAAATTTGATAAATTTACTCCTTTCAGTTACGACAGACACAGTACTAATAAGATTATCAACACTGGCCTTTAAAATCCATTTTAACTTTTCGGTATCTGCCTGTATTGTTTTTCTTTCTTTTTTACTTGTTTTTGCCTGCTTATATTGGCCCCAGAACACTAACCATCAATTAAAGTTACACCACTACTAATCATGGGTATATCATACCCGATTTTGAAAATATCAATATATATATATATATATATATATATATATATATATATATATATATATATATATATATATAGTTGTCTTTAAAACCCAGTAATTTTAAAAGTTACTCCAAAATTCGTTTGAGGATGAAATGGAACTAATGTTTTTAATTTAATTACAAAATTAAATTCGGGGCTTTTAGCTTCCATTTTTGAAACATGGTTAGAACTGTGTAGCGAAAATAACCATATTTTAAATCAATTAATTCATAATAATAATGCTCTGTAAATTTATATTGAGCACTATTTTGTAAAAATAAAAATATCTATAAGAACACCGGATTATATATCCTACTGTTCTTTCTTTATATATATATATATATATATATATATATATATATATATATATATTAAATATAAATCTTTATTTGAAATATTTTACATGCAGGTACTTCAAACTTTGTACTTTGAGTTAACATTAATAGGAACTGAAAAACATATTATTTAGGTAAGAAAATCAGGCACTGAAAATTGTAATTAAAAATAGGAAAATTTGCGCTGGGTACTATATACCCATGGTTAGTATTCTAGGGTTAAGAAAATAAAATGTAATCAGGATTATCCAGCGTACTCTACAGTTTCTTAATGTTTAATTTCTTAAATCTGTAGAGTTGCAAACATGAAAGAGGCCGCATCAAACTTATGTTTCGTTTGAGTTTGGTATTTATAGAGAAAGATGTCTTTAAAAGGAATCAACCGTAGTTGGCATCATCGACTCAATACGATCTATCCTTATCTTAACTGCATATCATGTGCTTCGCCAGGGCTACATACTTTAAAGATAGCTGAAATCGGCAAGGTTTTTATTTCCAGTTAACTTTTTAGCTAACAAGGTTGACATGTACCTCGTAACTTAACAATTTGTTCTAGCATTTACCTAATTTGGTTCATTAAAAAATCCAGAGTCAGTTCGTTGTTATTCATATGATCAACAAATGGTCCCTTAAATGTTATATTCCTTAAATCGATTAAATAGTTTTTCGTCGCACCGCTATATTTTTCAATATATCCATTTTTATTCCATAATAGCTTTCACTTACTGCCAGTTGTTTTCGAAAAGTTCTCGGGCAAACCAAGACCCTAAAATGGATATTTGTTCATTCAACCAAATTTTGGGAAGTATGACAGGCCGAGAACATTTCAGCATCACCTAGTAACAATAGTTCAAGTCAAGGATCAATCGTTATCTATCCTCCTTATCCTCATAACCTCCACTTCTCTCCGCCTTTATTTACTTTAATATTACACAACTCATTACGTATTACAATGTAAAATGTAATCCGCTACCTTGAGTTGCCCTCGAGCCTTGTATTGGATGAAGATTAATTAAATAAAAGATGCTCCACTCCTTGAAGATTCGACTCTAACACGTGAGATGAAAAGACACGCCATTCTCGTTGCTTTAGACGCCAACCAATATAGATCCGAAGACTGCGCCCTTCTTAAATGTCGCCGGGTCTTTCGTCTTTTAGATGAGGAAAGAGCTCAGGGATTTTGGCAAGGATGTGTCTCTAGTGTCCAGAGGAAAAAAGAACATTCTTGACAGTCAGGCATTGTCAGGGACGTCGATTTCGTTCAGTAATTCCAGGGTGTGATCGACAAGAACCCCAGAAAATCAATAGGATTCATTACCAACAAGATTCTGTACTTTTATTGATCACGCTCATTAATAATGACTTCCTTTTTCTCTTATTCTATCGCACGGAATCGTCTTAGCGGCTTTGTTTCGTGGCTGACATTGAATTTTCGCACAGGCCGTATATTGGTGTCGTGGCCTATGTAAATACCAGTTCAATTCAGCCAGTTCTTACCTAGTTGAAAGCTTGTCGGAACACAATCCTGATAAATGCTAGAACAAATTATACATCGACAATGTTTGATCCCTGACAATGTTTGAGCACTTAAATGTATGCCAAACTTTTGTGATGAAACCCAAAATTCAAAATAAATCTTAAAACAAATTTAAATTACGGATATTTTGTTAATGTCCTATCCTTCTGGATAGGCATTGTGGGTATATTGCCATGAATCCTTGCGAACAATAGTGGCGTTGTTTCTCGTTGCCTTCTCAAACGTTATCGATTCGGAATTGTTTTTCTAGATTGACTACTACTCGATGTTACAGCGCACAGTCCGCTCTACTATTTAACCCATAGCTGGGGGAAAAGAAAGAGATTGAGGCCATTCCTAAATGAGAGTGGTGCAAAAGTGAATGCAATAGACTAGACCGAAATTTGAAATCGGATCGATAAGCACTAATTTCTGGTCCTCTAACTCTTACATCAACCTCACCCGAGTTAAGAAATAAATCTCAATGTTTGTTTAGAAATTCACGACAAATAAACGCAGGGCCTATTTTTCTCCTCCGAATGTAAACATTTTAGCCGAAAAAAAAATTTCATTATAGAGTTTTTTTTTGTTTTTTTTTTAAATATGCATCCTTAAAATAAATTTGCTTGGAGTTAGTTTTCTTTTCTGGTGTGAGTGTTTCTGCCTCTTGAATTACTTACGTAAAAAAAAAATGTTAAAAGGAATTTTGAAGTGAAAAAAGACCTATTAAAAGTTAATGGCATATTTCTGCAGCGAGTGTAAACAGGTGGCTTATACAAGACTTGCTTAAAGCCAACTGATGCCGGATGCGCAGGCCGAAAATAATGCCTCCCATGGCCCTCCCATGTTAGCGACCAAGACGGCAGTAACTAATTTAGTTACGCAATATAAACACATCGTTAAAAATAACAAAAAACTACTCCTTCACGTTATGAATAACGAAAAAAAAAAGCAAATTTGATAAAGGATAACTTCAGGAACTGACTGGTTAATAGGCTAGACCTAAAAATAAAAAAAAGGGGCCCCATTAATGAGAATCGAACTCACAAATCAGTCGTAATTGTTCTAGCAAGACAAGCTTGCTAACCATTACATCGCATTGAGACACCCTAGTGAGTAAGGAATAAGTAGCAAGTAGATGAGCGGAGGTAATTACCAGCGTTCACGATCATTTTTTAATCCCCGCCACCCCGCTAAAAAAAAAACCAAAAAGAATAGTGTTTTCCAATCGGTGATCTTTCTTTTAAAAGGACTAAAAAAATTATAGATTGATTCGCTTTCTACGGTTTATGAAGCCTTTGCAGGTTATTTGAAGGCAAAAGATAGTTTTGAGCTTGTCAGAATATTTTTCGAGATGATAATGGTTTAGTAATACAAGACTTATTATTTAACCCATAGCTGGAGGGAGAAGAGGTGGATTCATACAAAATGCCTAAAAAGGTATATTTTAATATTTCTTCTTCTATGTGTCATGTCTCTTCAGAACGTGTACGATTGTGGCTCTCCACAACTTCCTATCTTTTGTAGCTCTTAGTAAAGTTTCCGAAATCACTATCCTCCCAGTTCTGCCTATCATTCCCATAAGCACATTACGTAGATGCCCATCTCGCATTTTTACCCCAAGCAAGACGGGGCTTACGGCCATTCTTCTTCATGTGTTGTGTTCCCTCAGGTGTAGGCGATCATGTCTCTCCACAGCTTCCTCTCCCTGCTTTTAATAAATTTTGTTTTTCTGTTATGTCTCCTAAAACCTGTTCCACCATCCATTTACTCAAGCTCACTAAATATGATATGCGTTGTTTTCCTTTGTCTCGCTTGCCTTCAATCTGTCTTGTGAGTATCAGATTTTCCACGTCCTATTTCCTTGTTATGTACCCTAGAAACTCTAACTGCCTCTTCCTTTTGTTTTTCTGTTATCTCTATCTATAAAAGGCAGGATGTGTGTGTGTGTGTGTGTGTGTGTGTGTGTGCGTGTGTGTGTGTTTAACTAATGCATGGCCGCAATTTTCGACGGATTAGCACCAAAATTTACATGCACATGCTCCAATTTAGTGGGAAGGCCAAGACCGACTTTGCATTTCTCAACTCCCATCGATAGTGGAAATAATCGATTTTTTCATGCTTCTACGGCAGTTTTCATGTAGTTTACGGCCATTTTGTACTGGCCAGAGTGAGAGTCAATAACTGGCTGCCACGAATAGACAGGAAGATTCTATTGGCCAGCGTAAGAGCCAACAGCTGACTGACACGAATGTCAACTAGCATGCAAAATAAATCGATAGCTGCATTCGTCACAAGTAGGAAAAATTTAAATCTGCATGGCACTTTACTCCAATGGCTCATTCGCTTGCTTAAACTCAACGTTGATTCTGATTCCGCAGAACTGGGTTGGGTGTGAAAAAGTATTTGTTGTTAACATTCTTTTTTCATTCGGTTTTTTCAGTTACGAGTCCTTTTTTTAAAGCTGATTGTTTTGTGTTCATTTTGTTTAGTTCTTTTTTCGTAACAGATTGAATGTTTAGTATAGAGCTTAGAAAAAATTCGAAGTGTGAGATAGGCAAGAAGTAAGGCAAAGGGCACTCTTTTAAAGCCAAGGAAGGGCAAAAATATTTTAAGTCAAGTGACAGCGATTGCTGTATGAGTCGTACGGTTTTTGAATCAAGCACGGGCAACGCCGGGCCATGCTGCTAGTGTCTCCTAAAACCTGTTCCGCCATCCATTTACTCAAGCTCACTAAATATGATATGCGTTGTTTTCCTTTGTCTCGCTTGCCTTCAATCTGTCTTGTGAGTATCAGATTTTCTACGTCCTATTTCCTTGTTATGTGCCCTAGAAACTCCAACTGCCTGTTCCTTTTCGATTTCTCTAAAACTTTAGCGTTGCTCAGTATCCTTCTGTAGAACCACATTTCTTTTGCTTCAGGCCTCTTCTTCATCTTTGAGGGATTTGTTCAGCATTCATTGATATACAGGAGGACATATATCACGTAACAGTTTCGTACTTTTTTCTTGTTTCTGGCGAAGTGTTTCTATTTCTTAATACTTTGCTTAGCTTTTGGAAGGCATCTTTCGCTATCCCAATGCGTCTGTTAAACAAAATTCCCAGATATTTAAATGTTCCGCACTGGTTCCATTGTTATATCTTCCATTTGCCATTCGCATTTTGGGCTTAACCGTTAGCTAACACCCATGCATTCTGTCTTCTCGCAGGTGGTGTTTAATCCTTACGTTTTCTTTCTATCATCCGCATATCTTGTGTTCTTAAGATTGTGGCCGCCATCTTGAAACACCGCTTCCCGACCGATCACCGAAGTTAAACAACGTCGAGGTTGGTCAGTACCTAGATAAGTGACCGCTTGGAAATACCAGATGCTGTAAGGTTGGATGTATGGGTGGTGTAATTGATAACGGCTTGGAATGAGAACTCGATGAGCCGTGTTCGAATTCCTGTCGAGTTTGTTACATTTAGTCAGGTGCAAATACCCTAGGGAATGGTATGAATTCAAATCCCCCACCCAGCTTAATTTAATATTCACTTATTATTATTAAAAAAAAAAATCAAAAATATGTTTTGCTTTTAAATAACCGACAAATGGTTGATAATCCGTAAAAAAAAAAACAAGTAAATCAATAATGGGTTAGTTGGAGTGAAAGAAAATGAAAAAGCTTTAGATGCAACAGAAAACCCAATCCTATAAAGGAAACAAGGATAAACTTCAACTCCTGTTTAAAAGACAGCTGAGTGGTGACGGGCGAATGGTAGGCGGACCTATCTTAATATATCCTGAAAGTGTTAAATTCTCCAAGTTTATTTTTCTCATTATCTGCTATAGAAATTTGATCGATCTCTTTCTGATTCTACTCTGGTTTTCATTTTCCCTTCCCATTTTTCTTAAAACTTTCTTGTTGCCCACATCTTCTGTCCAAGGCATTCCCAGCATCTGTCTGTAGGAAATCTTCTGTGTTGCCTCTTCAGCTACGAGGCAATTGTTACTGTCATCTAGGAGAGTTGATAGCGATTAAGGACTCGTCTTCTTTTTCTTTTTCTTTTTTTTTTTTTTTGTTTCTAAGGAAAACTTTCCTGTACTTAATACATTTTAATTTTTGGAAAACATTTTACGCTATTCGAATGTGCAACTTCCATCGCTCCACAGATTTATTTTTCTCTATTTGCTTGAATAGTTCGTGAATAAAATACGTTAAATAATTTACACATTTTACACGCCAACCTATTAGGTTTTATCTAAAATAAGATCAGACTTACGATATATCTTAAGAAGAAAAACGTATTTATGATGTCTCATTTCTTATTGATGCCCTTTACCAATTCCATCTCCACTTTTAGTGTCTTAAGCATTTGCTTAATTTATTTAGTAGTTAATCCAGTTTTATGCTTAAACACTGGATTAATCCGATAGCAAATAGTCTCTCACTAATGGACGGACAGATCGATGATATCATTTAGATGTATGCTGGTGATTATTAAATTTTTTTGTTAATCATATCACGCCAAAGAAGGCATTAAAGTCACTAAGACACAAGGAGTTGCTGACTGTGAAAGAATAAGAAAAAGAGAAACATTATTATTGAACGAGAACAAAAGAAGTTGATTCAAGAAGACAGTAGATAGCAATTGCTATTCCATTTAAATTTTTGAAGATCAAAATTGGCTGGAAAGCATGGAGTTGGAACAGAGTTTGACACACGAGAAGTGCGAGAGAAGGAACTGTTAGCATAGAACTTACGGTTACATCTAGCCAATTCAACTGTAAATTGATCAAACCCTGCCGCAAATCTAGTACTTCGGTTCAATTCATAAAGTCTAGGTACCATAGCAGAAAGTTCATCAGAACAATAATTATGAAAATATTTATAGAAAAGGCTCAGGGAAGCTACGCTACGGGATGAATAACGTTTTCCATTTGTTTATATATATATATATATATATATATATATATGTCCACAGACAAGCCTGTTTCGCTGTATCACAGCTCATCAGTGTGATAGACATCTTATTGCTTCAAGCCGTGATCGAAACTTGACCGATTTAGCATCTGTCAGAGACTCTACCCCTAAGATATCTGCGCACGGTAGAGAAAGGGAATTTTTTTTAACGTATTATATATCTGATACATATAAATGTCTAATCACACACACACACACACACACACACACACACACACACACACACACATATATATATATATATATATATATATATATATATATCAGTTTTCAAGTAGACATCTACGCAGACGACACTACCATTTACTCCTGTCTCAATAATAAATCTGGCATTGCTGACAAAGTTAACCTGCCTGTTGGTCTCGAAAACGGCCTCCAATCTGTGGTTGACTGGGGTAAGAAATGGCATGTGAATTTTAATGGATCCAAAACGAAATTGCTGTCATTTTCTCACCATAGAGAAAATTCTGTTATAATGTTGTTCATCATGACGGTCGTCTTCAAGTATAGAATCTAGAGGTTAGCAGTGAATATTTCGAAGACAGTAGTTCAGGTTAGCAGTGGATATCACAGCAAAGTAGCAGAGTGTAGTACTTCCTTCTGTTCATCTTCGGCTGACAAGTTGGTACTGGTCATTTGGGTTGGCCTCAGGTTCCCCATTGACCTGAGGTGGAACAACTACAAGCTTTTTCTCGTTTGAATCCATTGTTCACACCTACAAATCTACCATTCCTCCATGAATGAATATTGTTGCCATATATGGTCTGGTGCCCCAGCTGTTCACCTCGAGGTTCTCGACAAAATCCAAAGACGGATATGCAATGTGATCGGTTCTGACTTGTCTCGACTCAAGTCATTTTTTCACCGACGTAATTTGGCTTCCCTCTGTCTTTTCTATAAATATTTTCATGGAATCTACCCTGACGAGCTATTTTCGCTGGTGCCTCCTCTGCATGAATTTAAGCGTGCTACTAGGTTGGCATCTTGGTCCCACCATTTCACTGTCGAAACAGTTAAATGTAACTGCCTCTTTTACTCTAACAACTTCTTCTTTCACACTTCCCGACAGTGGAACTCCCTTCCTGTTACTTGCTTCCCTGATAATTATAATCTTCGAAAATTTAAATGTAAATCCGCATCTTCTGTTGCCCTGATTCCCGCTTTTCTTTCTATACTTACCTCAACCCCCCTACACAACAGTCTTTTCCCTTACTTGTACTTTCTGTAACCCCTTGCGCACTAGTGGTACCCCCGCCTTGCTTGGGGTGAAATGCTTAAATATATAAATAGGCTGTTTCACTGTATTTCGCATCAGTCAGAGATCCTACTTCTAAGCCGTTGGCGCACAGCAGAGAGAAAGGGAAATTTTAGCGTTTTCTATAGGAAATACGCTAGTGGCTAAGAGAACTTAATTCGTACATGAAGGGTAATGCATTCATAGCAGCAGCCACTGTTTTTTTTATTTATTAAATTTACCCTTTTCTCTAGAGAGCTCTGTCAAAGGGCCTGTAAGGTTTTTTAAATGCTTGGAGGAAAACAAGTTTTTATTCAGCGTTTTTTTTATTCGAACCAGCAGGCGCATCTTGGCTTTTATATTCACAATGTTTCACTCATTGTACACGTTCGCCTTCTTCAGGATCCTGTCTTACATGCTTTGCTACTTCTACCAATATGCTTCTCTAGATAGTTACATTCACAGCATTTCGGTCGTTGGACCCTTTTTCTTAGGTGTCTGTCATATAGAGGATGTTCCTAAAGTCACTATATACTTTTAATAAATTCCTAAAAATTACACAAGGAACTGAATTGATACATATTTTTAGCATCATCGTCATTGCACTTTTGCTTGATTGCCTTTTGATCACGTACCAACGCCTTGAATATTTGGTGTATACCTCCACATTAGCGCATCCATTTTCGACAACCTTCAGTCACATTCGGGCGCTGGACTCACCGACGAAGCATCTCTTCGTCGACCTCACCGCATATTACCGTATTTGACGGCATATAAGACGCACGGGTGTATAAAAAGCACCCCAGTTTCAGCAGGACAAATCAAGAAAAGATTAGTAATTAGTAAAATTAGTAGTAAATGGTACAACCTAGGCTATATTTATGAGGTATTATTTTGATTAAACAAGACATGATTACAATTCTTAAACAAAAAATAATAGGAAAAAAGAACATGAGCCTATAAATCTTTATTATATCCAAAGGTAAGAAAGTATATATATAAATATATATATATATATATATATATATATATATATATATATATATAAAATTCGTCGTCTTTGTTTCTTTGTTTGTTTGGGTTTTATGGCATATCAACCACTGTGGGTTATTTAATGCCAAATCCAGTTTATATGAATTTTAAATGCCTATTTTGTATAGAATAAAAAACGTATAGCTGGCAACATTATTTTTTACAAGCTGGCAACATTATGGTTTCAAAAACACTTAGCTGGCAACATTATGGTTTCAAAAATGCATAGTTGGCAACATTATGGTTTCAAAAACTCATAGCTGGCAACATTGTTTCAAAAATGGATAGCTGACAACATTATTGTTTCAAAAACGTGCAGCTGGAATAATTTTTTTCCCCCAAAAAACGTACAGCTGGCAACATTATTGTTTCAAAAACGCATAGCTGGCAACATTATTGTTTCAAAAACGCACAGCTGGCAACATTATTGTTTCAAAAACGTATAGCTGGCAACATTATTTTTAACAAAAAACGTATAGCTGACATTATTTTTTACAAAAAAAAAAAACGTATAGCTGGGAACATTATTGTTTCAAAAAAGTATAGCTGGCAACATTATTGTTTCAAAAACGTATAGCTGGCAACATTATTGTTTCAAAAACGTATAGCTGGGAACATTATTGTTTCAAAAAAGTATAGCTGGCAACATTATTGTTTCAAAAAAGTATAGCTGGCAACATTATTGTTTCAAAAACGTATAGCTGGCAACATTATTGTTTCAAAAACGTATAGCTGGCAACATTATTGTTTCAAAAACGTATAGCTGGCAACATTATTGTTTCATAAACATATAGATGGCATCATTATTTTTCCGAAAACATTAGGTGAGGCCTTGCTGTTGGATGTAGTTTATCGCCATACCCAGGACGCGGATGTAGTTTACCGTCATACCCAGGACGTGTGTAAAACTTGGAAAAACTAGGAAATCACTATTTGCCCATAGCTGGGACCCTAACAGGTGCTACCACCCCGAGTCAAGGTGGACCTGGGAACACCAGCAATTAAGAGGTGGTACCACGCTCCTCAAAACCTCCTGATCAGAGGCCTTGCTGTTGGATGCAGTTTAACGTCATACCCAGGACGCCTCATTGTTTTTTTTTTACCCCTCTACAGAGGTGCAGTCGGCGTATTCTAAAGCCCCAGCCGACAGGGCCGTCGTCGTCTTTGTTATCATAACTCTGATACTCATTTTCAACACTATCATCGTCATTAAATAATGCGCCATCATCCGTTCCATTGAGAGCATTGCTAATGCTAGATTTTTAAAAAGATTTCTCAACAATTTCTGGTCTAATATTATCCAAAACTTGCTTCACCCATTCGCAGACTTGTACAATGCTGGGTCTTTATATTCTTTCTGTAAATGTAAGCTCGTGACCAGACATTGCCATCCACGTGTTCCATTGCTCCTTCATGTTTAAGTCTAAGCTAATAGGAGTTTCGTCCGACTATCGAGAATTTTAAACGTACATATGGCATATAAGACGCAGGGAAATTTTAAAAGATATTTTTAGTAAAAAAGGTGCGCTTTATAATGCCGTCAAAAACGGCAATTCCTCGAGCCGTAGCAGGTCACGGGGCTTAGTTGGATACACCTTGCTATTGGTATAGGCCTCACAGCAAAAAGGTTACAAGGTGTGAGGTTTGTGGAGCGTTGAGTTCATTCAAGATAACTCCTTCCGCTGATGTTCAGGAATTCCCTCAATAACCTGGGAAAGTGGGGAGAATTTCCGTCCTTTTGAAAACAAGCATCAGCAAAGTTACTCCTCGCCTGAAGTTGTAGCGCAGCAAATTCCTGCGGCCTATTCCGGTAATATTCCCCGGTTACCGGATAGCATCGCGGAAAGAAAATGGTTCAATCAGCCTGGTGCTAGACATGGCACACCAAACCACCATCTACGGAGAGTCTCGTTCAATGTTCGGGAATTCAACAACTGTCTCGGTTTATTTGACCAGAGAGATAAAAGATAGATTCGCTGGACCATAAGATTTCCAAGAGCTAAGGATTGTTCTGTTAATGATAGAGGGGTGATTCACCCGTTGTTTCACTGGTTTCATAATCTCTCGCGTGAAGCGTTTGAGCAACTTGAGGTTACCGATGAAGCTTCTCAAACTCACGTTGAATTTCAGTCTGGGATTGAAAAGCTTAACAGGCGGCAATTTTGCAACACTGCTCCAACGTTAATTGGCAAACTATGGGCAATAAATGGTACATTTACGAAGACTGCAAAACCTAAGCGGTCAAATATTGATGACCTCACGTCTCTCCCAATGGTATCCGAAACGAAAAAGAAATAAAGGAAGGAAGCAATCCCACCATCGTTGTCTTAATCGAACGTTTTGAGCCTTCTATACTCTGCCATTTTCTTGATTCGCGACGCCATTCGTGGCCAAGTGGGTCTAAAGCACGTCGTTTATAACGACGGTATTTGAATCTTGCCGACTTCTCGAATATTCAGGCCGGTAGCCGAAAATAAATATACTGTTTAAGATAAACGGAAAGTCTACTCAAATATGGGTATCCATTAAAAAAAATGTTTAAAGTGAAAAAAATCTGTCGGATTAATAAATAAAAAGATCCATTAATTGTTTATAAATTGCTTTGTTTACGTTAGGATGCGAAACAGAATATATATATATATATATATATATATATATATATATATATATATATATATATATAACTTGGAAACAGAAAATTATGAATTTATATGTGCGTTTAAAACTCAGTTAAATTTAAAAATAAGTTATTCCAAAATTCGCTTGAAGATGAAACAGGACTAATGCATTTAAATTAATTACATAATTAAATTTGAAGTTTTTAGCTTCAGTTTTTGAAACCTGGTTATTACTGTGTAGCGAAGAAATCAGTTAATTTATGATATTTATGCTCTGTAAATTTACATTGAGCACTGTTTTGTAAAAATACAAATAAAATATATCAATAAGAACACCGGATTATATATCTTACTGTTCTTTCTTCTTATATATATATATATATATATATATATATATATATATATATATATATATATATATATATATTGTTTATTTAAGAATCAACCCTTCCTTTATACATGTTTCATTAAATATGACAGAGAAGGTACTGCGATTAACCTTTTTATTTATATTTTCTTGTATTTGAACAAGTATTTTCTTTTCTGGACGAGTGTGTAGAAACTGTCCAAATGTTTTGTAATTTAAAGCTCTTTCGGCTATATTTTTCGACATTATCATGGATGATATTATTTTATTTATTTTTTAACTGGATGTATGGTTTGTGTATATATTTCTAGAGTTATAGGGATGTTTTATTTTCCGAACACAGCATTGTCGCCGTGTTCGTAGTTAATATTATTTAGTGTGGGGTTTTTCTTTTTCATTATTTTTAATCTTGTTCTACATGTGGAAGAGTTTATTATGCTTGTATTTTCTACTAGTATGTTTCGGATGGAGTCTGGTGGGTCTGTGGCTGTGTGCTTAAATGAGTTCAAATTGAGCAACGTAAGTCGCCCGGATAGGTATGTAGTAGTGTGGAAGGATTGAGAATGTTGACCTTAGAATCAGCATTGCGTAGTGAATTAAAATAATTCAAGTCATTTTCACTACTCAGTGAGGGTTTACAGAGGATTAATGGATACATGGGGTTTACAGAGGATTAATTGATACATAGGGTTTTACAGAGTGTTAATGGATACATGGTGGTTTACAGAGGATTAATGGATACATGATGGTTTACAAAGGATTAATGGATATATGGCGGTTTACAGAGGATTGATGAATACATGGGAGTTCACAGAGGATTAATGGATACGTGGGTAGTTTATAGAGGATTAATGGATTCATTGGGTTTTACAGAGGATTAATGGATACATGGTGTCTTACAGAGGATTAATAGATACATAGGGGTTTACAGAGGATTAATGGAAACATGGGGATTTACAGAGGAATAATGGATACATGGCGGTTTACAGAGAATTAATGGATACTTGGGGTTTTAGAGAGGATTAATGGATACATGGTGGTTTACAGAAGATTAATGGATACATGGTCGTTTACAGAAGATTAATGAATACATAGGAGTTTCCAGAGGCTTAATGGATGCATGGGTTTTAGAGAGGATTAATAAATACATGGTGGCTTACAGAGGATTAATGGATACATGGAGTTTTACAGAGGATTAATAGATTCATGGGGTTTTACAGAGGATTAATGGATACATGGTGGTTTACAGAGGATTAATGAAACATGGGACTTCACAGAGGATTAATGGATACATGGGTAGTTTATAGAGGATTAATGGATTCATTGGGTTTTACAGAGGATTAGTGGATACATAGGGGTTTACAGAGGATTAATGGATACATAGTGGTTTACAGAGGATTAATGGATACATAGGGGTTTACAGAGGATTAATGGATACATAGGGGTTTACAGAGGATTAATGGATACATAGTGGTTTACAGAGGATTAATGGATACATAGGGGTTTACAGAGAATTAATGTATATAGAAGCTAGAAAGTAACAGTTACATAATGATATCATTGTCTATCGTTTATATTTCTGAGATGAGGTATTATGTACACTATTTACATTATTCGGACTATTGCTCTCATTTTTGTTGCCATATTTAAGGACACATGGCACAGTGGATAAAGGCGTTGGTTAGATCCAGTGACAGGACCCAAAGAGTGTGAGTTCAATACCCGGTTAAGGCAGTGGAGAACTTGGAGAGGTGAATAACTGACATCCATTAGACATGGCACGTAGAACTAGAACAGTCTACCCCAGTCTAACAGTGAGCGAAATAAAGGGTTCAGTTCGACATTCTAACCACCTGAAGAAGGCTAGAGCGTACAATGGCCGAAACGTTGTGATAAATATGGCAACAAAAATGAAGACAATAGTTTGAATAATGTAAATAGTGATCATTGTCTATATTTCTAAACGTTGTATGTCCGACTCTGAGCAACCATTAAACACCATGTGTGTGTGTGCGTATATGTATGTGTGCGTATATGTATGTGTGCGTGTATGTATGTGTGGGTGTGTGTACTTAGAAATCGCGCACACACACACATAAACACAACTACATTATTTTACGAAGAGTTGTTCAAAACTTCTCGACACAAATAATTTACCCAAGTCTGACCAAACGATTTTGGGAAGGTATCTTGGTCAGAGAGAGACGAGTTCGAATTCCACTCGAATCCATTACATTCGCTTACGTGCTAATACTTGTGGTATGAAAGGTCTGAATCCTTTTCGTCTCCCCCCCCCAGATTTGGGTAAATAGCAGGACAGACCGAGTTCTATAACCTTCGACGGCAACTGGTCTAACGCAGAAATAAATGGTAGCCTACTGTGGGAAAAAGATATGCCTCGTCAGTCATGTATTGAAAGATAAACGATCGCCTATGCGTGTATCACGCATGGCACATAACTGACTGATCTTGGTCAGGCTGAGAATTTTCAGAATCACGCATAATAAGACAATTTATATGAAGCAAAGAGAATGTAAGGGAGATGAAGGGGGTGGGGTTGAATGGCAGCAGATTAATTAATTAAACTTTGGAAACATTTCTAGCCTCAAAGAGAAAAAAACGATTTTATTTTATTTTTATTTTTTCCCAAACATGGAATGTTTTCGTGTCAATTCCGTTGAAGTAGAATGAAGTGGTGTAAATTTTGATTAAAGGATTGGCTTTAAAAATAGACTATTGTATGTTGCTCTTCAAAATTTGATATTTTCCATGTAAAGAAGCAAATATAAAAACAGAGGCTGTAAAATGACCACAAAGTACTTTACGAGACTCATACGCACCAGTATAGGTCAGATTGCTATATTTAAAAGAAATGACGCGGAGTTAGCTGATATCTATCTATCTATCTATCTTATTCCGTCCATATCTATCTATCTATCTATCTATCTATCTATCTATCTATCAATCTATCTATCTATCTATCAATCTTATTCTGTTCATATCTATCTTATTCTGTCCATATCTATCTATCTATCTATCTATCTATCTATCTATCTATCTATCTATCTATCTATCTATCTATCTATCTTATGCTGTCCATATGTATGTATGTATGTATCTATCTATCTATCTATCTATCTATCTATCTATCTATCTATCTATCTATCTATCAATCTATCTATCTATCTATCAATCTTATTCTGTTCATATCTATCTTATTCTGTCCATATCTATCTATCTATCTATCTATCTATCTATCTATCTATCTATCTATCTATCTATCTATCTATCTATCTATCTATCTATCTTATTCTGTCCATATCTATGTATGTATGTATGTATGTATGTATCTATCTATCTATCTATCTATCTATCTATCTATCTATCTATCTATCTATCTATCTATCTTATTCTGTCCATATCTATCTTATTCTGTCCATATCTATCTATCTATCTATCTATCTATCTATCTATCTATCTATCTATCTATCTATCTCATTCTGTCCATATCTACCTATCTATCTATCTATCTATCTATCTATCTATCTATCTATCTATCTCATTCTGTCCATATCTATCTATCTATCTATCTATCTATCTATCTATCTATCTATCTATCTATCTATCTATCTTATTCTGTCTATATCTATCTATCTATCTATCTATCTATCTATCTATCTTATTCTGTCTATATCTATCTATCTATCTATCTATCTATCTTATTCTGTCTATATCTATCTATCTATCTATCTATCTATCTATCTATCTATCTATCTATCTATCTATCTTATTCTGTCTATATCTATCTATCTATCTATCTATCTATCTATCTATCTATCTATCTATCTATTTAGCCTGTTCGTAGCTATCAATTTCTCTATTTCGAGTTTATCAAATAGATATATAAATGGTGTTAAATTGCTCGTATGATGTTTCGCGAATCTTTTCAAAAGTAAAGGACAACATGCGTTTAAATTTTACTGGCTTTTCACCTGTTTTCCTAATGCTACTACCTCAGCCGCTAAAAGCCCATACATATATATATATATATATATATATATATATATATATATATATATATATATATATATATATATATATATATAAGTGATCATACACACGGGAGACAATTAATAATCTGAGAATCTAAATTACCTCCCTTAGAAATTGAAGCTAAAATAAATAAATAAATAAATTCATTAATTAATTGAACACCTCGTATTTGCACAGTTGAACGGATTCTTTAAGTATATGAAAATTTTTGCATTGATGTGAAGAACAGGCTTCATTAAACGAATTTAGTAATCTCGCCAAAGTTCGCCATTAGAAATATTTTGGTGAAAATCCAGTACGTTTTCCATTATATTTTTCTTTCTTTTTACCTGTCTAATTTTATCTATCTATCTATCTATCTATCTATCTATCTATCTATCTATCTATCTATCTATCTATCTATCTATCTCTCTCTATCTATCTATCTATCTATCTATCTATCTATCGATCTTATTCTGTCCATATCTATCTATCTATCTATCTATCTATCTATCTATCTATCTATCTATCTATCTATCTATCTATCTATCTATCTATCTTATTCTGTCCATATCTATCTATCTATCTATCTATCTATCTATCTATCTATCTATCTATCTATCTATCCTTTACAGTCTGTTCATATCTATCTATCTATCTATCTATCTATCTATCTTATTCTGTCCATATCTATCTATCTATCTATCTATCTATCTATCTATCTATCAATAACTGTATCTGAGCCGCCATTTTTAGTGCAATTTTTAGCAATTTGAATTCATAGAATATTCGTAGTGAATTCAAACCTCAATGCATGGTATTAGTAATTAAGTTGGCTTTTCGTGGGATCTAATTTTTAGCCATATATTATATCTGTCCATTACTAATGATTAATAAATTCAGTTCTCACTTAGTGACCAGTTATTGTGGCCTAAGCTTCGCAAATAATATAAAGACACTTCGGCCTTTGGCTGTAATGATTTGCCAGTTGATTTGGATGACCATTACAAGTGAGTAGCGAGTTTTTTCCTCACTACTTACCTCATACTCGTGGCTTTGTCGCAAAATTAAGCTAAGCTTCACAAATGACTTAAAGGTATCTTGGCATGAAGGTGATGGTTTGCGAACTACTCTGATTGAAAATTACTACTGATACCAGGGACTCCTGTTTGTGGCCTTATTTCAAACTAAGCTAATATTATTAATGCGTCTTGGCGTAGGGTAACATGTCTACCTTTGACTTTCAAATAAACTGTCCAGAAAGACTATTCCATATTTTAGAAAAATCCACCCGGAACATTCTTATTTCAACCACGTTCTCGATTTATTTAATATTCAAATGAAACACTTCGTCCTAGAATGTTTGTAGCCAAGTTTAATGTCCGGAAGGAGAATTTCTGAATATTTAATAAACGAGGGACTTGCGATAAGCTTATCCCAGGTTGATATTTTTCTAAAAAGAATAATTGTCCAACGATTCTATTTGAAATAAAGTGAATTTATATATCAGTTTATCGATTTTAATTGGGATCCGAAGGCGTTTTTATCACAGCTCAGCTGATTTAAACTGATTTAAACAACGTAAAAAGGTCGGATTAAATGTAGGCAAATACGAAGTTGAATAGTGAATGGAATAACCATTAATGAATTAATAGCAGGAAATTTTAAACATTATTGTAAAGAACTTGTAATGTAAGACAATATTTTTTGATCTCAAGAGAAAAAAAAATGAAATTAATGTCAAACGGAGATTACAAAAATTATCAGAAGATTGTTTTTTTTCGTTAATTTTAGGAAAAAGAAAGGAAGAAAATGTCTCTTCTTTCTTCTTTGCCCCAATCGTTTTCACTGCTGGAATCTAATTGTTGTTTTTCTTGTGGCAACATTAACAAGTGTAAAAGAGTCAGAAATTGTCTTTGATTTATTATGCGTGGGATGGACCAGAAATGCTTCAGTGTCTCTGGTTGATTGAAGTTTTTTACATTGTCTCTCTTGGCGCCACAAGATAGTTTAAACTATCAACGTAATAAACCGACCCAAATAAACACCAGCGAAGTTCTCAAAGCAACCTCACTCATTAGGCAATTCAGGAAGGTGCCTTTAAAATCCCTAAATCCGTCAGAATCCAGGCAGCCAATGCTTTGGCTACAGCCATAGACCATGCGCTTAACTTGAACAGTTCGCTTGACTGGGATCACCTTTTCTCTTTCACAACACTTGCGTTCGACATTCCTGTCAGTAAGAACCCCACATCATCTGTCTCATCTATTGTAAAAAAATATATATATATATATATATATATATTTCTTTATTCAATTCTTCTAAAATAAATGCCACCGAATTTTCTAATTTTCCTAATCCTAAAATATTTCATACTTCAATTACTGTCGTCGATTCTAAGAGACTCCGTGCCCTCATTAATACTATGCTGATCGAGGTTGAAGTCTCAGCTCCAGTTAAAGTATGATACTATACTAGCTACTACACCAGGAGTTCTCACAGCTTTCCGTCGGAAACACCTTGCGCCACCATCAGATGTCAGATTTATTCAGATGGAAAACAATGATTCAAATATTGAAAACTCAAAGGAAGCGATGGTTGCCGCTCTGAAGACCTTCTCGGGAAGCAACAGTGAAGGTGTGGACGGCCATCGAACTAGCCACATCAAGGGCTTAATTTCTGCCCACACTGCCGAAGCTGGTGAACATTTAAAAAGATCCATAACAGCTTTTATTAATACCCTTCTCTAAGCTGAGGTACCCCAACATGCACGCGACTTAATATTTTTCTGCTTTAAAAATAAAAGACGCGCGTATCTGACCTATTGCTGTTGCTAACATTTTTTCGTCGACTTGCGGCAAAAATAGCATGTAGAGATGCTGTGAAGGAGATAGGGCAAGAACTGCGACCTGTCCAGCTCGGGGTAGGCAGACAGGTCGCATTTGAAGGCGCGTTTCATGTCACAAGATTATTTTTCGGGAATGCATCACCTGTTTCCTCCCGCATCTTATTAAAACTGGATATGAAAAGCTTTTTCAATAGCATCAGAACGGATCATGCCCTGGAAGCTTGCCATCAACGGACTTCTTCCATATTTAAACTGGCTCATCTTTCGTATAGTCATCTAACTATGTTTACTGCCTCCGATAATATTATCCATTCTGCTACCGAAATTCACTAAGGTGATCCACTTAACCCGCTATAATTCGCGATCGCTGTCGACGAGGTAGCCCGTTCCATCGCCTCTCCGCTCAAGATATGGTATGTAGGCGATACGACGCTGGGAGGACCCATCGAGGCCGTAGCTGGCGACCTCCGACGAGTTATTCCCGCTTCATCTTTGCTTGTCATAGATAATAAATTTGAATTATAGTGCAGATGATTTCGAGGGTGCTATCCGGGATATTTTGGGCACCTGACCGAGTGGTTAGGACATTCGTATTCTGACCATGAGACCCGGGTTCAAATATCACCATGGTCGATTTGCTAGGAAGGAGACTTCCTGAAGTTATTGGAATGGAGAGGCCGATTCCAGCGTGTGGCACTTTTGGAAAGTGCGTGAAAAACATGACACGGGTTGACCCAAGCCTTATGAGTGAAATTGGGTTACAAAACACTTGGGGGCCGGCGATAGCTGTGCTAGCATAAAGTCACAAGTCATCGTGACCGAGGGTTTGAGTGTGCTGGCCTTGTTCAAATTGTTGCTCACGCTAGAAAACACGCTCGCTCCCAGAAACTGTAACTAAGGTCTGCTCAGCATACTTGCAGTATAAACCATAGGTGGGCTCTTTGGGTGTTGCATAAACACAAATGCGCCTGAGCAAGCGTCTGCAATAGGGATTGGCTATCCGCCCTAGTAGACGGGTATCCTGGAATACGAGTGGCCAACTATTCTATTCGGGATATTAGACTCATCACCTAAAGAGGAATTACACATTCTTGGTTCTCCAGTCTTTCCAATGGCAATTCGAGAATGTTTGGATGATAAGCATGTCATTCTAACAAGAATGACTGAAAAATTGCAATTAATTGATGCACACCCTGGCCTCTTCTTCTTGAAGAACAGTTTTTCGCTACCGAGGTTCCTCTATATTCTCCGAAGTGCCCCTTGCTACCTCGAACAGGATTTCTTAAACGAGATAGATATCATAATTAAGAGATGCACAGAGTTAATTTCGGCGAAACTGGCTGGAGGCAGGCGAAACTCCCTTTGAATTTCGGAGGCCTGGGCCTTCGATCAGCGGCAGACTTGGCCCTTCTAGCATATCTTTCTCCATTTTCTTCCAGTCGTGAATTAATTGATGAGATACTCGGTGGATGGTCTCAATGTTTTTTGGGGAGTTCTTTCGAACAAGCTTGCAGCGTCTGGGCCCAAGAATTAATTTCTATCTCACAAGACACACCAAAACAGAAAAATCGGGATAAAACGAAATTCAAGGCTAATTTGAGGTTCTCGCTAGATCAGCACCACTTCGCCTGTTTACTATCTACTTCACAGTGCCGTCCTCATCTATTGGTACCCTTTTGGTTGATAAATGCACTCGGGTTAGAGTCGCGATCAGTCTTGTGCTCAAATTATGTGAGCTTTACAGATGCAGATGTGGATCTTCCATTGATGAGTTTAGTTTGCATCCTCTCTTCTATCGTCGTAGTGCCGGCTGATTTCCAAGGCATGCAGAGCAATAAACGACATTATCAGAAGAGGTCTGGATGAAGTTGGGTTCCCTTTCCAAATTGAACCTTAGGGCTCGATCGTGGTGATAGAAAGCGGCAGGAAGGGATTAACATTTTGCCTTTTAAAATAGGGAAGTCGTTGATTTGGGATGCGACCTGTGCCGATTATTTTCGACCGGTAATTTGGTCATGTCCGCGGTTGAGCCGGGGTCTGACACACGGGACGCGGAGATAATAAAAAAAAAAGTTAAATATTCTTCTTTTGCGGACAGTTTTATTTTTACTCCACTGGAAGTTGAGGCTTTTGTGGTTACTGGTCCTCATTCTATGGCGTTCCTTCGGATGGTTGGCGGGATGGCGTCTCGATTAAGGGACGAGCCTCGCGAAACGGAATGGCTCTTGCAGTGTGTCTCACTGGCGATGGTTCGAGGTAATGCTTTCGCCATCATTGCGACTGACAGAGGATAGCAAAAGAAAAAATATGGATGTATATTTGTATATATTCTATTCTTGCGAGCATCTTTAGTTTCTTGTGGTCAGAGTTGAACGGACCGAAGACAGACAGACGAAGAAAGGACGGGTGCGTGGAGGATGTCGGTTTGAGAGTAAAATGTTTTCTAGTGAATATTCAAACATGACTTCAGATATTCAGTAACACATACACACAAACAGATTTATTTGGACAGCAACCCTTTTTTTAAACATGTTTCGTTGAATATGGTAGACAACGGAAAATTTGATGAATTTTTTTTATTTAGTGTTTCTAATATTCTTACATTTTTTCCTTTGGTCGGAGTAAGGAAGTAAAAAAAAATGGTCCGTATGGTCAGTTGTCCCTAGGCGCTTCCGGAAACTTCATTAGCCATTTTCAAGGGTGTTTTCTAGTTAAATGTCATTAACTTCTAATTATGGTTGTCAGTTTGAGATGTAGTTTTTGTGATACTTAAATGATAGTAGCTTTTATTCCGAGCCGTGCGAAATGAACGTGGATTGAATTCGAGTTGGCGTCTTTCTATTAAAAAAAAAAAAAAAAAAAAAAATCAACACACCATTTCTGCTGCTGAATAAGGTTAGATTTATACTGGGTGCCAGATGTTTTGTGTAAAGGGCCTTTCTAACGGCGAGATGTTTTCCGTTACGGGACCTATGTAAGATGATAGTGTTATCAACCAGAATCTTCCTGACGTGTTGTTGTTGTACATTGTGAGTGATTAAGTGCGTTTTTATTGAACTTTGGTCAGATAAATTCCCGAGAAGTCGGTGATGCTTTAATCGATAAAGCTAATTAATTTATGACAAGAAAAAAGTCTTGTACTGGGTAGTTAAATTGATATACTATATTTATTATCATTAGTTTAGATTTGACAGCTTTATTTTGATTAGTGACGACGAGGTTGGCGGTTTTCATTTTCTGTGATTTATTATGTCTTACATGTTTTTTTTTCCGGATTTTCCTTGTCTGTCAGATTCAACGAAATACACGCACACACACAAACACACACAGCGACACACACACAGAGACACACGCACAGACACGCACAAAGAGAAACACATAGACACAGACACACAAACACACACAGATACACACACAGACACACACACAAACACAGACACACACACACAGACACACACACAGACACACACACATACATATATCGCACGTAAAACAGTAATCTCCCTTTATGCTTAATAAAAAATAATATTCACAGCTTTAAATAAAAAATGAAGGTATTTTAGTAATAAATACCATTAATCCCTGTTTATTTAAATATAGAATAAAATACTTATCCTCATTTATTTTATATATATATATATATATATATATATATATATATATATATATATATATATATATATATATATATATATATTAAAATCCCGTCTATTTTATATTCAACATACATATTTTTAAATAAAAATGATAATCCACTTATAATATATGGACTGCGCCAGCATTGCGTTATTTTTATTAAAATTTAAATTATATATATATATATATATATATATATATATATATATATATATATATAGAGAGAGAGAGAGAGAGAGAGAGAGAGAGAGAGATAGATAGATAGATAGATAGATATGAAAAACTATGATATTAGGTTGGTGCAAAAATAATCACGTAATAATGTCGTTTTTTGACGTATTTTTTAACGTCAAAAAACGACATTATTACATAATTATTTTTGCACCAACCTAATAGATAGTAAGAAAAACTGTAATAGCTAGCTAGCTAGCTAGATAGATAGATAGATATGTGTAACAATTATAGATTTTGTTTCTCACCGGTAGAGTTGTGAAGAACAGAATATATTTTTATTAGTAATACAATTTTTCGATATCTTATTATACAGAAAACACTGTTTTATTAATAGTAGCACTCAATGTGCGATACTTTATATTTAGATATAGAGAAATATAGAGAGATTGGGATTGACATGATACATAGAACGGGATAGATAAACACGATTTTTCATATCTATCTATCTATCTATCTATCTATCTATCTATCTATCTATCTATCTATCTGTTACAGTTTTTTCATAACTGTCTGTTTATCTAAGTTGGTTTATATCTATCAATCTATCTATGTATCAAACTATTGTCAAAACGAAATAAAAAAAAAATGAACAAAGACAATTATTTTATGGAAGAAAGAATGACGAATGTTGTGACCAAAGAATGCAAAGAATTGTTCGTCCGTCGAGGAGAGCGAGGCGGACATTAAATGGTTCATTGTTTAAGAGCACGAGTTCTACTCGGAGACTGGGTGTTATTGTATTGTTCTTGACTGCTGTCGAAGGAAGTCGAAGGTGGCAATGATTTCCTATTGTTCCAAACCTCCGAGTGTAATAATGCAGTTCTGTTTTCGAAAGACAAGAGTTTCGCTGTTTAAAATTGAAATAAAATAAAATAAAATGAAATAAATAAAAAAAAAAAAAAAATGAAAACTTCTGTTGAACGGCGAAAAATAAAACTCTGTCAATGTAGAAACCCTATATTGTTAGTGATGAAAAATAATGTCACTAAGTTCGTTAAAACACACAGACACACACACACACTCACACGCACGCACACACACACGCACAAACAAACAAACAAACAAACAAACAAACAAGGTGAAGTAATAGATAGAGGGTTGGATTGAGGAATCGGAGAGCCGAGTTCGAATTCCAGTCGAATCCATTACATTCACTTACGTGCTAATACTCTTGAGAAAGATGTGAATCCTCTTCTTCTCCCTCCAGCTATGGGTAAAAAGGAGGGCAGACTGGGTTCTATAGCCTTGGATGGCAACTGGTCTAGGACAACACTGAATTTAAAACCTGCGGAGGGTCGTTTGGGGACCTTGTGGCACGTAGTGCACCAGGTCTCTGTATTCAGCCCTTCAAAAAATGTAGCTGGTTCTGCACAAAACTGATGTGCTGTTGTCGGGCTGTCAGTTTCCTAGCAACTGTTCTGCTTGACCCTCATACGTCGAATTCGACGAGAGAGTCAAGCATATTTACACACACACACACACACACACACACACACATATATATATATATATATATATATATATATATATATATACAGAAATCCCTCGATTAATGTGCATTCGATTAATGCGTTTTTGATTAGTGCTGTATAATTTTTATATACCAAAATTCGATTAGTGCATACATAATACTCGATTAGTGCGGCAAAATTTTCTTCCATTTAACTATAGTAATTGAAAATTATTTTTTTATAGTTACCGATTAATTAAAATTTTTCTAAGATTTAAAAATTGAAAATGGGTAACTATTTTGTTTGTCAAGTATTACGTTATCGAAATAATCACAAAAGTGTTAAAAATGGACGGTCATAAATAAATAAAATTTATAACATAAGCCGATAATAAAAATACGTATTTGAAAAATTGTCTCTATTCAAATTCTTATATATATTTTGATTTTTTTCGTGTTTATTTTGAAGGTCTTAAAAGGGAATTTCTGACTTTTTTGTTACAGACAAAAAGAGAAAAAAGTACCGAATTGCTAAGTAATATCAGTCCCTTTTATATAGCATTGAATGTTAAACATTCTTCTCAAAGATGAAGAGGAGACATGTGACAACAGAGACAACGGATCTTACAGAAGCATACAAAGAATACCATGGATGAAACATGTGAGCAATGAGGAAGTTTTACGGAACATAGCAACAAAAATAAACGTAAACAGCAATCCCTATTAATGCGAATTCGATTAATGCGTTTTCGATTATTACGCTATATATACCAAAATTCGATTAGTGTATACCTAATACTTGATTAGTGCGATAAAATATTCTTCAGTTTAACCGAAGGAATTGAAAAATGAGTTTTTGTTGCGGATTCCGGGATGAAATCCGGTCTCAAATGAATGACAAACGCAGGAATGAAATATAGCAAATAAATGTAATAATACAATTGGTAATACGGTTAGTAGATCCAGAAATGCGGTTAGTATCAATAATAATATATATACAGTCTGGGAAATTCAGTATCGAAGTATGACTTCCTTCTGAGTCTACGTGCTCGCAACTGTGACTCCTACAAAGCGGTTACCTCACACTCTCACTGTATCACTGTATCAGTGTATCTCTGTTACTCGCTCCCGGGCATTCACCGGCAGCAGTAGAAGTACACACTGGGCGAGCCCACTTGTATGAAAAAGGGGTGGACCCCTTAACAGTTTCTTTTTTTTTTTTTTAGTTAACAGACGAGTGTGAAGCGGACGCTTTCCTTCAGCGTTCAGTTTTGCATATTATCCAAATAACGTCTTTTAAAATTAGTTCTATGAGATTTCTCGGACATTCAGGCGGATTATAGTGCGGACTATTTAAGTTAGTTTTGCTCTCAAAATCCACTCAAGAGGCCATTTATAAGAACGTCAGGAGCGGGGAGTCGACCCTTGTTGAGATCATAGATTCAATCTGAATTCCAGTTACTTTCCTTAGCTGTATTGTATGTGCTTACGTGCTATGTACGGTTTTGAATACAGAGTTGCTCTTCTCCTAAACTCGTTGCCAACCAAGGCTGACCTACTGTTTGCTCATAGTTCGAACGTTTGAATTCAGAGTTATCCTTCTCCTTGACTGGTTGCCAACCAAGGCTACATGGCCCAGTCTCTTCCGTTGGAGAACATCAAAAATAATAATGATTCCAATTCTTTCAACTGTTGTTCAAATGATCGAGGAGGAGTCTGAACCGGACGGTATTAAGTTCTATTTCGTCCTATTTTCAAACAATTTCTTCTCACAAAATCTACCAAATTCTTTTTTCACCGGGGACCCCAGCACTGTAGGGTCCGGATAATAATTATGACCGCTTAGGAAACTCATATCAATTCGCTAAGTGGAGAAATATGTTGACTTACTACAAATGCGAATTGTATTACTCAGCAATATGAGATTTCCCTTGCTGCTGAAGAAATAGTTGCGGGCAAGATTTCCACCTCATTATTAATCCCTTTAATTTCAGAAGCGAGGGGTAGATCCCGCTCGAGTTGCTTTTTCCCATGAATCGCAAGTTTGTGGAGCCGACTCCCAAGTGGATGCTTCTTCCATCACTACAATCTTAATCTGTTCAAGTGCAGGATTAACTGTTATCTTCCTAACACATCCACATAAACCGAGCTTCTTATTCTATAAACCCCTAAATCAAGAGGAACATAGGCCTATCTATTTAAAACGTGTTTTATCTATCTATCTATCTATCTATCTATCTAATGATACTTTTTTCTATCTCATTCTTTCTATCTATCTATCAATCTATCTATCTATCTATATATATATATATATATAATTTTTTTATTCTATCTCTCTTTATCTGATAAATATTTAATTCGACCTGCGGGTTCGAGAAATCTTTAGTTTCTTGTTTGAGATTTTCAAGTGCGCAATCCACTAGATGTACACGGCTTAAAGTAAGAGTAAAATAAGGCGTCTATTTCAAATACGAGTATCCACTAATAAACTAATATTAACGATTGGGGTAAGAAAAATGTTAAAATAAATACATTAATTACATATATATATATATATATATATATATATATATATAATGAAATTATTATTTTAATATATATATATTGTTAATATGTTATTTTTATAGATACAAGTATTAATGTAAATGCTCTGTTAATGATAAAATATTAATTTCTATGAAGTTTCTCGGATATTCAGGCCGGTAAGTGTTGTTAATAGAGTTTATTATAAACAGATCATTTAGATAAATATTTGTATCTATAAAAATAACGAACAATATATATATATATATATATATATATATATATATATATATATATATATATATATAGGTTGGTGCAAAAATAATGACGTAATAATGTCGTTTTTTGACGTATTTTTTAACGTCAAAAAACGACATTATTACGTCATTATTTTTGCACCAACCTAATATATATATGATTAAATAGACATATAATGTGTATTTAATTTATTATAATGCTTTCAAGTTCTTAGAAATTCTTTAGAAAATCTTCTTAGATGTGAACGCTTGTTTACAAATCATCATAACCACAACGGCTAATTTTTAAATAATTACAACAGAGCGCGTTCACGCGTGTTTTCAAAAAACACTATCACACCGATAACTGTTACACTATGTTTGCCTTCAACCCTTGAGGATGATCTCGGGTGTGATCGAAAGTACTTGGGATAATAAAAACTACAGCGCCTTCTTTGATGAATTTCATTTTTGCATCAATAAGATAATTAGAGAATTAGAAAAGATTATTGTGAAAATAAATAGACATATGCCTATATTATTTAATGAAACATGCTTCAATGAAGGTATGCTACCTAAATGCACACATACACACGCACACACACGCACACGCACACACACATATATATACATATACATACATATATATATATATATATATATAAGTTCGAATATATATACACACACACATATATATATATATTCGAACCTACGTTACATATATATGTGTGTGTGTGCGTGAGTGTGTGTATGTGTGTGTGTGCGTGTGTGCGCGTGCGCGCGTGCAGCACCTTCGGAAAGTGACTGAAAACCATACCACACGTTGACCCAAGCCTTGTGAGTGAAATTGGGTAGACGGAACACTTGGGGCCGTCGATAGTTGTACTAGCACGAAGTCACAAGTCATTGTGACCGAGGGTTTGAGTGTGCAGGTGTTGTTCAGATAATGCTAGATAACACGCTCTCTCCCAGAAACAGTAACTTACGTCTGCTGAGCATAGTTACATTATATACCACAGATTGGCTCTGTGGGTGTTGAGTAACAAAAATATGGCAGAGCGTGAGTCTGCAATACGGATTAACTAACCGTAGTAGTCGGCTATCCTCGAATACGAGTGGCCAGCTATTATTATTATTATTATATATATCAAGTATGAACATGGACACAGTATGTTGACAGTGTTTTGAATATAAAATATTCTATAATACTAAAAAATACATACAACGATCCATTTTCATTTTTAACAAATAATTCATCCTTGATCATGGCTAAAGGTGTAGCCGAAAGCGCTTGGAAAAATAAAACATTTGGACAGTTTTTGTATAATTTATCTACGGAAAAGAAAAATAATTATAAGATCATATGAGAAATTATGTAGAAAACTAATCAAAGCACCTTGTCTCTCTCTCATATATATATATATATATATATATATATATATATATATATATATATATATATATATATATTTAGCGTGTATATATATATATATATATATATATATACATATGCTCTATACATAATATATATATATATATATATATATATATATATATATCCTATATAAATTATATCTATCTATCTATCTATCTATCTATCTATCTATCTATCTATATATGCAGAGGTTTCATTGAAGACGACTGAGAAGGGAGTGTTGTTAAGCTTTTTATTATATATATATATATATATATATATATATATATATATATATATATATATTAGGTTTTTCAAAAGTAATGTCGTTTTCTCACATATGTCAATATGTGAGAAAACGACATTATTTTTGCACCAACCTAATATATATATATATATATATATATATATGTATGTATTTATGTGTGTGTGTATATATATATATATATATATATATATATATATATATATATATATATATATATATATATATATGTATGTATTTATGTGTGTGTATATATGTATATGTGTATATATATATATATATATATATATATATATATATATATATATATGTGTGTGTGTGTGTGTGTGTTTGTGTGTCTGGTACAACATTCTTCTTTATTTCACTTACTGAGCGCCGTAGTTCAAATACCGCATATACTAATTTACTGATAGTTAGTGCTGGCATTTACTATTGCCCCAGGATTATTTAATTTATATCTCAAAACAACGCATTATTGCAGTGAGTTAGATTTTCACTGGGTACTTTTGCGAAAGATGTAGTTAGTTTCCCGTAGCCTTGTGCCAGATTATGATATATTTAGTAAACACTCTCTGTTGTGAAAAAAAAAAAAAAAAAAAAATCTGCCTCGTTCTTGTCTTGTTTATGATTCCATGACCTTGGGCAGTAGATTGTCAGTTTTTCCCGCCAACAGTAAGCTGCCGCCTTTTTCTGGTCTTTTTACTTACGTAAAAGTTCGTTTGAATTTCAAGGTCAGTAAAGTTGTTTATTCATCATGTAAGTAAATGACTTCTGGAGGCGGTAAAACAAAATAACTGGTATTTTGTAAAGGAAAAGAGGCGCGAAGACCGATACATGCATACATACATACATACATATATATATATATACATATATATATATATATATATATATATATATATATATATATATATATATATATATAGCATATACACATATATATATATATATATATATATATCGCACATACATATATATATATATATATATTTATATATATAGTATATATACATATATATTATGTATATAGCATATATATATATATATATATATATATATATATATATATAGCATATATAAGCAATGTATATATATATAGCATATACATATATATATATATATAGTATATATACATATATATTATGTATATAGCATATATATATATATATATATATATATTGCTTATATACTTGTATATATATATATATATATATTGCTTATATATATACTTGTATATATATATATATATATATATATATATATATACGTGTGTATATCCATATATATATATATGCTATATACATAATATATATGTATATATACTATATATATATATGTATATGCTATATATATATATATATATACATGCAGAGGTTTCATTGAAAACGACTGAGAAGGTAGTGTTGTTAAGCTTTTTTTAATATTATTACAATTATCGTCAGTGGCTGACTGGGTCTTAAAATATTGTTTGCCAGGAGACCCACAACGACATCTCGTTTAATTTTCATAACGAATAAATAAAATTAAAAAAAAATCACATTATGAAGGACTTTATCTATAAATACATAAAGTCCTTCATAATGTTTGAGCTGTACTTATGAGTATAATTTTGTTGTATTTCTTTAAGGCATGTGCTACCAGTAATCCCCTCACTGATTCTATCGCCACATTTTCCAATCAATCCACGAACTACAACTACAACTAGAATTATTGACGTCCTATTCTTCCTTTATTATTATTATTATTATTATTATTATTATTATTATTATTATTATTATATTATTATTATTATTATTATTATTATTATTATTATTATTATTATTATTATTATTATTCAGCTCGTTTAAACACTTAAAAATAAGGAAAGAGTTAACATTAAAAAGAAGAAACCAAATCTCAATAATATCGATTATGAACACGGACACAACGTGCTGACAGTGTTAGGAAATTAAAACATTCTTATTGCTATAAAAATGTACGTATTCAGACAGATAAAAAAAAAAAAAAACTTTTTTGATAATGGCTAATGAATTAGGATAGTTCTTTAACATTCTATGACCAAAACAGAAATCACTTGTACGAATGCTTTGAAGTGTATATAGAAGACGGTTTGCTGCCCAAATACAGAATTATATATATATATATATATATATATATATATATATATATATATATATATATATATATATATATATATATAAGTGAACATTAAAGTCAACACACAGGGACGACAGATGATTGATGATTGCGTTTAGTGTGAAACAGTCGGTCGCCTCTGAGTGTTGACTTCAATGTCCACTTTTATATTTACATAAGCACTTTTTCTGATACTGAGCAATTCATCCCATAAATATACCATAACTTAAAACTATATTCGTTCATATATATATATATATATATATATATATATATATATATATATATTTGATAGAAAAAATTATATAAATATATTTTGTATATCTTTCCGTCTTGACAATTTGCACAGTCTTTTCTTCGAAGGTGCTTTATTTATTTTACCATATTCTCATTCAATCTGCAGTCTTATTGGTCTTGACCTCGCATCTCGGCTTCAGTACTTTGAACGTTGACTGGGATGAAAGAAGCTGAGAGTTCCACAAGCAAGAAGTGTAACGGAAGAAACTGTTGGCATAGAACTTGCGGCTACATCTAGCCATTTAAACTACAAGAAGATGGGATCTTGGTGCCAAACAACTACTGCGCTTAAATTCATAATGTCTAGTACCATAGACGATGATATGCATTTTTTAACGTCAAAAAACGATATTATTTTTGCACCAACCTAATAAATACATATGTGTTTGTATGTGTTTACATGTTTAGGTACGTTTGCGCGTGTCTGTTATTTACGTGTGTTCATTTTTATGTGTGTGAGCGTGTGTAATGGATAACGGTAAGGATTGATGAATCAGAGAGCCGAGTTCGAATTCCAGTCAGATCCATTACATTCACTTACTTGGTAATACCCTTGGAAAAGGTATGCATCCCCTCCTTCTCCCTGAAGCTATGGGTAAAATAACAGGACACACTGGATTCTATAGCCTTGGATGGGGAACTGGTCTGCCGCAGAAAGAAATGGCAACCTACTGCGGGAAAAAATCTGCCTCATCAGTCATGTATCGAAAGATACATGATCGCCTAGAGATACATGTATCACGCATGGCATATAAATTACTGAGCACATGTTTGTGTTTGTGTGTGTGTGTCTGTGTGTTTAAGAGTATGTATGTGTGAGCCTTTCTTTATGTGATTATATGCGCACATGTGTGTGTGTAGTTGTGTGTCTCTATGTGCGCCTGTTAGGGTTTGCTAGCGTGTGTGTTTCCGTGTGTTTTTCTGCGTGTTTGTGTGTTTATATGTGTGCTTTTGTGTGTGTCTTTGCGCGAGTGCGTTTCTGGGTGCATACGTGTGTGCGCGTTTGTGCGTACGAGTGTGTATAAGTGGGTTTGTATTATATGCGTTTTCCCGTATTGATAATATAGTAAATATAGTGAGATGGAGAGAGGGTGGGGAGAGCGAGAGAGAGAGAGAGAGGAAGATATATATATATATATATATATATAGAAAGAGAGAGAGAGAGATAGAGAGAGAGAAAGAAATAAGAAGAAGAGAGGGAAGTGATATAGCAAGAGAGGAGAGAGGAGAACAAAGAAAGAGACAATAGTGAGTGAAAGAGAAGAGAGATAGAGAGGGGCGGAGAAAGAAATAGAGACGTGAGAGAAGAGAAGAAAGAGGGTGACATAGAAAGAGTGGAGAGAGAAAAGGGGAGGAAGGAGAGGAGAGTGGCGTAACAGATAAAGAGAAGATAGAGCAAGAAAGAGAGAAATGACGAGAAAGAGGGAGAGAGGAGATAGAGAAAAAGGGACAGAAGAGGGAGATGAAAAAGGCAAAGAGACGAGAGAGAGAAATAAAGAGAAAGGGAAAAAAGAGAGAAAAGAGAGCGATATTATGCTGGTGCAAAAATAATTTCGTTTTCTCACATAGTAACATGTGTCAGAAAACGAAATTATTTTTGCACCAACCTAATATTAGGTTGGTGCAAAAATAATGACGTAATAATGTCGTTTTTTGACGTATTTTTTAACGTCAAAAAACGACATTATTACGTCATTATTTTTGCACCAACCTAATAGAAAGAGAGTATGAGAGAGAGGAGCGAAAGATAGAAAGAGAGAGAGAGAGTGTGAGAGAGAGAGCGAGAGAGCGAGAGTAGAGAATGGAGGTATGTTTTGACGTAATTATAAAAATAGATTTTATGCAAGTGGCAGTTAAATTTGGGACAAATGAAAACGCCCACTTGTGTAGGTTGGGAAAATCCACTTTTGAACATTTTAAATAAATAAATATAAACAATGTGCTACGAACTTCTCCATTAGAGAGACACGATGAAATATATGTAGAATGACTTCATTAAATGCTGTAGGTATGTTTCCACCCTCCCCACCCCGACACTCATGGTGGAATCTGCGGATAGTAACTAGGTTTTCAGATAAATTCCTTCGTTTTATTCCCAATGTTATTTGAATCAAACCGAAAAATATTTCTACTAGTCGAATTGCCCACGTCTTGCTACGTGTCAGACATTTGTATTTTTGTAAGAAAATGATGACTGATTTTAAATCATTGTTATAATTTGTGGAGAACAATGATGTATTTCAATATTACTCAATGATCTTGCCGATGTAACCTCCATCTTCTGGCTTTCTCCTTCTATATTTTAGAGAGGAGTCATTCCCTTGTAAAATTTTAAATTTCATTTAAATCCAAGGGAAAAATTGCAGTAGTGTGTGTGTGTGTGATCTGGCCCCTTTGATATGTATTTAATGTAAATATAATGATCGTTCGGGAAAGAACGTTGAAGATTTGTTGTTCATAAGCAGTAATTTGGACTTTGCTAAGCAGACGTTTTTCCTGTAGCTGAGTGGCATAGCACGTCAGATCAATTGACGGTTTCGTATAGGACACAGATATAATTCTTGTTGGAATGCGCAACGAAATTTCTCGAACATTCGGGCTGGTAAATATAATTAATACTATTTATTAAAAAAAAAACACAGAGCATTTAATTAAAGAAATTGTATCTATTAAAAATAACATATAAACAAAAAATCTATGAGGTATTTATCCTTTTCATAAATATATTTATCATACCCTGACGAGTAGTATGGCAGTAAAACTTGAAGTGTGAAGGATGTCTTTCAAAATTTTACACACACAGACACACACACATATATATATATATATATTACAGCAAAAATAAAAAATTACGTCATGTAATCGAATCGAGGGCTTATAATTGGCATTAATTTGTGTCAGTCTGGAATAGACTATACCTACATAAGATAATTTTGCTGTAATATATATATATATATATATATATATATATATATATATATATATATATATTAGATAGGAAATAGACAATAAGAAGGCATTTTTAAAAGCAAAAGCTAAAATAAAAACAACCGGTTTCGTCCCAGGACTTATCAAGTTATTTATTCTGGGAATTTAAAAGCGTGTAAATTAATTTTAATTAACGAATGTAATTAAATGGGTAAAAAAAGCCGCAATTAGCTGATAAATGCCTAGTTTATTTGCGTCTTCCCTATATTGGTACAGAGGGTGAGAGTTTATCGAAACGTATCTCACGTTTAATCAATAGTTGTTATTTTTCGGCGAATGTTACGGTAATATTTGTTACCGGTCCTGCTTTCTCTTCCATTCGTAAGGACGTTCTCCCTCCCCATCATGTTAATTCAGTGATTTACCAATAGAAGTGTAGTTGTGGACACGACTACATAGGGAGGACGTCCCAGCGTTTGGATTCGAGAATAAAACAGAATTAACCCCCCAGGATTTTGAATCCGTCCTTCACGAATAGCCAACTGACCAACAGTTCTGGTTCTGCTATTGCTGAACATTTAATAAATAGAAGGAAATGCGTGGAAAATTTTAATGGTGACCGATTTATAATTTTATCTAGGTCCTACTCCACATTTCACCTCAAGGTCCTGGAGTCCTTGTATATCAGATCTCGCGAGCCTTCCCTTTGTAAACAGAGGGAATGCTTGCTGGGTCTGAATATTATTGGACTCTAGTCTCTTGAAATTCATAATTTTTTCCCCACATTTAATTATTAGATTGGTGCAAAAATAATGACGTTTTTTGACGTTAAAAATACGTCAAAAAACGTCATTATTTTTGCACCAACCTAATAC
Source organism: Acanthosepion lycidas (assembly GCA_963932145.1). Taxonomy (NCBI): domain Eukaryota; kingdom Metazoa; phylum Mollusca; class Cephalopoda; order Sepiida; family Sepiidae; genus Acanthosepion; species Acanthosepion lycidas. Next base: position 101,345,930 of record OZ010581.1, read on the forward strand.
ATTCGTTAATTTAAATTAATTTACACGCTTTTAAATTCCCCGAATAAATAACTTGATAAGCCCTGGGACGAAAGCGGTTGTTTTTATTTAAGCTTTTGCTTTTAAAAATGCCTTCTTATTGTCTTTTTCTATCTATTATTAAATTCTGTACCGCGAAAAACTTATATATATATATATATATAT
>OZ010581.1:101351112-101378612 GCA_963932145.1 Acanthosepion lycidas
ATCCGAAGATGCATTGGAATAGACAAAGATGACTTCCTAAAGCTAAGCAATGTATTAAGAAACAGAAAAAAAACCTTCGTTAGAAACAGAGTATTGAACTGTTACGTTATATATGTCTTTCTTTAAGGCAGTGAATACTGGACAATCTCCTCAGAGGTGTTATGCAATATCAGTCCTCTTATATAGTAGTGAATGCTAAACAATCTCCTCACAGATGCAGAAGAAACTTAAAGCAACAAAAATGTCGTTTTACAGAAGGATGCTGAGGATAACATGGGCGTAAGATATGAGCAACAACGAAGTTTTCGAGAAAATGGAAACCAAAAGGAAACTGATACTTGACATCTGGGAGAGGCAGTTGAAATTTCTAGGGCACATAATGAGGAAAGAGTGCTTGGCAACTCTGACACTCAAAGGAAAGATTGAAGGCAAGAGGGATAGATGAAAACGATGCATAACATATTTAGTGAGCTTGAGTAAATGGATAGCGGAAAAAGGTTTAGCAGAAATAACAGAAAGACAAAATTTTAATGAGTTGCAAAGGGCTGAAAGTTGGGGAGAGCCATGATCGCGAGAGAATACGGAATATAAAGAAAAAGACTACATTGGCAACAAGGTCTGCTTAGTTTACAGTTTAATTGGCTAGATGTAACCGCAAGTTCTATGCCAACATTTCTGCTTTCGCACTTCTTACCTGTGGAACTCTCTTGTCTTCCGGCGAGCCAGCTTTTATCTTCAAAAATTCAAATGCAATTTTAATCGTTATCTACTGTCTTCTTGATTACACTAGTTTTATTGTTCTAGCTCCGTAATAATGTTTCTGTTTGGTTTGGTTTGTTTTACAGCATATCAACCTCAATGGGTTATTTAATGCCGACAATATTTTTATTGCTGCTAATATTTTTTTCCAAAAATGTATCACTGCTAATATTTTTTTTTCCAAAAATGTATCACTGCTAATATTTTTTTTTCCAAAAATGTATCACTGCTAATATTTTTTTTCCAAAAATGTATCACTGCTAATATATTTTTTTTCAAAAATGTATCACTGCTAATATTCTTTTTAAAAAATGTATCACTGTTAATATTTTTTTTCCAAAAATGTATCCCTGCTAATATATTTTTTTTCAAAAATGTATCACTGCTAATATTTTTTTTCAAAAATGTATCACTGCTAATATTTTTTTTTCAAAAATGTATTGCTGGTAATAATTTTTTTTCAAAAATGTATCACTGCTAATATTTTTTTTCAAAAATGTATCACTGCTAATTTTTTTTTTCAAAAAATGTATTGCTGGTAATAATTTTTTTTAAAAAATGTATCACTGCTAATATTTTTTTTAAAAAAATGTATCACAGCTAATTTTTTTTTTCAAAAATGTATTGCTGGTAATAATTTTTTCTTTAAAATTTTTACAAAAATGTATTGCTGGTACTTTAAATTATTTACAAAAATGTATTGCTGATACTAAAACCTGTTTTTACACTTTCCTAGTGTTTTTGACCTCAGTCTGGTGGTCAACTATTTGCCTAAAGCTGAGACCCTAACAGGTGCTACCAGCGAACCTGGGAACACCAGCAATTAAGTTCTACGCTACTCAAAATCTCCTGATCAGAGGCCTTGCATTTGGATGCCTTACCCAGGACGCGGATGTAGTTTATCGCCACACCCAAGATGGAATAATGTTTTTTTGTTTCTTATCCTTTCACATTCAGTAACCCCTTGTATCTTAGTGGCTTTACTGCCTTGCATAGGGTGACTTGATAAAAAACAATCTACTGTTTTATCCCTAATACATAAGTACATGAAATGCACCAAATATAATTAAGTGGCTATTATTCTAATCCGTTACCATATAATCCGATATTCTGTTTTTTTTTGTTTTTGTTTTTTTTCTGAACTTCTGAGGTAAAATATTCTAAATGGTTGTATATGTTGTGTAATGGTTAACGGTTCGAAATGAAAAATCGGCGATTTGAATTCCTGTCGAATTTTCTTAAATTCACTTTTCACTCAAAAGCCCATAGAAGCAATTTCGAATCCAACTTTTAAATCGTAAATTGATTACATTTTTGATGAATAATTTTTAAACGAACTTACAATTTCATCTTTATATCCTTTATGGTAGAACGCAAAAACTTTTCAGACAGCGGGGCTTACACTCACTTCATGTTGAAACCTAGTCAGTATCTACATAGGTAACAGATAGAGAATACCAGGCGCTGTAAGCTTGGGTGTGCAGGGGGTTTAATGGGTAACGGCTCAGATGGAGAAATCGGAGAGCCGAGTTCGAATTCCCGTTGGGTTCGTTATATTTACTTAAGAACAAATAACTTTAGGAAAGGTATGACTCCACCTCTTCTCCACCAGTTATGGGTTAATTAATAAAACTTGTATCACTAAAACCATTATTATCCGCAAAATGTAAAAATACGTTCTTATATTAAATAAACTGCAAAGGTTTGATAAGCCGTGAAAAGTGAATCAATCAAATTTCCGAACAACACAGACATTAGTATAGTTATTTTCTAAGCGTAGCTTAAATGTGACATAAGGACGAAAGTAGGGGCCACCCAGTGAGGATCGAACTCACTACTCAGTCGTAAATGATCTAGCAAGAGAATCTTCTTAACCATTACACCACGTCGAGGTACTCCACTAAGATTAGTATATTTATAGATTGTTTGTGATGTAGGATTTATTTTTAATTTTAAACATTCGCGTTCGAAACTAAAGGATTAGAATATTCATATCATACGCTCTACAGCCATTAATCCAGTTCTGCTCATCCAACAAATTATCTCTTTAACCCTTACAAGACGACAGGGCCGATATATCGAATGACGAAGAAGACGACTGGGTCTATCCGTCGCCCGATAATACAAATCTTGAGATTAGTTGGCTGGTCTTCGTATGAATCAATCAGATTGCTTCTCGCATTTCTTGCACATCTGCGCCTTTCAATGGCGGTTTCGATAATAGTTTCTTGTGTTCTGTGATTTCAAATCGATTTTTTTGTGTTCCAAGTGATCGAATATTAAAAAGGTTCTGTCTTAGCACTGAAACCCCAAATGAGGCTCCGTGTTCAAAGAGTTAAAATAGCAATGTATTTTAATTATCTTTTTTGGAATAGTAGTTTTATGGACATTTCAACACAAGAGACGTGTGGACGAAAATTTTGAAGGTTTACACAATGGCTCATGATCAAATGTCTCACGTGGAATGAGGAGTGAGGAGTATGCAACGACACGAGAAATGATGTTTATATAGGGACTTGTAAGCACAAAGTCAAGATGTTACTTTTCGAAGATTAAATCAAAAGAAAAAACTGGGCAAACATTTTTCCCGTGCATGGAACTTTACTTAGTATCTTATAGTCAGGATTTTGAGAAAGGAGGGCCTGGAGAGTCTGATACTCGCAGGTCGAATAGAGGGGAAAAGAGACGCATAACATACTTGGCTGGCTTAAGCAAGTGAATGGTAGAACGTGGTCGGGGGAAGTTGGCAGAAGCTCGAAACTTATTTAGAGACAGAAAGGATAGGAGGAAGTGGAGAGCCATGATCGCCTACGTCCTGAAAGGACACGGCACATGAAAAGAAATGGTCTGGATTAAGGATATCTTCTTCTTCTATGTGCCTTGTCCAATCATAGCTCTCTACAACTTCCCATGCCTGGTGACCCTTAGCCATTTTCTCCCTTTGCTAAGGCTTCCACACCACGTTCCGTCATCCATTCGCAAAAGCTCGTTAGGTAAGTGGCTTGCTGCTTTTCCCTATAAGTCTTGCCCTGTGAGGGTTACATTTTCCAAGCCCTCCTTCCTCATTATACGTCCAAGGAATTTTAATTGTTTCATTTTGAGTATAATTTTTCTTTCTATAGTCATTTCCTTTAAAACTCCCTCGTTGCTTACTCGCTCTGCCCATGGAATTCTCAGTATCCTTCTGTAGAACCGCATTTCTGCTTCCTCTAGTTTTCTCCTTATCCCTGGGGCGATTGTTCAATATTCACTGCTATCTAAGAGGATGAATATCACATAGCTATCCAACACTCTAAGTTTAATGATTTTTTTTCCGTCTCTCAACACTTTCTTTAGCTTTTGGAATGCTTTTGACGCTCTTAGGAAACGTATGAATCCCCCTCTTCTTCCCCACCTATGGGTTAATTAGTAGAATTTGTATCAGTAATTTATTATCTCCCCACAACATTCTTACAGTTCTAAAATATTTTCTGGCTTTATATAGCCCACAAAAGGTTGAGAAGCCATAAAAAGCAAAACAATTATTCAACCCTATAAAAAACAATCTCCGTGAATCAAAGATTCCAGACTGCTTCTCGTCTGAAGCTATTGCACAAAGAAATATTGTTTGTATAGTAAATTATTTTCTTTTTTTGTGAGTGTAGCATTTTTAAAATCAAAATTGTGGTTGATTTACAAAGAAATAAATTCAACCACAATTTTGATTTTAAAAATGAGACACTCACAAAAAAAAAAAAGAAAATAATTCACCCAGAAGGAAAATCCTTGAGAGTGCCGTCATTGAATATTATCCAAATACTAATCTACATCCAGTTTTTTCCCCCAAGCTCACCTTTCCTAAGAGAATCATTACTCTCCCAAGTCACCATATACAACAAATATATCAAGAAATCAAAAGAAAATGGTTGAATCTGTCATCACAACAATCCAAACAATATTTCAACATATGAAAAAATCAGTTATGTGCCATGCGTGATACACGCTTAGGCAATCATGTATCTTTCGATACATGACTGACGAAGCAGATTTTTTCCCTGCAGTACGTTACCATTTCTTTCTGCGGTAGACCATTTGCCCTCCAAGGCTATAGAATCCGGTCTGTCCTGCTATTTTACCATATCTGTTTGGGGGGGGGGGGGAGAAGAAGATTTATACCTTTCTCAAGGGTATTAGAACGTAAGCGGATGTAATGGATTCGACTGGAATTCAAACTTGGTTCTCCGATTCCTCAATCCAAGTCTCTATCCATTACCAACACCGTAAATGACGTAATTTTTCTGTTGAGCCAATGAATATAATATAATATAATATATATATATATATATATATATATATATATATATATATATATATATATATATAATATAATGCTCTTTATATATAAAATATATGCTGCCTAATATTATATGTTTATAAAAAACAATTGGTCCCGCAGTATGAAATTCCTGAGGAAAAAACTACTAAGACATATCACTCTATTAATTGAACTATATATTTAGTTCATGTCATGTTAACTGAAAGACACTTGTATAAAAACAATTCGTGGGTTTACCATATTACAAAATTCATATAAAAATTCTCACTTGAAATTTGGAACTTTAGCGTTGCGACTCACACGTTCCGAGATTGTACAACCGTCAATAAATAGCACATTCTTAAAAAACATCTTTCGGTCTACAAACAATTATTTCGGCTTCAAGTTTTAACTTTAAAGGAAAAAAAATTACAGCCTGAGGATGAAGACATGGATCTTCGAAAGTACTTGCTTAACTTAAAAAAATATACACTAGAAACATCTGACAACAGTTTTATAAATGAGGATCACATCATTCAATGGATTAACAGTATTTTAATGCATACATTATGTTCTACTAGCGAAGTGGTTTCACCATTAATCGCATTAATATGGCTGATTGATTCTATGTATGATTATTTCTTTATATATATATATATATATATATATATATATATATATATATATATATATATATATATATAGGTAACTATACTCGTTTCGAAAAACCTTCGAATTTTTGATTTGCCAATAATCAAATCAATCTCGAAGGAAAAAAAGGTTTTAAAAAAAGAAATGAAATTCTGTCAAAGAAAATCGCACAGATACAGGTTTAAAGCCCAAAGAAAAAACCCCGACACGAGTAAAAAACTAACTAAAAGAGCTCAATACAACGATAGAGCAGACCTAGATATGCCTAGTGAGCCAGACAAACCTACCCAAGTTTCACCTAAGCGGATCGTCAGCAAAAGCTTATATATATATATATATATATATATATATATTATAATAATAATAATAATAATAATAATAATAATAATAATAATAATAATTCTAAATTCTTTTAGTTACTAAAGAAATTTTGATTTTTGCTTCATACATACTTTGTTTAAATAAATTAATTTCGTTTTCGTGCTTTGAATTCATATTGTCTAAATCCATATAGGCTAAAACTACACAGTTTTCTCATTGCCTCCCCAACTTTCTACATATGTATATATATATAGAGTGGCAGAAAGAGAGAGAACTATTAAAAATGATTACTTTATGCAACAAATGTCTTCAATTTTAAAATCAATATCAGCTCTTTATGCCACCGAAAGGAAACCAGAAAGTTATCAGACTGACCCACTTTCCGAAATCTGACCTGACGACCAATCTTTAGAATATGTTTGGAATGGGCCGCGTACATTATATTAAACGTAGGCGTGTGCTTATTTAACTTTAACGATGAAGAGCGGCAATTTTAATTTCTATGTTTCGTTGTTTATCTCTTAAATCTAGTTATGGCTACTGATCTTAACAAGCCTGGGTAAATAACCGTATAGTCATGACGTAATATAACTGCCGGCTTTTGTAGTGGTATCTAGGGAATCATTTTCACACTTATTTGGCTTTCTGTTTCAGCGACCTCAGTCGTGATCATTTATATATATATATATATATATATGTGTGTATGTGTATATATATATATATATATATATATATATATATATATATATATATATGTATGTATGTATGTATGTATTTAAATTGGCATGTATATAAATATTAAAAAAAATATATGCAATTTTTTATATATATTAGGTTGGTGCAAAAATAATGACGTAATAATGTCTTTTTTTCACGTATTTTTTAACGACAAAAACGATATTATTACGTCATTATTTTTGCACCAACCTAATATTATATACGCGCGGTACTTATTGAAAAGCGCTCGATAGCAGCAATAGAGCTAACATATTTAGTTAATTTGATTAATTTTTAAATTTTGGATTTATATATGGTTTCATATATCGGTGTTTTTATGGAAGTGGGCGGAAAAATTGTCGTCGGAATGCCACTGATACTTACGTAAACATACATACACGCCCGTACACTCATTGCGTACGCAGATACACATTCAGATGCACAGTCAGGTTTGTTCAGCATATGCTGACGAATCTTGGACTGCTTGAGTAGTTCTTAAAATTTGGCTTCGACTACTTGAACGCAAATAGGCGGGAACATGTTACGCAATCCGCGTTTCTAACGTCTGATTGGTTCGTCCTATGTATACACCTTTACATCAGAATTTGTATGCACCTATATTTTTCTGAAAATAGGACTAACGATCCTTACTAAAAGAAGGTAACGCATAGTTTTGTATGCATTTTTTCAATCACTTCACCCCAAGCAAGGTAATAAAGCTACTAAGATACAGCGAGTTATTCAGTGTGAAAAATATGATGAAGAACGTTATTGAGGAGAGAGCAAAGAAGTGGAATCAAGAGAACAGTAGATAAGGATTGACATTGCCTTTAAATGTCTGAAGATCAAACTTGAGTGAAAAGCACGGAAAGAGTTCCACAAGCCAGAAGTGCGAGAGAAGAAACTGTTAGCGTAGAACTTACGGTGACATCTAGCCATTTCAGCTGTAATCCAATCTAGTACTGTACTTAAATTCATAAAGTCTATGTACCAAAGAGGAAAGTTTATCAGAACAATTACCATGAAAGTATTTATCGAAAAGGCACCGGGAAGCTACGTTATGGCGGAGGGAAAGTGTCTGTGGGCGAGATGCCAGGTTAGGACCAGTAACATTGCTGATTCTTCTTTGTATTTTGTGAAGAATCTGTAAATATATAGAAGCACCAAGATAGGTATGGCAGCAACATTCAACACATAGACGTATACAGATGAATGTGGAAGAGAAAAATACAGTGAACGAAGTTTCCTATCAGCAAATCTAGCAATTGATTCAATATAATCTTTCCACTTCATGTTAACACACTGAAAATAACAAAAAACAAAAACAAAACAAAAAAAAAACGCTCTGCGACATTAGGATGACAACCGTACCGTTCTCAGAATGATTACATGCCCAGTTTATGTTTTTCGAAGATGTAGGTCATCACCTACAAGATGGCGATCTTCAACTAAATCCTGCATATTTTGTCGGCCAATGGGTTGTTTCTCTACGACATTCCATTTCAACGAATTCATTTAAAGGGATCGAGGAGGCGTCATGTTATGGAGTGACATGTTCTGGAGAATTCTCGGCTATATACTCCTGTGTCGTAGGGGTCATGCTTAATTGAGCAGACTCCTTCTGTAACAATTAAAACCTCTCCCGTTTCGCCTACACTGCATTCCATGGGGTCACGCAGTCGTCTAGTAATGTTATTGGCCCAGTTTAGAATTTAAATTAGGTTGATCAATTTAACAATCTACCAACACTTGTTGGGTCACTTAATCTCGCATATAAACATAAAAGATAAAAAATCACGATAAATTAATAGAACAATAGACACATCTATCTATTTACGTACCTCCCCACTTTACTAGATCATTGACTTCACCGATTTGAGTCTCGATGATCGAGCTCACAACCGGATAATTAATTTAGAACTTCAAAAACATTTGAATCGCTTGCAGGGGTTGTATTCTTTTTTTCTTTTTTATGTAGCATGTTCTTTCGGGACACAGGTGATCATGGCTCTCCACCCCATCTATCCCTTGCAGATTTCAACAAGTTCCTCCCCTCCGCCACCTCCCCCAGACGACGTTCTGCCATCCACTTGCTTAAGCCCTCCAGGTATGTCATGCGTTGTTTTCCCTTGTCGCTCTTTCCCTCTATTCGACCCGTGAGTATCAGATTCTCCAGGCCCTCATTATGTGTCCCGGAAACTTCAGCTGCCTCTTTCTGATGTTAAGTATAAGTCTTCTTCTTGATTGCAAACTTTCTAAGACCTCAACGTGGCTCACACGCTCGGTCTATGATTCCTTGACATATTTCTATAGAACCATATCTCCGTCGCCTCGAGTCTCTTCTTCATCTTTGAGGAGACTGTCCAACATTCGCTGCCGTAAAGGACGACGAATGTCACGTAACAGCTCAGTATTCTTTTCTTTGTTACCAAAGAAATCCTTTTGTCTCGCAATACTCTGCCCAGCTTTCGGAATGCGTCCTTGACCATCCCAATACGTCTACGGATCTCAGCGTCGCACTTATCGCCCTCTGTCAAGACGCTTCCCAGATATTTAAACTTTAGCGTCTGTTTGATTCTAGTGTTCTCGACCTGCAAATCGCATTTCGGGCTTATCCTTTTACTGATGACCATGAATTCTGTCTTCTTGAAGTTTATGCTTAGTCCCTTCTACTCACTCTCCGTCGCCACCTTCTGTAGGTGATTTTGTAGTTTCTTTTCCGTGTCTGCTTGATAGCAAGGGTTGTATACAGTTTTGAATTTTCCTTCTACTAGATTAGATTAGTTGATAACCAAATCGAGAGAGTTCCGTCGACCCTGTAATTTAGCAAGGGCAAATAGATTAATATGGAGTATTTACGCGAAAGTGAAGACAAGAAACCCGGCTAGAATTCGAACACCGGCCGCCGATTTCTCTCTTTCCGAGCGAATAACATGTATACTACCCACACATTTGGTGATAAAAAATGTATCTGTCTATATTTCTGAGATGAGGTATTATGTACACTATTTACATTATTCAGACCAGTGTCCTCATCTTTGTCGCCATATTTATTACAACGTTTCGGGCGTTGTACGCTCCGGCCTTCTTCAGCTGGTTGGAATGTCGAACTGAACCCTTTATTTCGCTCACTGGGGCAGTGGCTCTTGCAGAGTGTCTCATGAAAAGAGGCAAATCTGCCCAAAAGTGGATTATTGCTACCATGCCTGGATTTCTCAACGAGTCACTACACCACAAACGGACAGTGTTGCACACAGAGATTTGCCTGGGCTGTTAAGGTTTCCACCTCGTTAAGTGTGCATAGATCTTTAAGATTAGGGCAAATATCTGCACATATCTATCTATCTATCTATCTATCTATCTATCTATCCTTTGGCACAAACCAGAACGAAGGGGGAAATAGAAAAAGTAAAACTATCACGTATGGATATCCTAAGTGAGAAAGAACCTTCTTCTGTTGAAAGTTGCCATTTGTAATCCTGGCCTTTGCCTGTTCTCGAAAACAAAAGAGAAACAGTAGATGGATTCGGATACTTTCTATAGGGATATATGGAGCCGACCATTTTCTCAGGATATTTTACCAATGGAATGTACATATGAACTCCGCTTGAGTCCTGAGACTCTCAAAACAATGATCCTCTTTGTGAGTGCAATCATTAATTATGACAAGTGAGAATTTAGGTTCAGTCTGGTGGCGATGAAAAGTTACTGACTTCGTTTTTGAGGTATCAAAAGTTGTATTGAAGCTGTTAAATCTCAGTCAGATGAGAGATATCTGTCAGTCTCTGTCCATCTAAATGATTTGGAGGTGCACCCATACCTCCAAACAACTATACGATCAGAACCTGGCAGCCGATCTCGCATGAATGGGAAATGCTATCCTCCCACAAGATTGCTTAATCGATTTTGAAATCTGTCAAGGCTGAAAAGGGAGGATTGTGCAGCTCCAGCGAAGATATTGGCAGTATCCTCCATTTTCCGTTTAATCTGACGGTTGTAAAGTTAGAGCATGGCAGGAGTATCTAAGAACTTTATGGGGCGGTAGTTTTTCGACTATCTTTAGCGATCAGTCGTATATATATATGAGTTCCACTTCAGCAACAGCCTCCAGATTCTAGGTGCAGTATTTTGATGTACTCCACTTTTAAACTCTAGGAAGTGAGGATCGTGCAGCTCCAGTCTAGATATTTAATTTGTTGTTCAAACTAATCCTTTCTTGAATCGGGTACTTTCTGGATGGGGTACATTTTACTAGGATCCAGCGATGAATCATATATCAACCAGTTATGTGCTATGCGTAATACACGCTTAGGCGATCATGTATCTTTTGATACACGACTGACGAGGCAGATTTTTTTCTTTTTTATGAGTGTAGAATTTTTAAAATCAAAATTGTGGTTGGTTTACAAAGAAATAAATTCAACCACAATTTGGATTTTTAAAATGCTACAGTCATAATAAAAATAATTTACTCAAAAGGAAAATCCTCGAGAGTGCCTCCATTGAATATTATCCAAATATTAATATACGCCCTGGGTTTTTTCGCAATCTCACCTATCCTAACAGGATCAATACTCTCCCAAGCCAACATACAAAACAAATATATCAAGAAATCAAAAGAAAATGACTGAATCCATCAACACAACAATAAAACAATATTTCTACATATGAAAAATTATCATCAAACATAAAAAAGTCAGTCAGTCCGTCAGTTGTGTGTCATGCGTGATACAAGCTTAGACGATTTCAAAACCAAGTTGAAGCAAGACGATCACAATAGACAAAGCTATCTGTGCGCCTCACATGTATGGCTTCAACAAATATGACTGCAAACTAAGAAACGTAAAGGAACTGATTAATTAAACTTTTTGCCCGGGAAGTTATTTTATTTACATGCAGATAAATATTTTATTTGTATCAATCAGTTATGTGTCATGCGTGATGCACGCTTAGGTGGTCATATATCTTTCGATACAAGACTGACGAGGCAGAATTTTTCCCGCAGTAGTTTGCCATTTCTTTCTGCGGTAGCCCAGTTGCCATCCAAGGCTATAGAACGGGTCTTTACAGTCTTGCAAAGGATGTTCACATAGAACGCCTCGAAAAGCAAACGAGCGACGTTCCATAATCACCGATCGGGACCCTGAATGTCCGTCTATTGTGATGGACGGGGGTTTTCACTCGGTGCCTTGAGCGCATATAGTGTCTTAAACAAACACCAGATCACAACTATAATTCGTATATGCGATCCGTCCGTAAAGATGCTGACATCAAATGCCGGCCCTAGAACCAGGTAGGAGACGTTCATTATAAATTATCATATCTATCAATACTCGCTGTCACTTTCGCAATGCTCGTTATAGTATCAGGTTATCCCATAAGTTCTGTCGGAATTTTGAATAAAGAAAAAATGTGACCAAATATTACATTTAATTACAGATTCAATCAACAATGTATTTTCCCTGATTATCTATGACTTCCTTCCATCTATTAACAAGCTTACTAATTCCATAACTGTAAAATTCTTTTGGCTTTGATTCGAAGAACTCACAAATGTCAGTTTTAACCTCTTCCTGTGTTACAAAAGCTGTTTCTTCCAAATGTAAATGTAAGCTACGAAACAAATGGTAGCAAGATTGGGAGAATAAGGTGGATGAGGAATTTTCTCCCAACCAAGTTCTTCGATCTTTTGTGACGTGATTCTTGCTGTGTGGGGTCGCGCATTGTCCTGATGAAACATCACCTCTTTTCGATTCACTAGAGCAGGTCTTTTTTCCTCAAAGCTTGGTTCAAACGCTCTAATTATTGACAGTATATTTGAGCATTAATTGTTGCATTAGGTGCTAAGAATTCAAAGTGGATTATTCCTTGGCGATCCCACCAGATTGAAAGAAGAACATTTTGCCCATGAACTTCCCTTCTCGGCTGTGACTGGGGTCCTTCCCCTTTACCAAGCCACTGTCTACGACGCTTAACATTTCGATAAAAGATCCATTTTTCGTCGCCAGTCATAAGTCTATCCAAAAAAGGTGAAACAAGTTGGCGAGAATGGAGAGAAAGCAGATGTCAACTCGGGATTTGAGGTTGTTTTCAGACAATTCATGAGTCACCCATTTTCAAAGTTTAGGAACTTTTCCAAGTTGTTGAAGATGACGATGAATAGTTGTATGGTTTGAACTGAGAACCACTGCCAATTCCTCAACTGATAAAGCAGGATTTTCTTCAAGGGCTGCTTCAAGAAGCTTTTCATCAAACTCAACTGGACGTTCGGTCCGATCTTCATCTTGCAAACCATCTTCTGCAAGTTCTTTCATTCACACATTCCTCTCCATAAACTGAGTGAATGTTTCTAGCCACTTCTAGCTGCTGAGTTTCCTTTCTTGAACTCATAAAGCATTATGTATCTTGGTACTTCCATGTTAGCAGGGTTTTAATCAAACAAAATTTAATTTTATTGTTCTCTGAAATAAAATTTGATCAGTTTAAATGCATCTAAACAGAAAAATAATGTTCAGCTCCATTAGATATTATAAAATACTCTTTAAATTCCGTTCATTTTAAAAAAAGGTAAAATTCGGACAGAACTTATGGGATGACCTGATAGATACTTTAAGCAGATGCAACTATAGTAACGCTATTGAACAATACTGGTGTCAGACGCCTTCGAATAACACTCGCACTAATAGTACTTGCTCGATAACATTCACTCGAATAGTAACCCGTATAGTGATCTGAATAGAGAAATAGTAAAGTGAATAGCGTAGAGAATAACGGTCCGTATAGTAATAGAGGATAGAACAGAAATAGTGATCAATCTAGACGTCACGCGACTTGCTATATATGCGTTTCCTCTGTGGTCACGTGATCTACTTAATAATGGGATTGTCTGTGTTTGCACACTGGCGATCTATGTTCAAGTGTCGGCAGCGACACTTTATTCCTATATAACAGATACAGAATGCAGAGGCTGGACCAGGATGGTCACCGATTGGTCAGAATACCTCGTCGTTGCAGTATTCTACCAGGGATCGGCTGCTTTTGTCTAAGTTTTAAATATAAGGCCAACACAGTGCTAAGTTGGTGCGAAGAGGGTAGCAAAGTATTTTGAAGCGTCAATACGCTTCTCACACACAGGTTCGATAGACGCACGTTGAGGGGTGCTAAACCAACGGGCGGGTATCGGTCTTCTTAGAGTTCTTCGTCCCGCTGCCTCATAGAATCGAGGCTACCACGTCTGTCGGTTTCGTGTAATGAGACGAATAAGAAAAAGAAACCGTATTTGATACCATTTATGAGGGACGTTAGGGGCAGGGAGGCTGAAGCCAGTGATGACCCACAATCGAAGCAAAACAGATAAAACCTAAAAGTTCCGCAACGTGTTTTCTTTCTTGTATTCTTTTTTTGGCATAGGACATCTTGGGGAAGATCTACAGTGTGTGCAATTTACTACAAAATGATCTCCTTTATTAAAAGGACGGTTATTAGAATCGTAGCATAAGGGATAATGAATAGAATAACATAGAAAAGGCTGAGCTAGGAGTAGTTTCACGCAACACCACAAGATGGTACGAAACCAAATATTGGTTATAGGCCTCGGCCGTGGTGATGGAAAGCGGCCGGATGAGATTAACATTTTCCCTTTTAAATGGGGACGTCGTTGATTTGGGATGCGACCTGTGCCAATATATTTTCGGTAATTTGCTCAGGTTCTCTGTTGAGCCGGGATCTGTCGCACGGGACGTGGTGATAAGAAAAAAAAATAGTTAAATATTCTTCTCTTGCGGACAGATTTATTTTTACTTCTGTAGCAGTGGAGACTTCTGGTGTTATTGGCCTTCATCCGAGGGCGTTTCTTCGAAGGGTTGGCGGGATGGCGTCTCGATTAAGGGACGAGCCTCGCGAAACGGAGTGGCTTTTGCAGCGTGTCTCACTGGCGATGGTCCGAGGTAATGCTTTCTCCATCATTGCGGCTGGCAGAGGATAACAAAAAGAAAAAAAAAACGAAAAAAAAAAAATCAGGTTTTCTTTATAGATATTTTATTCAATAAATTCATTTTTTTTTTGACTTGAAAAAGTCCGCATGGGACGAAACGCGTCGGCTAAAAAAAAAAAAAATAAAATAAAAAAACCCTAAAAAAAGTGTCATGTTCTTAAATAACTTCATAGTGTCATGTGTCTCATATTCTTAAATAGCTTAATTTACACAAATATTCTTGAAAATGTCTAAATCCATCTCTTATTCCCACCCAGCTATGGGTTAAATAACAGGGTAGTCTGCGCTTAGATAGATACTAGGTTTGGTCTGCGAACAGTCTAGTAGAATGACAGATCAAAATTCAAAACCGGGGGCGTGGCGCTAGCAACTCCATACCGTAAAACTTACTCGCTACTGTAACAACAGCAGTAACACCTAGCGGGTGGGGCTGTATCCCTTTACCCAACAGAGAAGTCTATAGGATTCACAACAACAGAGGCGGGTACCCTCGATCGCACGCCTCGGCTCTATAATATGGCATTCAATGTACTTTCATAGAGTATATCTTTTGCATGTGTTTATCGGTCGACCTCCAGCTTGTCTTACACGAAGAATTGACGCTTAAACGAATGTGTGTAAGTCTGCTTAAAAGGCTGGCCTTAGTTAAAAGTTCGGAAAAGCCCACTTTTGCGTTACATTCGTTATACAATGAAGTTATGACGATTGGCTGATCACACGAGAAATCCTGTCAAACAGGATTCATCTGTTTTACATAACATTAAACGCCGGTTTATTTTAATTCATTTAAGTTTTTTTTAGGTTTAAATTTTTTTTTTTTGGCGAAATCTGAGTCGAGACCGGCCGGAGTCGATGAATGAAGACAGAAGATAAAAAAAAAAAAAAAAAAAAAGAAAGTAAAAAGAAAAAAAGAGAAGCAAAAATAATAATAAATAAATAAAATAAAATAAAATAAAAATAAAAATAAAATTTAACTGAACAAGCATTGAATGTCGGGATTGAATTGAAAAGAAAGAATAATAAAACCGTATCCTGACAAATAGAATATTATGCTGTCATACATGAAATGACACACTTTATAGGAAATGAATAAAACGCTTCTGAAATGTTAAATAACTAATTTATTTAGTTAAAACAGGCACCATTTTGATGAATGTCTGTTCTCCCTCGTACCTTTAAATTCTTGCTTCCCTCTGTCTTTTCTACAAATATTTTCACGGTAACTGCTCCGACGAGCATCATTCGCTGGTTCGCAAAGTGCGTGAATTTAAACGTGCTACTAGGTTGGCACCTGAGTTCCACCTTTTCATTCTCAAAACGGTTAAATGTAGCCGTCTCTTCTACTGCAATAGCTTCGTGTCTCCCACTTCCCGTCTGTGGAATTCCCTTCCTCTTACTTGCTTCCCTGATAGCTATAATCTTCAACTAATCAAATGCAATGTCAATCGACATCTTCAAATGCCTTGATCTAATTCCCCGCCCTTCTCTCCATTCTTTTTACTCTTGCTCCCACTACCTGTAACTCCTTGCTTGCTAGTGACACTCCCGCCTTGCTTGGAGTGAAATGCTTAAAAAAAATCTTTAAAAAAATTCTCTTTTGATGTGATGAACAGTTCAAATGCTTCGATTACCTTTTCCACATTGGAAAATGTTTGATTGCGTGTGAAAAGCTCAAAATGCTTAAATAAGTGTTAATTAGTAGGAGAGAGATCAGGGGAATATGGAGGATGAGGTATTAGGTTGGTGCAAAAATAATGACGTAATAATGTCGTTTTTTGACGTTAAAAATACATAAAAAACGACATTATTACGTCATTATTTTTGCACCAACCTAAAAAAATTTCATAACTCAGGCTTTGCAGCTTTTGGACAGATGACTGAGAAGCGGTACGGGGGTACTTTGTCGTGTTGCGAAATTGGCCCATTCCCATTTGAATGTCTGAGATGTTTCTTTTTGTATTTTTCCTTCATGTACTCAGTTCCGCCACAATACAAAGTTACTGTTATTATTTTCCCTTGAGGCAAGAATGAATAATGAATAACCCCTTTTAAAGACCATCTTACAGTAACCATTAGCTTTTTAGGGTGCAGAGGAGGTTTTTGGGTATGGTTTTGTTAATTCGCTTGCATCTAATCACTGGCCTACTCTCTTAATGTTTTCAAAGTGTATCCATTTCTCATTGCATGTGTTGATTTGATACAAAAATGGTTCTTTTTCCCAGTTTGTTCTCATCCAGTAAAATTATTTGACATTGTTTCATTGCAATGATTTTCATTGGGCTTATGAGTAACAATATATTGAAAGGAAAATTATCTGTGAAGAAAAAGAGTCAGGAAGAAGTCAAGATTATTTTTTTTATAGACGGAAGAGCTTATTTCCTTAGACGACCGGATCAATAACCAAACAAAAATAAATGTGTCATTTCATTTGGGACAACTTAATGATTTAATCAAAAATACGATTAGACTTGTTGGGTCAACAATAACTTTTTGGTTTTCTGTTCACATCTGAAATCTTTAACCCCGCCTTAGTTACATTTGGGTGTTGTTTTTTTTAAAGTACTCATTATTCCTTCTTGGCAAATTATTTCTTTTGCTCCCTCTCAATACTCTCCAAAGTCAGTGTCGTGTGAAGAAGACGCCAGGGAACTTCTACACTTTCAGGAACCCATGGTGACTAACTCAGAATTAAAAGGAATTATTTCTAATAAAATTCTTAATAAAAAAAAAAGATCTATGTACAGTGTTGTTCGATAAAAGTGACTCACCTGATATTTTTTTAACTAAATGTTCTCTCGAATCAAAATTGATGAAGGAATACTTTGACGAGAAGCAGGTGAGTTTTATGACATAGCCGCCCCAATCTCCTGACCTCAACCCCATAGAAAACTTATGGAGCATTATAAAGTACAGGCTCTCGAGAAAGAAGGTGAGCAATATGCTCCATAAGTTTTCTATGGGTTTGAGGTCAGGAGATTGGGGCGGCCCTGTCATAACACTCACCTACTTCTCATCCTTAATCAATTTTGATTTGTGACAGGGAACATTATCCTGCATAAAAATGAGCTTGGTGGGGTCGATTTGCACCCTTTCAGCAAAAGGGAGCAGGCAAGACTCTAAAATTCTCTTGTACTGCTCGCTCCTGAGGGTCTTTTCAATAGGTTTTAAGAAACCAGTTCCATGAAAAGAAAAGCATCCCCAGATCATTATACTGAACGGATGCTTGACAGTAATTACTGCTAAATTCAAAGAGCTTTCAAAGTTTCTTCTTCGGATTTTAGATCGCTTATCCTTTGAATTTAGCTCAACTTTCGTTTCATCAAACAATAGGCGAAAACATTTTTAAGTAAAAAAAAAAAAATCAGGTGAGTCACTTTTATCGAACAGCACTATATATTCCGTCTAGTCTTTTCCTACAACGTTTTTTAACCATTGGCGACCAATCGGCAAAACTTTTGCTCGATCTCTTATACGTTCTTCTTGTTATGTGCCAGCGCACACCAACATTTTAGTGCCACTATAGCATGATATCTACCAAGGCATTTGCGACCTACCGTAAATGACGATGGCATTTGCAACCCTAGCGTAAATGACTATGGCATTTCCAACCTACCATAAATGACGATGGCATTTGCATCCCTACCGTAAATGACAATGGCATTTGCAACCCTACTGTAAATGAATCATTATTGTTGGAAAATGCTCGGGAAAAACGATGTTTTATTTACTTTTTTAAAAATGAGATCAAACCAGTTTGCAGACATTAAAATCTCTTATTTATGATTCTTTTATTTTCTTTGTATAAAAAAAATGTTAATGATTTTAATACACAATCAGTTCGCTGTTCACTGTTTTTAACCCTAACCCTAATCTCTAACCCTAACCCTAACTCCTAACTTTAAAACTAACGCTAATCCCTAAGCCTAACCCTAATCCTAAATTCTAACCTAACCTCTAACCCTAACATATTTCATAATTCTAACAGTTGGTAAATATCATACTGTAGTAGAAAATGAATAGTAGATATCATACCATAGTAGAAAATGTATGGTAGATATTATATAATACTATAGTAGCAGCTACATTGTTGTCGTTTAGTCACTCGTAAACCGTAACGATACAAAATACGCAGTTGATAGGGTTGATAGCAGGCGTTGACGGAAAACTATGGAACCGACTAGACGAGGCAGTAAGGAAAAAAAAAAAAAAGGAAAGAAAGGATTAACTATCATTTGGAAGAAGACAGAATGTACGGTTGTCAGCAAATGAAGTCCAAGATGGGAACTATGAATGGTTGATGGCAACATCAAACAAATCCAGAAGTTTAAATATCTGTGAAGTATTTTAAAAGAGAATGGAAAATGGGAAACAGAATGCATTTGCGAAAGCTAAGCAAAGTATTAAAAGAAAAAAGAAAATTGGGTTAGAAAGCAAAGACTGCTGAATTGAGATGTAATATTAATTCTCCTATATGACAGTAAATACTGGACAATTTCCTCACGGATGAAAAGGAGACTTGAGACAAGAGAGATGTGATACTACAGAAGGATGCTGAGAATATATTTTATCGACCATTTCATGATGTACATATTACTATTTAATTAGAAACAAAGAAAAAAGTGTTCAACTGTTATGTAATATCAATCCTCTTATATGGAAGTGAATGCTGAACAATTTCCTCACAGATGAGAGCAAGCAACAGAAACGATGTTCTATATTAGGGTGCCAAGAATATCATGGAAGGAGCATGTAAATAACGAGGAAGACTTTAGTAAAAACAGAAACGAAAAGGAAATTTATAGCCAGAACCAAAAAGAGACAACTGAAATTCCTTGGGCACAATAAAGTGGGCCTAGAGAATTTGGTTTGATTGTTTATATTTTTTACGGTTTAGCAACCTTTTGTTGGTTATTTAAAGCCAGAAAATATTTTTAGAGTCTAAGAACTATTTTGCAATAATAAGGATTTAGTGTACACGTTTTACTAATTAAAAATATCTGGCGGGGAGAGGAGGCGGAGTCATTACTTTCCCAGGTGTATTTGTTTGTAAATGAATATAACGAACCCAACAGGAATTTAACAATTCTGAGCCATTGTCCTTTACACCACCCGCACACCCAAGTTTAAAGCGCCTGGTATTTCCAAACGGTCACCCATCTAGGTACTGCCCAGGTTCCTATGTGATTGTCAGTTGACAATCAACAGCGATACGGTGCCAGACATCGGGGCCCAACTGCGAAATCATGACTAATTGTTTCCGAATATGCCCATCTACTAGTGCAGCTAGCCAATCTCTGTTGAAGACTTTTGCCCAGGTACATTTGTGTTACTCCAACGCACTCAGAATGGTTTATACTATGGCTAGAAGAGCGGAGAGAAGTGAATTCATGGCTTCCCCAAGGGCATATGTGCATATTGCGCGTATGTGCATCTAACGAACACAACTGGAATTGTAACTCGGCACTCCGATTAATATCCATTACACCGCTCGCACATCTTGATACCAGCATCAGGTATCCCTAAGCGGTCACTAGTCTCAGTACTGACCAGCTTCGACGTTGATAGCACGAGAACCGGTGTTTCAACGTTATGTCACCGTAAGCCCTGGAGTATTTGGCACACACTGGATATATATATAGAAGGCGAAAGGCCATGGGGAAGTAACAGACCACCCTTCTGAATATCGTGTTCGAATGAATAGTGGAACGAGGTGTGAGATGAATGGTAAAAAAAAAAAGACCATTGTTGCTAAGAGCTACAGAGGATAAGAAGTTGAGGTGAGCCATGGTCACTCAGGTCCTGAACGCACACAGCACAAAGAAGAAGAAGAAGATAAAGAAGACGAAGAAGAAGAAGAAGAAGAAGAAGAAGAAGAAGAAACACTCGTATGATATTTCATTTTTTTGGTCTCGTGTCAGAACTATTTGGACATATTTAAAGGTAACCTTCGCCGAAAAGCGACTGGAATTGGTAAGGCGTCTTCTTCCGTCACGACAACACCGGGCTTCCCTTCTCCTTACAGACCAGGAAGAAACTGGCACAGCTCGGATATTTTAATGTTTTCCGCATTTCAACCAGTAGATAACGATTGACATTGCATTTAAATTTTTGAAGATCAAAGTTGTCTGGAAAGCATGAAGCCGGAAGAGAGTTCCATATGCAAAAAGTACGAATAAAAGAAACTGTTAACACAGACCTAAGGTTACATCTAGCCAATTCAACCCTGAATTGGTGAGACCTTGCCGAAAAACTCGTGCTGCGCTTAAATTCATAAAGTCTAGGTACCATAGCAAAGAACTCATCCGAACAATTACCATGAAAATATTTATAGAAAAGGCCCAGAGAAGCTACATTATGTGGGT
Source organism: Acanthosepion lycidas (assembly GCA_963932145.1). Classification (NCBI taxonomy): domain Eukaryota; kingdom Metazoa; phylum Mollusca; class Cephalopoda; order Sepiida; family Sepiidae; genus Acanthosepion; species Acanthosepion lycidas. The sequence continues at coordinate 101,372,210 of OZ010581.1, forward strand.
AGGAACGTGACTCAAGCCGAGATGCCAGGTTAGGACTAATAATATTGCCGATTCTTCTTTGGATTTACAGATATCAAGATATACAGCAGGGACACCGGACAACATATGGGAGCAATATCCAAGGCATGGGGGAATAGTAGACCTATAAATATGTAAGGTATCTTGAGGTGGGTGAATTTTTATATCTTTCGTAGGACGGCCGAATCCGAACTTGTAGGGAAATATTCTCCCTCGCAAGAGAGAGTTTCAATAAATCTACCCCAGTGAGCGAAATAAACCCTTCATTTTACTCACTGGGGCAGACTGTTCTAGTTCCACGTGCCATAGATGTCAGTTATCAGTTACCTCCTGTTAATTCCCCTGCCTTAGCCGGGTATTGAACTCACAACTCTTTGGGTCCTGTCATTGGATCTAATCAACGCCTTTATCCACTGTGCCATGTGTCCTGAAATAAAGGTTTCTGTTCGACATTCCAACCACCTGAAGAAGACCTGAGCGTACAACGGCCGAAACCTTGTAATAAATATGGTGACAAAGATGAGGATAATTGTCCGAATAATTTCATCTCAGAAATATAGACAGATAGCGGAAGTTAGTGGAATAAAATGCTATATATATCGTTAAACCTATCACCATACAACTATCTTTTGTGATGTCAACGAGCACTCGTTGACTCTTTTGTGGTGTTAACGAATACCCGTTGTCACTTTCGTAATTATCTTTGTAGTAGAGACTTTGTAATCGAAGTTACAACTATAATACTTCTTCTCGAATAGTAATCCCCGATTTGGAGCATATATATATATATATATATATATATATATATATATATATATATATATATATATATATATATAAGTGGCCATACATCCTTGTACTAATATACATAAAAATCTTCCAATATATGTGTATGGGTGGTTGTGTATATATGTGTAAGTTTATACATAAAAAATAACTTTAATTTCAGTGGATTGATTTAAAATCCAACAACGCTAAAAAGTTGTAATATATATATATATATATATATATATATATATATATATATATATATATATATATAAAACAAACAAGCAGACAGACACTCTCTTGAGTCTGGCCATTGGAGGTGATAAGGTAATCTAATTAAATTTGATGTATGTTTCCCATTCATCATCAGAGATCCAAATTTTTGTGATGTCGACGAACACTCGTTGTCAGTTTCGTAATGCTCGTTGTAGTAGAGACTTTGTAATCGCAGATACAACTATAGTACACCGGTGTCAGAAGCCTTCGAGTAACATTCGCCTTATTAGTACTTGTTCGTGAATACTCGCTCGAATATGTAACCACCGTATAGTGATCCGAATAGAGAAATAGTATAGTGAATATTATAGAGCATAACTACCCGTAATAATAGAGGATAGACTAGAAATAGCGATCATTTTGACGTTACGCAACTTCTTACATATATGCGTTTTCTCTATGGTCACGTGGGTTACTTAATTCAATAATGGGATCGCATGCGATCTAGGTTCAAACTCAAGTGTCGGCAGCGACACTTTATTCCCATATAGCACTATTTAAATACTGTCTTCGAAATTTTATTTCGTTCCGACCAAAACCTTCCGGATATGAGTAAAAAAAAAAATGATAACTGCCGATTAATATTAGCAAAAACACTTACTCTATTTCCTATCCAATATAAGTTATTAAAATTACGATGCTCACATTATTTATATATGCTTGTTAATGTTTACCAATCAACTTTCATGAACTTAACACGCCTCGTAACTATTGCCGTGGTAAGCGATGTCAAGTGGTGCTATAAACTGTGTCCAGAGGCGAACCACTCAGAGACAATTAACATGTTCTATATGTTAGGGACACATCGGACGAGGTGCGTTGGTTGGGGTGATGGTTGTAGAAGAAATATCGGTTGAGGAATTTCATAAACGAGGGAGAAACTAGCTCCATGAATCACATGGGCTGAGTTCATTCGGCATCACATGCTTACCCGTGTGTCACATGTCTTTTTTTTTTTTTTATCTAGTACCGTCTACATGGATACTGTAAGGGCATAAAGAGTAGCGGGTTGGGCTCAGGGGTCGGTGTTAGAGGACAAATGTTCAAAACAGTCATTTTTCTGGCTTTTGTTTATTTATTTGGGAAGGATTACATGCATTGAAACACGTGCACGTCTCTCGTTCCATTCAAATCTATGTCGTGTCAAATAATGTCGTTTTCTCACATATTAACATATGTGAGCAAACGACATTATTTTTGCACCAACCTAATACCTGAAACTATTTTTATCTATCTATCTATCTATCTATCTATCTATCTATCTATCTATCTATCTATCTATCTATCTATCAGCCCCTTTCGATATACCTCTGTCAATGTTGTTAAGCCGTAAAAAAGAAAATCTATCTGAAGATTGATAAAATGTAAAAAAGCAAATCTAAGTAATCTGCAACAATCTATCTATCTATCTATCTATCTATCTTAACCTGTACATTATCTATCTATCTATCTATCTATCTATCTATCTATCTATCTATCTATCTATCTTAACCTGTACACTATCTATCTATCTATCTATCTATCTATCTATCTATCTATCTATCTATCTATCTATTTTAACCTGTACATTATCTATCTATCTATCTATCTATCTATCTATATATCTATCTATCTATCTATCTATCTATCTATCTATCTATCTATCTATCTTAACCTATACATTATCTATCTATCTATCTATCTATCTATCTATCTATCTATCTATCTATCTATCTATCTATCATCCCCTTTCGACATTGTCTATCAGTCTCAGTCTGTTTCTATCTAAAGGTTGATAAGCCGTCAAAAAGATAATCTTTCTATTTATCTGAATGCTGATAAACCGTAAAAAAGCAAATCAATCCGCATCTATCTATCTATCTATCTATCTATCTATCTATCTATCTATCTATGACAGCCTGTCATATACCTTGCCGTTTACATCTAAATCTTTTTACTCTGTTACTCTCTTTGTTCTTATCTATCTATATATTTCTCCTCCTCTGTTTCCCTCTATTTTTCTATTCCCTCAAATAAGCGCCCCATTTTCTTCCTTTGAGTTTATCAATACGTTTCCCTCTTTATTCTTAACTCTAATCAATTGTATCATTGTAATTTTCACTTTTTATTTCCATGTTAAAACGCATCAAGGAAAAAAAATTGCCGGCTCTGGTGTTGTATTTGCTACGTTGTAAACGTATACAGTCAATGTCAGTGACATCAAGCTACCACGTGATCTAACCTTGAATATAATCGCGGGAAAACAACAACGAAAATAAAATTAAAAAAAAATTTAAAAAACAAAACAAAACGGAAACTGGTTGCCTCATAGTGTGTTTCGCAGTTGCATCTCAACCACTGCTCGTTGGTCGAGTCGTACAAGAAAGTTACGTTATCCTTCTTTATGTAGTGGAACGATATTACGCGGTCGTTTCAACGCCCATCGAACAAACATGGGTGTGACATTCTCTCCGTCTCTCTTTTTCTTTTCTTTTCTTTTCTTTTCTTTTCTTTTTTTTCACGCTCACTTTGTAAGTTACATCTCAGCCTTCTATGAGAGATGGTGTTAGATGCGTGACAATGTTTTACGTGGTTAGTGATGAACTTTAACTAGGCTTTCAAGGTTTTCTTCTGTTTAATTCAGGGTGGGCAGAAATAAAGTGGAAAGTTTATTTTATTTTACTTTTTAAATAAACATTAGAACCTTAGAAATTCTTTACAGAAGTAAATTTGCCGGCTATGTGACGTTTTTAAAGCGAAATAAAATGAAGAAGACAGGGCGTGTTCCGAATTAAATCAGAGAAAACTGGCATTTTTAATTCAATTACATATCTATCTTTTCTGGTATCTGTCTGTCAACCCTAATATATATATATATATATATATATATATATATATATATATATATATATATATATATATATACCCAAGTATATGATTGGTGTATACGGAATAAATTCCATATACACCAATCATTTGGAATTCATTCCATATACACCAATCATATACTTGGGTATATATATATATATATATATATATATATATATATATATATATATATATATATATATATATATATATATATATATATATATATATATATATATATATATATACACATATATACCCAAGTATATGATTGGTGTATACGGAATAAATTCCAATAACCTACCAAATTTGATAAGACACCGGAGGTGTTGAAACAAAATGGATTCGGTTATAAGTCTGTCAATCCCAATTTCTTTCTGTCTATCTACGTAGATTTATCCATTATTTTTCTTTCAATTAGGTATTAAAAAAATATATATGCATTAACAGGAATTCTTTAAGTATTTATGTAGCGAAAGGGGAGTTCTTGTGAATTCTTTCAGAAAGAAATGGATTTCGATGACTGAAATTATGAACATGTAGACAATTGATATGTAAGGCGTGGAGGCGACACTAAAAAGAGTCGCTTTTACCATAAACGAATATTATAGAAGCATTACTCGGTGACGATTGAACGTATTTGATTCCTAACAATTGATCCACCAAAGAGGATTAATGAGAGAGAACAGTTAGTAGCCGAAGTTTGATCTGAAACTTTCACTGTATAATGTTCGACTTCTTTTACAATACTGACCACAGGCGAGTGAAATACACAGGAAAGAAAAAAATTCAAAGACATATTTTTTCTTAAGGAAAGGAGTTTTCTTTTCATTGTTTGAATATGGACATATGGTGTTTGCGTAAGTGAGAGAGCAAAAGATTTATTGCTTGAGCTGTAAGGGAGATAACACACACACACACGCATATATATATATATATATATATATATATATATACAAAAAAAATATTGGATTTGGAGGCCAACATCTAGCGGCATCAGTGTATTTGGCTTGATGTTTGCGTTCAAGCATGAAAAAGACCGCTGAGTGTTGACCCCCATGTCCACTTTTATATTTACATCCACACTATGCCTGATATTGGGCACTTTAACTTTAAATATAGCATACCTTAGAACTATATTTTCATCATATATATATATATATATATATATATATATATATATATATATATATATATATATAATGAACCGGTATACATGGATAGATAGATAGGTAGATAGATAGGTAATGAGCAGATTTAGATAAATAGATAGATAGGTAATGAACAGGTTTAGATAAATAGATAGATAGATATTAGGTTGGTGCTAAAATAATGACGTAATAATGTCGTTTTTTAACGTCAAAAAACGACATTATTACGTCATTATTTTGCACCAACCTAATAGATAGATATCTGTCTAAAACTGTTCATTTAGATAAATAGATAGATTGATAGATAGATCGATAGATATATATATATATAGATAGATTGATTGATTGTCGTCTAAATTACGCAAAAAAGAAAATAACACTGACATCTTATTTTAACAGATATATCAAACAAAATTGCATAAAAATATCTTGAAATACTAAAGAGTAAATTTATTCAATAAAATCACTATTGGCTTCAACCACAGCCTCCAGACGAGTTCGGAATCTCCTCCAACTTTTCTGGACGGTCTCCTTGTTTAAGTTGTTGAATACTGCCATAATCCTTGCCTTCAGTTCATCTTTGGTCTTACAAGGAGATTTGTTGGTCTCTCGTTAAACTGCGTCCCACACATAATAATCAAGGTGGGGTTGCAATCTGTGGAGGTAGGTGTCTAAATATAAGGGCTGATGTAGTTACAGAGATTGTCTGACAGCCATGGCTGCGTTCTCCTGATTGTATGTCATGGTAGAGAGTCCTGTTGATAGACACAGGGGGTCTTCCAGCAGCGACCCTCTTGACACAGGGCAGCACTACCTCCTCAATGCACTTGATGTAGGCCTTTGTGTTGAGTCTGAAGATTTCATCAATAAATTTCGGAGTTCTTTTCTCATCAGAACGACCAGAGTAAGTTTTCCGACCTGACGTACCTTCGTAATCACAATTAGACTCATCCAACTCTTTCCGAATCCTCTGCACTGTCCGAAGATTTTTACCCAAACACTCTGAAATGTTCGTATTGGAGTTGTCGGTACACTTTTCCTCACAGACATTGCTCAACCTACTATACTGTGCAGTCTACAAAATCAAAAAGGAACAACGCGCATGTGTGAAATTAAAAAAATAAAAATAAATAGTGAGAATTTACCCATCGCACTGTATCTATCTATCTATCTATCTATCTATCTATCTATCTATTACATCCTATTCATATCTATTTATCCATTACATCCTACTGATATCTATCTATCTATCTATCTATCTATCTATCTATCTATCTATCTATCTTAACCTGTACATTATCTATCTATCTATCTATCTATCTATCTATCTATCTATCTATCTA
>OZ010581.1:101381112-101408612 GCA_963932145.1 Acanthosepion lycidas
ATGAACTAAGTAAATATCTATCATATCGGGCTCATAAGTTAATGGCACCAAAATTTCCTTGCTCGTGAAAAGTGTTCGATCCCTTCTAGAGGCTCGCCAATTATCTTTTGTCTAAGTTTAGTCGATAGGACCCGATTGTTCTACCAAATTGACCTATGTCAGATTTTATTCTCTAACAGAATATTTTCACAATAAAATTGCTATTAAAAATCTAAAACTGGTAGATCTTTCGGGGTGATAAATATAGAATATGAATTTCACCTTTTAATATCTTAACTTCTAAGAAAAAGTATGCGTTGAAGTGTAATGGATATTGGCTATGAGAGATGAGTTCGAATTCCAGTTCGTTAGATTCATTTGCGCCCAAATACCCTTGGGAAAGGTATGAATCCATCTCCCTGCTATGGGTTGAATAACAGAACAGACTTGGTTCTATATCCTTAGTTGACAACCAGTCTACAGCAGAAGGAAATGGCAATCTATTGCAGGAGAAAATCTGCCTCGTTAGTCATGCATCGTAAGAGACATGCATGCCCAAGCGTGTATTACGTATGGCAATTAACTTCTAAGAAATATGTATTATAGCTTAACTGAGTGGGAGAGATTTTATGTTCTAAAAATAAGATTGTTCATAATACTGCAAATATATATAATAGTATAATTATTGACGTTCATTTTCCAGTTTTAGGCAAATAAAGATTGCCATGGGTCATAAGAAAGGCATAACATTAAAAGCGAAGAAAGATTTTGCGGAGTGATTAAAAACGACATTGGAAATTGAAAGAAGATATCAAGAATAGCGAAAACAAGTTTATCTGAGGATATATATATATATATATATAAAATTGAACATAGAAGTCAACACTTAGAGACGACAGTCTGTTTCATGCTATATACAATCGTCAGGCCACCTTACGATTGCATCTAGCATGAAACAGACTTCTATATTCACTTTTATATTTACACACGCTCTATCTCTGATATTGAGCACTTTATCCCATAAATATAGCACATCTTAAGACTATATTTCTTCATATCTATCTATCTATCTATCTATCTATATATATATATATATATATATTACGGTAAAAACCAAAATTACATCAGAATGAGAATAGTCTATTTCTGGCTGATCTGAACCCAGCTGTCTTCAGCTTTTAAGTGTTTGTCTGGAAGGGAGTGATCAGAATTTATTTTCAATATCAGTTCCCCTCCAAGAGACGCCTCGTTTATGATAAGGGGCTTGTGCTGATGACTGGAGGGGGCTGAGGTATCTCTTTACGGGGGAAGTAGTACCAGGTATGAGTTTATGGCTAGAGCCGTTCGTTGTCTGTAACTAAATTTCGGTTATTACTATGGTGTGTTCCGAATGCTAGCAACAAGTGTGTTTTTTTTTCCAAGAGATTTACAGCAAATAGTATTTAAGCCACAATGGTTCAATGTTATTAATAAGTTATGGGGGATTTAACCTTAGGACAAATTAAATTTAGGTCAGTCAGTTGACTGATGTATTCATAAATTGTACGTAATACCAGAACATTTCATGGAATAGATCAATGCTGTTAAACACATATACACCTACATGTATCCACATACACGTGTCTATGCGTTTACATATACATACAATTATGTGTGCCCACATATATGCGTATAAGTAACCATACTACGCACATACACGCCGCCATCCATACATATACATATGTTATTTTGAATCTGTTATGTCTACATTTCGTAACTAAGCTCTCTGTGGATCGGTTTTAATATTTGTTATTAGTAGGATCTACTTGGATTATATACCAACGGATCTATTACCTGTAATATATATATATATATATATATATATATATATATATATATATATATATATATATATATATATATATATATATATATATATATATATATATATATATATATATATATATATATATATATATATATATATAAGTGAACATTGAACTCAACACTTAGAGGCGACAGGTTGTTTCAAATGAGTGTCGTTTTTTTTCTCGATTGCTTCTAGCATGAAACAGACTGTCGCCTCTAAGTGTTGACTTCAATGTTCACTTTTATATTTACACACGCTCTATCTCTGATCTTTAGCACTTTATTCCATAAATATAGCACACCTTAAGACTATATTTCTTCATATATTATATATATAATAAACAGTATTAATAACTTTTACTTTGAATGTCCGATAAATTTTCATAGAAAATATTCGTTCTCCGACAGGAATCGAACCTGTATCCCATACGGAACCGTCATTTAGCCTGACGTGCCTTAACCGATCGAGCCACGGAGAACCGTTCGATTGGCAAGGGCGATTAATACTGTTTATTATAAACAGAACATTTACTTAAATATTTGTATCTATAAAAAGAATGTATAAACAGAAAAATGTCTTAAAATAATTGTCGGACTTTGTCCATTTCATAATGTGTGAGGTCATATATATATATATATATATATATATATATATATATATATATATATATATATATATATATATATATATATATATATCAATTCACCTCTTGTAAGACGCCAAGAGTTACTGGAAGTAAAAGAGAAAGAAAAAATCTCTAGAAGGAACCGGAAAACCTAATCCTATATAGGAAACAAGGGATAAACCTTTACTTCTGTTCAAAAGACCAAGGAGGATTGTGTAGCGTCAATACCTTAAAATCCTGTAGACTCCTTAAAGAAATTGGATTTTTATTACACAATATCAGATTTTAGAAGACCAGCCAATATTTTGGTAACAATATTGAAATTAACTAATATAATTGGATTTTTTTGTTTTGGTTTTAGCATTGGAATCACTATCTGTCGCCCAAAAGCTTCTGAAAGAAAATGTACCTCACGCTAAGGACTCGAACCTATATTCTGTTTAATCCTTGCAGCTATCTTCATATATAGTACAGATAATCGATCCGTTGATATATAATCCGGGTGGATACTAGTAATATTAATTATTAAAACGGATCCACAGACAGCTCGATGTTTTTATTTTAACAGAGCACATGTATTTTTTACAGCAAAAAAACAAAACAAAAACAAAAAAAGCAACAAAAATTACCTCAACGTCGGTATCTTAGAGGCTGACGATAGCCGTGTGAAGAACGGTTTGAAATAGACTATACCTATGTTGAGAAAATTTTTGGTATTATGCTTTAATATATATATATATATATATATATATATATATATATATATATATATATATATATATATGTTTTTGTATTTAGGCAGCAAACCTTCTTTCATGCACATTTCATTGAATACTACAGACAAGGTGCTTTGACTTAGTTTTTTATACAATTTCTCATGTGATCTAATATTTTTTTTTCTTTTTAGATGATAAATTATATGAAAACTGTCCAATTGATATTTTTTTTATCCGAGCGCTTTCTGCTATATATTTAGCCATTTCCCAGGTTGAAATATATTAACTGTCAACAAGAAAAAAATTGTGAACCAGTGATATATATATCACTGGTTCATAAAAGAAGAGTGAATGAATGTCGGCTTGATATATCTACTTTGTCATAATTACATTACCTATCCAGTATTTGCAAAAAAAAACGACTGTTACCTTCCCTGACAACCTTGACAAAAATATCAACATAATGCTAGGTTAAAATGCATTATTTACTCACTCTCTCTCATACATACACACACTCACATATATGCATATACACGCACACACAATCACACGACAGATAGATTGATTAACAAAATCAGATAGATAGATAGATAGATAGATAGAGAGAGAGATTAACAGAGATAGATACATACATAGATAGATTAACAAACTCAGATAGATAGATAGATTAACAGACTGAGATAGATAGATAGATAGATAGACAGACAGACAGACAGACAGAGAGATCGATTGGCTAACAGACTGAGATAAATAGATAGATTAACAGATTAACAGAATGAGATAGATAGATCGATAGATAGATAGAGATAGATTAACAGAGATAGATAGATTAACAGACTGAGATAGATAGATAGATTAACAAACTCATATATATATATATATATATATATATATATATATATAGATAGATAGATAGATAGACAGACAGACAGACAGAGAGATCGATTAGCTAACAGACTGAGATAAATAGATAGATTAAGAGATTAACAGAATGAGATAGATAGATAGATAGATAGAGATACATTAACAGAGATAGATACATAGATAGATTAACAAACTGAGATAGGTAGATAGATAGATAGACAGAGAGATCGATTGGCTAAGAGACTGAGGTAAATAGATAGATTAACAGATTAACAGAATTAGATAGATATATAGATAGATAGAGATACATTAACAGAGATAGATACATAGATAGATTAACAAACTGAGATAGATAGATAGATAGATAGATAGATAGTGACATTAAAAATTATAAAGCAGGAAATGAACAGATTAAATGTTAATATTTGTGAAACGAATTTGGCAAACAGTGGGTACTTCGTCAGTGACAAACCCAAGATGATATATAACGGCGGAAAGTAAAAGGGAAAGAGGGGAAGTACTCATATTAGACCAGGAGGACGTGAAGAAATCTGTTCTTGGATGCTGTCAACCCCAACGAAAGAATTCGTCTCGTTAAACTGAAAGGAAAGCCTTTCAATATATCTGCCACACTTCTAGATATGCACCGACAGCACAAAGTACAGAAGAAGAAATTGAAAACTTTTCTCTCGGCTAGACAACGGCAAGGCTCAATGCAAATTGCCGGAAACAATAATTGTCATTTGAGACCTGAATGTCAAAGTAGGGAAAGACATATGTGATTAAACAGTTGGCAAATTCTGACTAGGAATTCGTAATGAACGCGGAGAAAAATGGGTTTTAAGAACAGCTAAGACGTATATGGACACGGAGAAGCCCAGGAGGAGAAATTGAAAACCAAACAGACTATATAACTATCAATACGAGATTAAGGAATACAGTTTTACACTAACAAAACGTACCGATGATTGAGGTGGGTGCCTAGGTAGCAGCCAAATTCCAATACGACAGACTGAATGACACAAATGTGAAGGAGAAATATATGGCCAGTATTGAAAGTAGGGAAAAATAAAAGTAAAATCAGCAATCGAGATCAATTCAAAGAAAAAGAGGTAAAAAAATTGGATGAGAGATTAAATTCTCGACTTGATAAGAAAGAGACAAAAAACAATGCCAAAATACGGCACAGAGTATAGAGCTGCACGCAAAGAAATTCGGAACAAATGCAAGCAGGCTAAAGAGGAATGAATCAACGAACTATGTACATCAATAAAAAGTATCGCAGAAAAGCAGATATACATAAAAAAACAAGATAGCTTTTAGGTTGGTGTAAAAATAATGACGTAATACTGTCGTTTTGTGACGTTAAGAAATACGTCAAAAAACGACATTATTACGTCATTATTTTTGCACCAACCTAATAATAGGACAAAACATTTGCTCATCAATCAGTCAGTTATATACCATGCGTGTACAAGCTTTGTTGACCATATTCGCCATAGTCTATGAATATAGAATACAGCGCAGTACGTAATCTGTTCAATGAAACGTTAAAGATTAACAGTCACGAGTCAGATATTTTACTGAATCTGACTATATCGTCAATACCACCAGGAGCTGTGTCGTAATCCTTCAGTTTTCGATATCAAAGGCTGGCAGTAATATTTAGCCGGGATTAACGTGGGATCTCTGAACCCCTCTGCTCGGCCAAAAAATATTCCCTATTCGAACGCGTATAAACGGGTTCAGGGGCAGTCAACCTCCCTGAACGAGACTCTGCCCTTCGGCAGAGCCTCGTCCGGGTTATCAAAGGCTGGCAATGAGTATTCGGGGAAAAACATGGCGGCCTTTATACACGTCGCATTGAATATTTTGAGCCTTCTGATTGGTTAAACCTTCTATTGGTGAACTATAAAATGAGTCAGTTCATTTTGGCTGGGTCACTAGTACACCAGGGTACCCAAAAATTCCAACAAGCTTAGTAGATCATGTATCTTTCGATAATAACTGACGAGGCAGATTTTTCCCGCAGTAGGTTGCAGTTTCTTTCTGCGGTAGACAAGTTGTCATCCAAGGCTATAGAACCCGGTCTGTACTGCTATTTACCCCTATCTGGGGTAAAGAGAAGAAGAGGGTTCATACCTTTCCCAAGGGTATTAGCACGTAAGTGAATGTAATGGATTCGACTGGAATTCGAACTCGGCTCTCCGATTCCTCAATCCGAGCCGTTATCCATTACTCCACCGTGCCTCCTCCCTGCTCATCAACAGTGTGCATAAAATCCAAGGACGGCACATTGATATTAGAGAAAGAAAAATATTTCAGAGATGTAAATAATAGCATTACAGAACTACGAAGGACCATAAATATTAAAATCTGAAGACGAATCAACATTGGCCAAACAAAGCAGCAGAACCAAAAGGAATTGTAATAGAGATGCTGGCAGCCTTAGATGGTTTCAGTATTGACAAGCTTACAAATATAATAAATGCAATATATAACAGTGGTGATATACCGGAAGACCTAAGTAGATCTGTTTTCATAGCACTGCCTAAGAAGCCAAGTGCAAATAAATGTGGACTTCATCGGACAGACTAATTAGCCATATAATAAAACTTATCATCCGAATTGTGATGAATGGAGCGCGTAGAAATATGAGACCGGAAACAGGACATAAACAGTGCGATTTCGTTAAAGATATTGAAACAAAGAATGCAAATATTTATGCTCAGAATGATATTACAAAGAGAAGTGCAAATAGAAGAGGATTTATATCTATATTTGATAGCTTATTTAAAAGCGTTTGATCAAGTACGTTGCAAACAACGGCTGGAACTGCCAAGTAACCTTGGCATCTTTGGGAAGGATATTAGAATAATCCAGACCCTAATCTGGAAACAAACCGCATGTATACGGATAGAAAATGACTTCAATAAATATACAAACATAGAAAAGGAGTATAAAACAAGGATGAGTTTTTTTTCATCAGACTTATTCAACTTATACAGAGAGGCGATTCTGAGATAATTAGAAGTCATACCAGGATTCATTCTTGGCGGCCACAATCTTCTTATTGGCGGCCACAGTATTGATGACAGACCTAGAAAGGAAACTACAAGATATCCTATAGAATGTAGTGAAGAAAAGTTAGAAGTAAGGACTAATCATCAATTGCAAGAAGACTGAATGCATGGTTGTTAGCAAAAGGGGCAATACAACATGCAAATTTATAAACTGGGGATATCAAAATCAAACAAGTACAATTGAAAAATCTGGCAAGTTTATTGACAAAAGTCGGAAAGTGTGACGGTTCATTGAGATAGCGAATGATGCCTTTCAAAATCTATGCGAAGTATTATGAAACAGAAAAATTTCGTTAGAAACAAAGAAAAAATGTACTGAAATGTTATGCAATATCAGTCTTCCCAGATGGTAGTGAATGCTGGAAAATCTCACAGATAAAGAAGAGACTTGAATCAACAGGAATGTGATTCTACAGAAGGATACTGAGGATAACATGCACCAAATATGTGAGCTACGACGAAGTTTTTGGGAAAAATGGAACTAAAACGAAACTTATAATTAACACCAGGAAGAGAGAGTTGAAATTTTTAGAACACATAATGAGGAAAGTTGACTTGTAAATTCTGATACTTATAGGACAAATTGAAGGCAAAAGAACAGAGGAAAACAACATGTACATAGACAGCTTGAGTAAATGGATAACAGAAGAAGGTTTGGGAGAGATAACAAAAAGGCAAGATTTATTAAGAGCTACAAAGGACAGGAAATTGTGGAGGGCCACAATCCCCAACGTCCTGAAAGGACAGGGCACAAAGACGTTCATCTCTCGTAATAGTGTAGACAATATTACTGGGTGATAATGTCGGTTCCAACAATTATTAGGTTGGTGCAAAAATAATGACGTAATAATGTCGTTTTTTGACGTTAAAAAATACGTCAGAGAACGACATTATTACGTCATTATTTTTGCACCAACCTAATAATTTAAAAACAATACTATTTTACGTCAGTTATGTGCCATGCGTGATACACACTTAGGCGATCATGTATCTTTCGATACATGACTTTGCGGATTTTTTCTCGCATTAGGTTGCCATTTCTTTCTGCGGTAGACCAGTTACCATCCAGGGCTATAGAACCCGGTCTGTCCTGCTATTTGCCCATAGCTGTTTGTTTTTGATTTTAGTTTGTGAGAAAAAGAGCAACATGACGGAATTCACTCCACCAGGTATTTTGATTTTGAAATTTTGATTTTGGATTTTGGATTTTGGAATTTTGATTTTAGATTTTACATTTTGGAATTTAGATTTTGGAATTTGGATTTTGGAATTTGGATTTTGGACTTTGGATTTTGGAATTTGGATTTTGGAATTTAGATTTTGAAATTTGGATTTTGGAATTTGGATTTTGGAATTTGGATTTTGGAATTTGGATTTTGGATTTTGGAATTTGGATTTTGGAATTTAGATTTTGGAATTTGGATTTTGGAATTTGGATTTTGAAATTTGGATTTTGGAATTTGGATTTTGGAATTTAGATTTTGAAATTTGGATTTTGGAATTTGAATTTTGGAATTTAGATTTTGAAATTTGGATTTTGGAATTTACATTTTGGAATTTGGATTTTGAAATTTAGATTTTGGAATTTGGATTTTGGAATATGGATTTTGGAATTTGGATTTTGGAATTTAGATTTTGGAATTTGGATTTTGGAATTTGGATTTTAGAATTTAGATTTTGGAATTTGGATTTTGAATTTTGGAATTTGGATTTTGGAATTTGGATTTTGGAATTTGGATTTTGGAATTTAGATTTTGGAATTTAGATTTTGGAATTTGGATTTTGGAATATGGATTTTGAAATTTGGATTTTGGAATTTAGATTTTGAAATTTGGATTTTGGAATTTGGATTTTGGAATATGGATTTTGGAATTTGGATTTTGGAATATGGATTTTGAAATTTGGATTTTTGAATATGGATTTTTGAATATAGATTTTTGAATTTGGATTTTGGAATTTAGATTTTGAAATTTGGATTTTGGAATTTGGAAACGGTATGCTATACTGCTTGATATTCGCGTTGGAATTTCCATTTCAGAATGTCTGGGTGTCAATCTGATGACAATGTTGAGGATTCCGAAAGAGGTGAATGAGTATAATGATGATTACGAAGGTGTTTAAAGTGATCATTAGACATGGCGACCCTTTGCATCCATTCATGACTACACAGGGTCTCAGACTCAACAGGGAGCTTTGAGGAGATAGTGCTGACCAAGTGGGTTGCTGCTGGTAGACCGTATATCTGGCAACAGGGCTCTAAACCATGTCACACAAGCAGGAAAACACAGTCATGGCTGTCAGACAATTTCTGCAATCACATCACACTGTAGCGAACCGTGGGTTTACGTGTTGTTAAATTAGGAAAACATGTGTAAATTCCTGATAGAATATTTTTTAATATTCTATCAGGAATTTACACACGTTTTTCCACTACAAGAATATGGCGGACTCAAGTTGAATCCAACCGAAGATGTAAAAACAAACAAGACCGATATATATATATACAACAAATCTATGTATTAAACAACAAAGTTTACAATGGAAGAAGACGTCAACATTTGTGTTTGTGCGTGAACGTAAAGAGTTTGTATTTTGATGAATGTTCATACGTGTGTGTGTGTGTGTGTGTGTGTGTGTGTGCGCGCGCGCGAGTGTGTGCGTATGTCTGATGGCGTTTTCCCACAAGTGGGCAAAGCGCAGATATTTGCGAGAGATCACATTTTTATATGTGACCGCTGAAATGCAAAGTAAAAAGAGAACGAGGCAAGAAATCGCCCAGTATTTATAGTGTAGGGAGATCGTGCGCTAGTGAACAGTTAGGAAATTAAGGGGAGTTAACTCAGACAACCCCTTACCTAACTCCCTAGACTGCACTCACCTTGATTATTATGTGTGGGGCGCAGTTGAGCGAGAGACCAAGAAAGCTCCTTTTAACACCAAAGATGAAGTGAAGGCAAAGATTATGGTAGCATTCACCAACTCGAACAAGGAGACTGTTCAGAAGAGTTGCAGGTGATTCCGAATTCGTATGGAGGCCGTGGTTGAAATCTATGGCAATTTTATTGAATAAATTTACTCTTTAGTTTTTCAAAACATTTTTGTATAATTTTGGTAAATATGAGATGTCAGTTTTATTTTCAATTTTGTGTGATTTAAACGACAATTTATCCAACGCAGCCCCCCCTCTCTCTCTATATATATATATTAGGTTGGTGCAAAAATAATGTCGGTTTTTGACGTATTTTTTAACGTCAAAAACCGACATTATTTTTGCACCAACCTAATATATATATATATATATATATATATATATGAACATGCTTTATGAAAGTTCAAAATTTAATTTGTAAAAGAGGGGAAATTTCTTATTTAACGAAGGCATTAAAAGGAAAGCATGAAAAAAGAAAACAAGTTGGTATTGATGTACTTTACGTCCCACTAAAAGCGCGGGAAATACAGGCATGCGCCATGTCTGTCACGTGATATCTAAAAAGAAGTAAAAAAAAAGAGCAGTTACATACCGGTTTGCAAAAACAACCTTGTAGGTCATCACAACCCCCTTCTTCCCTCTCGCTCTCTCTCTCTTTCTCCTTTCCACTCTTACGCGTACACCAGTCCCTCGACCCCCAGGACTAGAACGTCCCAGTTTACCAACCACACACACAGACTCATTGGGCGGCTGTTATAGTCATGCACACACAATACGTAGGACACAATTATATCTATAAATGCAAGTGGCGGACGGGTGGCGGGTCGGAGTGTCGAGGTCGGACATAGATTTCAAGAAGAATTTAGGTTATTAAACCTATGAACAGAGGGGCGCATGTGTAAAATATTCCGCCCTTAAAATATGCTTCTAAGGTTTTCAATTGCATATGTTAAAATTCCCAGTAAAAGATTTTTTTTTTAAGACAAATAAGGAATTCGCAAAAATATTTGGATTGAAATAAGAGATTGGAATAAAAGTCACTGCCTGACGATCGGAACAAAATATTTCTCTGTTACATACACGAAAATAATATTTTATGAAAAAGTAAGAAGCAGTAAGTCTACTCTTAGCTTCCATATCCCAAACTATTTTGTTGACCAAAAAAAAAAAAAAAAAAAAAAAAAATGACTTAACTTTAAAGAAATTAAGGAAGAAATTCCATAAACAAGGATCTTGATATAAATAAAAAATAACATCATCATTAAGTTATTTTATCGTAATCAGATGTAAATTATTTATAAACAAGCTGAAAAAGCTATTAAGAATCATGTCTGATGCTAACCTCCAGGTAAAGTGATTCGGGCTAGCGTTTTCCGCTGACATCTAGATTATATTAAATCAAACGCAAAGTTTCCTGCTAGGAAAGTCGGTTCACTGTGTCATGCTAGACATTTTTTTTCGCCTGAGTCTGTCTTACGCATTTATAAATTGATCATACCTCTATGCATTGACTGTTGCAGTCACATCTGGTCTGATGCTTCTATTATGCATTTACAGATTCTTGATAAAATCCAAAGAAGAATCTGCAATGTTATCAGTGCTGACCTGGTATCTAGGCTCCAATCACTTTTCCACCACCGTAACGTAGCCCCCCCCCCCCCGTGCCTTTTTCGGTAAATACTTTTATGGTAATTGTTCGGATGAACGTTCCTCTATGACACCGAGATATTACGAATTGAAGCGCAGTACTAGATTGGCAGTTAGGTCTCATCATTTTGCAGTTGAAATGTCTAGATGTAACCGTAAGTTCTATGCTAACCGTTTTTTTGCACTTACCAAAAGTTAATCTTCAAAAATTTGAATCTTTATCTTCCATCTTAATTCCTGTTCTTTTATTTTCATCTTTTTACTTTTTTTTTACATTGATATTTACACTGTACAAGTCCCAAGAGCCACTCGTGGTAGAGTTTTACAGAGTGACATGCACAATTTATTGGGATATGTGGCGAAGATAACGGTTAGCGCTAGATTGTAGTGGACGGAGATGCATTCACTTGGGAGACATATCCATAGAGCAACGGTTCGTGAGAATATGCTAATCAAGTGTAATGTACATCTCACCAAACGGAATGAAGGTGGTTGGCTACAATGTGTGTGTCACGGCGGGTCTTAGCCGTGAGGGTTAGAACTAGTGGAACAAAGAAATCCACTGAACACTTTCCAAAATCGATCAAGTATCGTCCTGGGTATGACGATAAACTACATCCGGTAGCAAGGCTTCTGATTGGATTGGAGGTTTTGAGTGGCATTGAACCCCCCTCTTAATTGCTGTTGTCCGCACTGATCCGTGTTACCAGCATCTGTTAGCGTGCCTGCAATGGGCTAGTAAAAAAATCAACAGTACATTGTAATAATAAAATGTGTAACAATACATTTTAATAGCAAAATGACAATCAATGCAACACTAAAATATATAAAAAATACATTTTTATAGTTAAATTACCAACATGATCTACAAAATATACATGTAAATAATTTACTTGACTCAAAGTATAAAATTATGTACAAAATATCTTTAGTTGAAAGCATAAAATTACTTACGAATTATTTAGATTTCAGGATTAATAAGCCATAGAGGTTGATATGCCGCTAAATAAAATTAACCAATTAAGCAGCCAACATGAAAGAATTCTTTCATGACATTAATCCATATAATATCCGACAATTTCTTAAAGAAATCAAACTGTATTCCAATATATAACTTCAACAAAACTGCACCATATCACCGCCCAAACATGTATATGCACAAAAGCTGAGTATAATCTACCATATATTCAATTGTGGAAGCAGAATAACATTTTTATTACTTCAAAGCTCCCAAGAAAATTAAATTTCGGCATTAAATTACCGACATGCCATTAAACAAACAAATCAACAGTTGAATTGATAAAGTGGTGAGAGGTTTGTAACGTTTCATCTGGGATAAAGGAGTAGTTGGGTGGGGAAAAAAAATGTCAGAGGTTTTCTATTGAGACTGGAAAGTGAAAACTGTGTAAATCCTGCCCATATATAGCAGCGGCATTCCATAATTTGGCCTGATCTAGCTCTTGTAATGATAGAGGCAAGCGCGAGGAGTCAGGTTGTTACTGGAGCGGTACAGGAAACCGATCATTTTCCCAGCCTCTTTCGCTATGGATCGTATGTATTAGGTTGGTGCAAAAATAATATCGTTTTTTGACGTATTTTTTAACGTCAAAAAACGATATTATTTTAGCACCAACATAATACGAGTTCCACTTGAAGTTTGGTTTGAATCATAATATGCGCTCAAGGCACGGGCTTCCCCGAGGGAAAATCCGTTCATCACGATTTGTGATTGTTCTGGGACCGATCGGCGATGATTGAATGTCACTAGTTTGGTTTTAGAAACATTGAATGCGACCGACAACTTTTAGCCTCCGCTGAACTGTTAGAGCCTGGTCAGAGGAGAGATCAGCTGGCCATGTAGCGTTTTGGAGGGGCACCCATATACCGTTGTTTCATCAGCAGAGATATTTATAAATGATCAGAGTATACTCTGAGGCAGATCACTTGTGTAAAGCAGAAAGAGGGTTGGACCGAGAAGTGATCCCTGGGGGACGCCTACGTTGATCGCTAGGGCCTCGGGGAACTAGATGCTAACAACTACCTTCAGGGATCATCCCGTTAGGAAGAATTTGGTAATTGAGACAAATTTTCCAGTGATGCACCAGAGCTTTTTCGCATATATTTTCATACTCAGAAAACCCTTGCATTTTAGTGACTTTATTGCCTTGCTTAGGGTGAAATGATGAACAAATCTAAAAAAACAAAAAACAAAAAAACAAAAACTGTAGACCTGTGTGTGTGGGAGGATATTGAGTGTATGTGTGACATTCTCGCCTGGGTGTATGAAACTTGATTCTCCCACTCGGGGGTGTGTTTATATATCTATCTTTACTACGTTTTCTTTTTCCTGAACATCGTAGGCATCGATGGGCCGATCAAATGTTCTCAATTCGGGTCAACCAGGGACATTGAGGGAAATGCAGATTTGCATCCGATAGCTAGGAGATAACTTTTCGGGTCGACCCGCTGATGCACCTGACTTCTCTGGAAGACATTAAGATCCCAAAATATGTTTTGGCTTTAGTCAGTCAGTCATGTGCCATGCATGATACACGCTTAGGCGATCATGTATCTTTCGATACATGACTGACGAAGCAGATATTTTTCCGCAGAGGGTGCCATTTCTTTCTGCGGTAGACAAGTTGCCATCCAAAGCTATAGAACCCGATCTGTGCTGCTATTTACCCATGGATGAGGGGAGAAAAAGTGGATTCACTCTATTCCCATAGGTATTAAGTGAATTTCAGTCAGTTATGTGCCATGCATGATACACGCTTATCTGAACATGTATTTTTTGATACATGACTGACGAGGCAGATTTTTTCCCACAGTAGTTTTACCATTTCTTTCTGCGGTAGACCAGTTGTCATCCAAGGCTACAGAAACCGTTCTGTCCTACTATTTACCCATAGTTGGGGGAGAAGAAGAGGATTCATACCTTTCCCAATGGTATTCCTCAATCCGAGCCGCTACCCTTTACTCTTACAAAAGGTTGATAAGCCGTGAGGAAATTAATGAATGAATCGATCGTTTTCAACTTTAGTCTATAGCTTCATGGAATATGCACAATTTCCGAACACTACCATCAGATCGTAGCATGGAATCATTTTTATCAGTCGAACACATTTTGTCAGTCCAACACGCTTCCACTGGAAACATTATGAACTATGTGAGGCGCAGGGTTTAATGTTGCGGGGGATTAACAATAGCCCGAAGGTGGTATTCTCTTTACTTGTCCCACAGAAGCTAAAGAATTTTGAACCTAATGTGGGATATGTGTCTGGTGCCGCCTGCACTGAATGTGTACTAAAGTCTCTTGTTTCTTGCTGAAATCTAGCTAGTGTCCTCTGATTACGATAATTGAAAAGACTACTAAACTGGTACCTAATATATGTGGTTCTACAGAAGGATGCTGAGGATACCGTGAACCAAAAGTCGGAAAGTATGACTCTGAAATGTGAAGGCTCGTTGAGATAGCGAATGATGCCTTCCAAAATCTATGCAAAGTATTATGAAACAGGAAAAATTTCGTTAAAAACAAAGAAAAAAGTACTGAAATGTTATGTAATATCAGTCTTCCTATATGGTAGTGAATGCTGGAAAATCTCCTCACAGATGAAGAAGAAACTTGAATCAACAGGGATGTGGTTCTACAGGAGGATGTTGAGGATAGCATGCACCAAACATGTGAGCAACGACGAAGTTTTAGAGAAAATGGAAACCAATGTACACTTATAATTGACATCAGGAAGACGCAGTTGAAACTTTTAGGGCACATAATGAGGAAAGTGGGCTTGGAAAATTTGATACTCACAGGACAGATTGAAGGCAAGAGGAACAAAGAAAAACAATAGCATACATAATGAACTTGACTAAATGAATAGCGGGATAAAGCTTAGGAGAAACAATAAAAAAATTATTAAATGCTACAAAGGGCAGTAAGTTGTGGAGGGCCACGATCATCCAGGTCCTGAAGGGATACGGCACATAAAGAAGGTCTAACATTGCCCTGTCCATGTTTGCTTTGAACAGGTACTCTCAATATTTTCAGAAATTAAATCGGAGTTTGGGACCTGCCATCATATCTCGTTCGAACTCCGCGACTTCCTGTCGTCTTACCAAGAGAGCAACTGACTCACCCGATTTCAGAGCACAGCTGATATATGCCTGGTCATTTCCATGACGTCAGTATACGGTGATTTGACCTTAAATTACTCTTCCATATATATATATATATCGTGTTTGTGTATCTTTGAGAGTGAATGAGTGCGTGCGTGGTGTGCTGGAGCATCTTAGAAATTTTGAATTCTTTCTGAAACGTGCCTCATCATTTTATTAAAAAATACGCAAAAAATAAGTGCGCAGGTTGAAAAATTAAATTTACACTTCAAACACGAAGAGAAGCTATTTGAAAACAGTAAAAGAATTACGTCATAAAGTTGTAAAAATGACTGAAATAGAAAGCTGAAACTAATATATATATATAGATAGATAGATATATATACTAGCAGCATGACCGGGCGTTGCCCGTACTTGATTCAAAAATCGTACGACTCATACAGCAATCGCTACCACTTGACTTAAAATATTTTTGCCCTTCCTTGCCATTAAAGGAGTGCCCTTTGCAGTGCTGATGTTGCTACATGCCTTACTTCTTGCCTATCTCACACTGCGAATTTTTTCTAAGCTCTATACTAAACATTAAATCTGTTACGAAAAAAGAACTAAACAAAATGAACACAAAACGATCAGCTTTAAAAAAGGACTCGTAACTGGAAAAACCGAATGAAAAAAGAATACTTTTTCACACTCAACCCAGTTCTGCGGAATCAGAATCAACGTTGAATTTAAGCAAGCGAATGAGCCAATTGGAGTAAAGTGCCATGCAGATTTAAATTTTTCCCACTTGTGACGAATGCAGCTATAGATGTTTTTTTTTGCATGCTAGCGTGCTAGTTAACATTCGTGTCAGTCAGCTGTTGGCACTCGCGCTGGCCAGTAGAATCTTCCTGCCTATTCGTTGCAGCCAGCTATTGGCTCACACTCTTGCCAGTACAAAATGGCCGCAAACTGCATGAAAACTGCCGTAGAAGCATGAAAAATCGATTATTTCCATTATCGCTGGGAGTTCGGAAATGCAAACTCGGTCTTGGCCTTCTCGCTGACTTGGAGCATGTGCATGTAAATTATGGTTCAAATCCGTCGAAAATTGCGGCCGTGCATTCGTTACACACACACTCTGCAATTATATATATATATGTACGTGTGTGTGTGTGTGTGTGTGTGTGTGTAAAGAAAGAACAGTAAAAAATATAATCCGGTGTTCTTATAGATATTTTTCTTTTTACAAAATGGTGCTCAATGTAAATTTACAGAGCATTAATATTATATATTAATTGATTTAAAATATGTTTTTTTTCGCTACATAGTTCTAACCATGTTTCAAAAATGGAAGCTGAAAGCTTCGAATTTAATTTTGTAATTAAATTAAAGACATTAGTTCCATTTTTATCCGCAAGCGAATTTTTTAAAAATTTAGACAAATTCCCTTAAATTAAATTTTGTTTGATTAAAACCCTCCTAACATGGAAGTACCCAAGAATCATTTGAGGCACATAATGCTTTATGAGTTCAAGAAAGGAAACTCAGCAGCCGAAGTGTATAGAAACATTCACTCACTTTATGGAGAGGAATGTGTGAATGAAAGAACTTGCAGAAGATGGTTTGCAAAATTCAGAGGTGGAGATTTCACCCTTGAAGATGAAGATCGAACCGGACGTCCCTTGAAGAAAATCCTGCTTTATCAGTTGAGGAATTGGCAGTGGTTCTCAGTTCAAACAATACAATCGTTCATCGTCATCTTCAACAACTTGGAAAAGTTCCTAAACTTGGAAAATGGGTGCCTCATGAATTGTCTGAAAACAACTTCAAATCCCGATTTGACATCTGCTCTTCTCTTCATTCTCGCCAACTTGTTTCACCTTTTTTGGATAGACTTGTAACTGGCGACGAAAAATGGATCTTTTATCGAAATGTTAAGCGTCGTAGACAGTGGCTTGGTAAAGGGGAAGGACCCCAGCCACAGCCGAGAATGGAACTTCATGGGAAAAAGGTTCTTCTTTCAATCTGGTGGGATCGCCAAGGAATAATCCACTTTGAATTCTTACCACCTAATGCAACAATTAATGCTCAAATATACTGTCAGCAATTAGAGCGTTTGAACCAAGCTTTGAGGAAAAAAAGAGCTACTCTAGTGAATCGAAAAGAGGTGATGTTTCATCAGGACAATGCGAGACCCCACACAGCAAGAATCACGTCACAAAAGATGGAAAAACTTGGTTGGGAGAAAATTCCTCATCCACCTTATTCTCCCGATCTTGCTCCTTCAGACTACCATTTGTTTTGTAGCTTACAGGATCTTTTGGAAGAAACAGCTTTTGTAACACAGGAAGTGGTTAAAACTGACATTTGTGAGTTCTTCGAATCAAAGCCAAAATAATTTTACAGTAATGGAATTAGTAAGCATGTTAATAGATGGAAGGAAGTCATAGATAATCAGGGAAAATACATTGTTGATTGAATCTGTAATTAAATGTAACATTTGGTCACTTGTTTTTTTTATTCAAAATTCGGACAGAACTTATGAGATGACCTGATATATATATATATATATATATATATATATATATATATACATTATACAGCAAAAAATCAAAAATTACCTTATCTTGGTATAGTTTATTTCAAACCGGCGCAGCCTTGTGGCAGTCCTCCTCGACCCTGGACTGAGTTCGTCTCGGAATCAGGGGTTTGGAATCTAATTTAGGTAGCAGTCGAGGGAAAAGGTACAGGCCTACCCAAAGAGGCGCCTCGTCTAGATAAAGATCTTGGCATTGAGCTCTCTCTGTTTGTTTGGGTTTTATGGCATATCAACCACTGTGGGTTATTTAATGCCAAATCCAGTTTTAAATGCCTATTTTGTATGGAATAAAAAACGTATAGCTGGCAACATTATTGTTTCAAAAATGCATAGCTGGCAACATTATTTTTCCGAAAACGTTATCTGAGGCCTTGCTGTTGGATGTAGTTTATCGCCATATACCCAGGACGCGGATGTAGTTTATCGTCATACCCAAGACGTTTGAGCTCTCTGTGTGGATCTGTTTTAATATCTGATATTACTAGGATACACATGGATTATATACCAACAGATCTATTACCTGTACTATACACACACACACACACACACACACACACACACACACACACACACACACATATATATATATATATATATATAATAATTTATATAATATAATTTAATAAATGGACAACTATTTCAGTGAAACTAGACTTGATTACGTGTTTCGCCTTTGTAGGCTTCATGAGATCCAAAAGGAAAGAAATAAATGTATCCGTGTGTATATGTGTGCATGCTTAGGTAATATATCATTATTAGTTTTTTTTTTTTTTAAGCTAAGCTCGCGTTTCTCGTGATTTTGGATGTTATGAATCCTAGAAAGGCGAAACGCGTAATCAAACCAATGAAACGGGATTCTGTATCCTATCTTATGCACATGTTGTTGACACGGAAAACAAATGGACAGACCTAAAAACATAGAAATCTTTTACTTTCAATCCTTTTTGAGGAGCTGGGTAAGGATTTGCCTTAAATTAATTTCGGAAAAGGTTATATGAATTTCTTTCTTTCAAGTCATTCTGAAAGTAAGATGAAATTTCACTTTAGGTTCAATTCAAAAATGCTGAGAGGTTATATTAATAACTTTTGACATGAAGTAAGAATTATTAAGAAAAGATACAGAATAAATATTAACGGCTTTTTTAAAAGTCATCCATTTTCCTTCTTTTTTTTCATCACGAGAAACGCCAGCTTAGTGGAAAAGTACTAATGATTTATATATATATATATATATATATATATATATATATATATATTGTGATGTCAGCGAAAACTCGTTGCCACTTTTGTAATGTCATTGAATACTCCTTGTCACTTTCGTAATGCTCATTGTAGTAGGGACTTTGTAATCGCAGATACAACCATAGTTACGCCGTTGAACAATACTGGTGTCAGACGCCTTCGAATATCACTCGCACTAATAGTACTTGCTCGATAATACTCGCTCGAATAGTAATCACCGAATAGTAATCAGTATAGCGAATAATAAAGAGGATAGAACAGAACTAGCGATCGGTCTCGTGGTCCCTAGTGTGATAATATTTATTTGTAATAAAATACAAAATTTGGCACAAGGCCAAACATGAGATTAGGGAAAAGGGCTGTCTTCTTCTGTCTTAACGTTAAACTTAGCTAGCCACAAAAACTGACCGAAACATACAACAATATTCATAACACCAAAGCAACACATTCTTACTTACCTTTCTTACTACATCCACCATAATACTGTGACGTCCCCCCGGTGTCGCTGCGCCAAATGTGACGTCTGCCTAGCCGCGTCCGTCGTGCTATCCTGTCCTGTGACGACCAACTGGCTTGGTATTGGTTGCGGCACCGAATGTGACGTTCTAACCTTTTGGTGATTTGGATGGGAATCTGGTTAGATTCGGTATCAGCCCTGTCATTCCCAGCTCGCCTCCAACGTCTGGTTACCGAAGTAACTGTTTTGATTTCTAGTCTAACCTAGCCACGTTGTGATTTGATCTTAGGTAGACGAAATCAATCAGTCGCCGGGCCGTAATGCAAGCCGAGTCCGGACAAGGGTAAAAAATGTAAAATGTAAAAGAAAATAAAGTAATAACTCGAAAAGTTCAAATGTGTTAAAAAAAGGATAACAATATTTTATATCTGGTTGCTGAATACAGGACTGCGTCTTTCTACCAACCCGCTTATATGGATTCGTGACACTTTGTGTTTGTTAGTCGAGTCTTAACATCTTAATTTGTTCTTTTAAGAAACTGGTTTTGGTATATCTTCAGGTGATATTCGTAAAACTTTTTTGGTGGTGTGAGTCTAAGTCGTTCTTCAAAAATAAATTGTTCTTGGTTAGAAGTTGTGTTCGGAATTGCTTGGAATCTCAGTCAGCTGTTCTGCGAGGCGACTGCAAAAAACTCCCCAACTGAACTCCAGCTCCAATTGAACTGCCAACTGCCGCAACTTGTTGCGACTCTGCTTATATGGACGCAGACCAAAACCGGGGTGGGCCTGTGGGGGTTTGAGGTTCCTTGATAATTCTAAATCCACAATCCACTTTTTTGTTTTCGGTCAGGAAACTTTTTTTATTTTCCATTTTTGGAAGTCCTTCCAGATTCTTCCTTTTTCATATGGGTATCTCACCCAATCCCTTCATGGGGGGTCAACAGGTTTCCCTTCTCTCTCACAGTGGCATCTCATACCGATTCCTTCGGGGGGCGTTAACAGTCCCCCCTCCTTCTTCACATGATTACCTTCGCCTAACGCTCACACCAGCATTCAGCCAATGGACGCCCAGCAGCGTGGGTGTGGCCAGACAAGCCTCGGTTTAAAAAAATCTTGCTCAAAGAAAAAAAATTATCTCCTCTTTCTCTTTTTCTTTTCTTTCTTTTCTTTCGTAGTGTGGTCCCTTAATCACAATTCTTATCCTAAATGTCACTTCATATGGAATTCGTCAACGAGATTTTCGCCAATTATCAAGTGGGTGGTCATTTGGACGTATCGCACCTTGGTGCCACTTATTCGTTCTGATAAAATAATTTTGCTATCATAGCCAGCTCCTGACAGTAAACAGGTGCCTTTTCCAAACGGCCTTTCCGTAGATAACTAATGGTTTAGTCTTTTGTTTTTGTAACTCTGTGTGGTCCAGCGACATTTTGTTTATCGGTCAGCGTATGACCTAATTAATTTTTATCTCCCAGCATCCTGCGGGGGGTCCAGCGGGCGTTTTGTTTTTTGGTCAGTGGGTGCTTAATTAATTTTTATTTCCCAGTTTCTGTTTCTTAGCGGTCTCGGCCAACCTGAAATTTTCATTATCGTTGTCATAAATTAAGTTAAATCCGACACATCCGCGACCCTACTTTCCTCGCTAATGAGAATAAAAACCTTTAGCACTTTTCTCTGTTAGAAAAAAGATAACATCGCTTAGTGTCCTTTTCGTGATGGCTTCTTTATCACCTAAATTTAATTCTCGCCTTTTTCTTTCTTTTTTTCTTCTTCTTTCTTTCTAGCAACCCAAATGGTGTCTCAATACTTCATTGTTTCCATGAAAGTACTAACTAGTCCATGTATGTACAATTCATTGTCTGTTGCTGGGGGGGGGGATAA
Organism: Acanthosepion lycidas; assembly: GCA_963932145.1. Classification (NCBI taxonomy): domain Eukaryota; kingdom Metazoa; phylum Mollusca; class Cephalopoda; order Sepiida; family Sepiidae; genus Acanthosepion; species Acanthosepion lycidas. Next base: position 101,403,084 of record OZ010581.1, read on the forward strand.
AATAACAATTTAAAAATTTAACCCTAATGAATATTTACAAAATGTACAAAAACGTCTTAGTCCGTATAGTGATCACTTAGAGGCCACGCTAATTCGCATATATGCATTTCTTTTACCATCGTCATCTTTACCACTTTACCATCGTGATCAACTTATTAAAATGAGTTTGCTCTCTGGTGATCTGTGTTCAAATTCCTTGGTCGGCAGTGACACTTTATTGCTATATAACGTATTTAAGCATACACACAAATAGACGGATATATATTTATTTCTTTCGTTTTTGGATCTGATGAAGCCTAGAAAGGCGAAACGTGTAATCAAATCTAGTTTCAATGATGTGGTTTCCCATTTGTCAATTTCATCAAAACGTTGTCAGTAATCTGTGTCCTATGTTATACATATGAAAACAGATCTATTCATCATAACACTGTAGACTAAAAACAATGTTGAAAAAAATTGCGGGATATTAAGTACCCAATGCAATTTATAATGGATTGAATAAAAGAGTGAGTGAAATGATTTGATAGGGTAGACTGATTGAATTCAAAAATTTGTCCGGAGACACCGTAAATCTTCAGCTTGTGGAGAAGACTTGTAAGCACCAAACCCTGTCCAAAGCTACAGCCCAAACCTGGGCTGTAGCTTTGGACATTGTAAAGCGCGATAGACTCTTTCCGCAGTTATCATCAACACATCAACAGTTGACCTGGAGAAAAGAAAGCCATATTGATTCCTAAAAAAAGAAAAAAGGGCCCAGCGATTAGAGCTACTTAACCAATTTATCATTGATTTCAAGGAGTTTCCCAAACAGAAGATAATTGGAAGGGTTGGAGTTCTAAAAAACTGGAAAACCGGATGATGTCTTCTAGCAGGCAGGAAAGCGGGGGCGGGCAGCGAGGCATTTATTATACAGTTCAGAGAGTTAAAAAACAACAAGAAAACATGAAGTTTAAAGAAACACATCAGCGACTACAGTTTCACCATAATACGCTGTTTAGTCTTAGCAAGAATAGTCGTGCAAATAATGTCAATTATATCGCTGAATGTAAAACATATATATATATATATATATATATATATATATATATATATATATATATATATATATATTTGGTTAGATAGATGTGATGTTACGTTAGTTCTATCTCTGATATTGAGCGCTTTCTAATAAGTACCGCACATATAATATATAAATATATAAATAATTATATATATATATATTTATTTATATTTATATACACACACTTTTCATATATATATATATATATATATATATATATATATATATATATATATATATATATATATATATATATATATTGACATTATTTCCATGTAAATGGAATTATCTGATAGTTACTGGACTTCAGCCTAAATCGTTTGAAACACAAGCGTCAAGACACAACCAAATGGCGCTGTTCCATCACCATCGGGAGCCAGGAGAAGAGAAAAGGAAGAAGTCAAACGTCCTTCACCAACATTACCATGCACTCAATGCCATTGGCTTTCCCATACAAGAATTGGTTTACTTAGTCATCAACGCCATCATCATAAAAGAAGCGATCAGAAAAGATTAAATTAAATTCTTGGTTACGAGATAAAGCCACCGCCACCGCCGACATTCTAATTCGGGGTAAATTCTTTTCTTTTCTTTCAGGATGTCGCAAATAATGAGTTGTCTCCCCTTTTCATTTTTGTTTTTAAAGATTTAAAAAAATAATTAAATCCAATTAAAGAAAAAGAATCAAGTTTCATGGCTCATACCTAAGCTTCTTCTTTCCTGTGTAACGTCTATTCACGTCATGAGTGATCATGTCTCTCCACAACTTCTGGTACTTTGTAACTCAAAGCGACGTTAATCCACTTTCCATCTCTCACATGCCCTGAGCTGCTATCCATTTATACAAGGGTCACCAAATAGGTTATTCAGTTTTCCTCTCTCTTTTTTGAATTCAATGTGCCCTGTGAGTGTTAAATTTTACAAGACCTCTCTCCTCCTTATGTATTCCAAATCTTGATTCTACGTACAAGTGTACGTTTTGCTTCTATTTCCCTTAAAACTTCCTTGTTACCTTTCTACTTGATAAGAAATGTTGTTACAGTTTCCCCACCTAGAATCAAAACCTTCGAAGCCGCCAGGGGGGTTAACTATTTGCCCATAGTTGGGACCCAAACAGGTGCTACCGCCCCACCACCAGAAGAGAAAAAGGAAGAAATCAAATGCCTCTTCCATGCAAGAATTGGTTTACTTCGCCATCAAAGCCATCGTCGTAAGTGAAGCGATCAGCAAAGAAGAAATTAAATTCTTGGGTATAAGATAAAGCCGACGACAGCGATAATTTATGTCCCCGTCCTTGAAATGTAAAGACAATATGTCAGATGTTGACCTATCGAATATTACCCAAAACACAGGCAAAGGCCAGTATATCTACATCTATGTGTCCTTATGCTTCGAATATATAAAGACTAACTGAAAACAACACTTGAAAGCCACTAGAACATTGGTTTGGTCTAGTTTATTTTTGTATTATGATATTATATATGCTGTATTATATTTATGATACATATTTATTATATGTATCATGTATATATTATGATATATGATATTACGGCATATCAACCTTAATGGGTCATTTAATGCGGACAAGATCTTTAAAATAGATTTTTTATGAATAGAATATGTATTCTTTGTAAGAAATCGTTTTGTAGATCAGGTTTCATTGACGTATTTTTTCTAGACTCAAATGTATTGCTGGTAATAATTTTTTTCAATGTTTCGCTTGTATTTTTACTTTAAAATCTATTTTTATACTTTCATAGTGTTTTGCTTTTGTTTGGGGGTTAACTATTTGCCTATAGTTGGGACCCTAACAGGTGCTACCACCCCACCACCAGAAGAGAAAAAGGAAGAAATCAAACGACGAGAGAGAAAGGCTCGACAAAATCATCCTCGTTCTTCACCAGCATTAACTTGCAGTCAACGCCATCGACTCTTCCATGCAACAATTGGTTTACTTCGCCATCAAAGCCATCATTGTAAGTGAAGCGATTAGCAAAGAAGAAATTAAATTCTTGGATAAGACAAAGACATTTCCATTGAAGAATGGTAATCTCCTGCGTCTGGGTGCACTGTCGGCATATTATTCATTTTAGAGTTCTTAAAATGCAATCAAACGCTAAATGCGCATTTACATATTCATTAGTTGCAAGGGATTCATAAAAGTTTAGTTGGAAAGCGCCTTGCGCTGGTCAAAAGAAAAAAAATATTCCTCTTATACTTCGCAATGCAAAACTGCATGCAGCTAGTCTAACACAGAAAGAAAACGTTTGGAACTTGGTTGGTCTGTTCTACGTAACACACTGTATTGATTTGGCCTTGTATAATCCGATTGTTTCCATTCCGATCACTGCAAAATGATTTGATGGGTAAGACTTTCTGTAATATAAAACTGGATTCAAGTGTTCGAAAATATTTTACATCAAAACCAGCAGAATTTCACTCAAAATATTTCGAATATGATAGTCACAACCAATTCTAGTCCGTCTGAAAGTTCATTTCAAATTTTATTATAACCTAATTATGTACATTAATTGATTATATGCAATATAGGTGAACAATTCAAGTAAGAATTGAAAATAAATTCAATGTATCTAAATACAAATTAGAGACATGCCATAATAGATTATTCCATCTTAAATAAATCAACAATGTTTTGCGGCGATTTTTAACATCAACTTGCGATTTTTTAAAAAGAAGTTGAATAATTATAATACATTTAACATTATCGATAAATAAACATTGAATTTTATATAGTGTTTATTTGAGATTGAACATAAGCAAAACAAATTCGCGGATTTGGTCGAAATGAAAGATCCCAGAATGACGTCAAAATATGCGAAATTTTTAAATTCCTTAATAGTCAGTTGTGCTTAGTGGAAATTGTAAAGTATATACATATAGGAAGACAAAAGCAAATGTTGATATGAAATCGACGGTCACAAAGGGCTGGCCAGGGCCCCAAACAACGGTTGACCTTCGACCTGAACAAGTAAAGATTGTAGTTATAATGGAAGAATTTCCTTGGGTATCCTTTGCACATTGCAACAGTTTTGGGGGAAGATGCTATCTGAGCAGGACTTACTACTTGCCAATGGAATAAGAAAGGAATGAAGATAAATCGACTCGTTGTACGTGGACCGGTGGGTCCTAGCAGCAAAGAATAGCGTGGAATGGCAGCATCCCTTTATTCCCTCTTCGACTTACCAGTGATATCCGTTTTATTTGTTGCTCTTGTTGAAAGACCTCAAGTGATATGATTTTTGTCATTTTGTATAAGCTTTTGTATGTGATGTTGTAGCGCCAGCCGGGGTAGTGCGCACCTGCCCTGACAACAAGTCATTATAAATAATGGTGAATATATACTTGAATAATATGTAAATTTAATTAAGTTTTTGATGAACAGTGTTTAAAAAAAAAACGGAAAGTATTATGACTCAACATAATCGTTTTTAGCAATCATATCTTGTGATAATTCCAGAATTAAGAAAATTCAATATTCTTTTTATTACTTTGAAACGACGTATCATTTTCAGCTGTGAAATTTAATAAGAATAAAACAAGATTTCAACTGAACACTCCAAGTCTCAAGCATTCCACTGTTACTCCCAATAACTATCTTCTACCTAATTTTTTGGCAAATTATTGACCTGCCATGTCCTAAACTCTGAACTGGTGAAGCATCTAACATCGCAAGGCCTTCTTTCAGACAAGCAATATGGGTTTTACTTCTCTAAGTAAACTGCTGATGTATTAACGGTTATTGCTGATTGAGTTTATCAAGCTGTAGATTAGACTGATGAAGCTCGGGCTGTTGCTTTAGATATCTCAAAAGCGTTCGACATGCTTTGGCGTACCGGTCTTGAAGACTATGGTATTTCCAGGTCAATTTTTGCATTGATTCAGTCTTTCTTATCAAATCGTGAACTGAAAGTTGTACTAAACGGTCAGTCACACTTCTAGTTTTTTTTTTTTTTTTTTTTTTTTTTAATAATGCAGGTGTCCCCCTAGGGATCTATCCTTGAACCAACTTTGTTCTTAATTTTCATCAATGACCTTCCTGATCACATCAGTTTCTTAACTTGGTATCTATGTCGATGACACAACCATTTCCTCCTGCCTCGAGTGTGTGTTTGGTTATTTCGAAAACGTGATTTTGGCAGCTGAACTAAAAAAAATGACCTACAGTTTGTTGTTAACTGGGGTAAGGAATGGCTTGTTATTTTTAACAATGATTTTTTCTCTCCTAAATCTGTAAGACAGATTTAGGTCTACCATTCGTCCATGCCTTGGATATTGCTGCCATATATAGTCCGTTGCTTCTGCTGTATATTTAGAGACAATTGATAAAATCCAAAGAAGCGTAAGCAATATTATTGGTCTTGACCTGGCGTCTCGGCTTCAGTTACTTTCCTACCGCCGTAATGTAGCTTCTCAATGATTTTGTTATATACCGTACCTATAAACACTAA